>CM053788.1:706383155-706480655 GCA_028749045.1 Cupressus sempervirens | reverse complement strand
AAATTTCATCCTTGAAAAGTATTCAAACATTACTTCCCACCGACATAATCAGAACAAACATCAAATCTTCTCCTTCAACAAAAAAAATAGCACCCTTTAACTTTTATTTATTTATTTTATATTTTCCCTCTACTTCCACATTGTCTCCTTCATGAAAATTCATTATCTTAATGACTTTTGAAAGACCAATTTGACTTCCTTTATTTAAAACTATAATAGTACAACAATTATGAAACTCAATTTCCTCATTTCTAAAAGAAAAAGCGGACCACTATTCAAGTCTCCAACCAAAAAATCATCAAAAGTCCCTACAGTTACCTCTACTTAGGTTTCTCAAATTCAATTATGTCAAATTTATGTATTGCTTTAATAATTTTCTCTAGAGTTTTAATCTTATCAAGAAAACTACTAAAATTTGATTTTACCTCACCTTTTGCTACAACCTTTATCCCACCTCAAATCTTATTAGAGAAGAGAACAACTATTAAGATCCTTCATCCACAATGATAGTGAGCCTATCTTCTATAGAGAGGAGAACAAATATCATCTGGTAAAAGATGGGATTGAGAATATTGTGAGAGTCCATCGAGTGAATTTTTTTCTCCTGTTAACTTAAGACAAATGAAGAGAATTGTAAATGCTAGAAAAAATTTCTTTGGGTACTAAATTCTATACCTCAAAAAGAGACAACCCAACATTAATCTCTCGCCTCTTCTTGTCAAGGATAGCCTATATAATAGTAGGTGAAAAGGCACTAGCATCTTGAATGTCATCTCTAATCTAAATCAAGCTTTCAAGAATAGACTGATAAGTGTTTATATATATATATATATATATGCACATATACACAAATACACACACATGCACACATAGATACATGTTATATATATGCATATGACACATGTATATACACATATATGCATACACACAGATATATATAAACACACACAACTATATATAAGTGTATATATTAAAAATGAACATTTTAATAAAAAAAGCAAAATATCTAGAAATTGGCATGAGAAAACTAACTAGGAAGCACTTTCATTTAGAAGCCACATTGTTGAAAATTATAATGGGGTTTCCTTGATCCCACTAATATATGTAGAGGTTTCAATCAAAACCCCCATGGTTAAGGCTTTGATCGAAACCTCATTGAAGAACTTCAATCTAACATATAATTTGATGCGGAGATTGTATAGGCAAACATACAAACAAACAAGGGGATTGCTTCCAAAGAAATTACAAACTACATCATAGAATGTAGCTACAAACTATATTGGAAAATAAATGAAGTTTTTTCTTAAAAACATACCAATATTGGTATTGAAAAATCAATAATAGAAAATGTTAGAATTGTAACAAATTTGAAGCATCATATCTCTCAAAAGTAAATTTCCTTGCCTAGTATGTAACCTTAAAACTTCTTAATGGAAAAGTTGTCATGAGCGCACTTGAAGATTGAAGATACTTGCTTTGATACTATTTTGAGTTATCAACTCTACTACATCTCTTGAACTTCTGATTATGCTTTTGTTTCATCCTCAAGGTGAATCAAAGAATGTGATTCAAAATGTTGATCCAAACACTAAACACAATCTAAGCCAAAAACATTGTTAATAATTGTCTATTCCATTGTTAGAACCACAACTAGCAAAAATAACTTTCATGAGGGAGAATAACATTTTTCTAAAGAGATGATATATTCGAGGTGATTATTATTGTACAATAGCTATGCTTTTATTGGCTACAATGAGAAAGGGAGACTAATCAAATGCAAGGTCAAGCTCAATAACTAGCCAAATAATGACACGTAATGCAAAATAAAAGTAAATAAAATAATATTATATCTTAATTTACACCTAGAAGCTGATAATATGATGCTTAAGTGAAGTATGTGAAAAAACTACATTTACTACAACAACTCGTTAAGTGCAACTTGAAGAAATATTGTTATACAATATGAAACCCAACTACTAGACCAGACCATATTTGATACCCATGTACAACACAGTGAAAAGTAATTTAAAATAAATAAATAAAGCCCACCTGAAGAAAGAAAGCTCCTCCCAATCTCTCTACTAAGCACAATGATCCTCGATAAGTACGCGTAAGCACCTCTCATATTGTTCTACATTTGCATCCAGTTGCCTTCCAATATCTGAACAACTTGTGCCATGGTTGGCCTCGTATTCTCGTCCTCTTGAATGCACAAAATGCACACCACAATCGCTCTTCTCACCTCTTCAACATCTGCCTTGTCTGCAATCCTCTCATCCACAATAGCGATGGTGTTTCCCTTCACAATTTGAGTTGCTGCCCAGGTGGGAAAGTAGTGCTGAGATTCCGGCACACTCAGATCATTATTTCTCCGGCCTGAGATTATTTCGAGCAGGGTCATGCCAAAGCTGTACACGTCCACCTTCACTGTTATTGGCACTCCGCTCAGCCACTCGGGAGCCAAATATCCTATCGTTCCTCTTATTGTCGTGAGCACTTTGCTGAAATCTCTGCCAACAAGCTTTGCTAGTCCAAAATCAGCCACTTTGGGGGAGAAATTTGCGTCTAAAAGAATATTTTCTGGCTTGACATCGCAATGGATGATGCGATCTCTGCATTCTTCATGGAGATGAAGCAATCCTCTTGCAGTGCCCAAAGCGATTCGAAATCTGGTTTTCCAGTCTAAAACCTTGTCTTCTTCTTCTATAGATTTACGGGACAAGAAAGTGTTGAGAGATCCGTTGTGCATGTACTCATAAACAAGCATTCTGTGAGACCCCTCCACGCAGAAACCCATGAGCCTCACCAAATTCACATGATGGATGTTTCCAACGGTGCTGATCTCTGGACGGAATTGCTTTTCCCCTTGTGTAAAATCCTCTAACTTTTTCACGGCTACAAGTGTATTGTCTGACAAAGTTCCTTTGAAGACACAGCCAAATGCTCCCTTTCCCAACTTATGTCTGAATTTGTTGGTGGCAATTTTAAGGTCTTTGTAGGTGAATATTCTGAGCGAGGTTGGTGTGCCGTCGCCCTCTACTTTCTCAAGCTGTCTTCTACGCCTTCGCTGGATAAAAACCCTTGCACCGATTAACAGAGCAATGCGCAGAGGAATTGAAATGGAGAGCACAAGCACCATACTTCTTTTTCCTCCTCCTCTCTTGGCTGACAACTGTGACGCATCAGCAGCAGCCAAGCGAATGAAGAATGGCTGGTCTTCAAAAGAATTAGAATTAGAATGGACGCTTAGCAGATCGCCAAACCACAACTTACAAACAGCAGGATTGGAATCAGTGAAAGCAAAGGCTGTGCAGGAGCAATTGTTGAGACAAACAGTTTTGCATCCTTGTAGACTCAACGACTCCTGAAGATATTGAACCTTTTCTTTATCAGATATGAACTTGTCGGTGACTTGGAGGAAACCATCGGTTGAGGAGCAATTTAATGGAGTATCTCGAGCACAGCCGCTTAACCACCAGTCCTGAGAACTCCAGGAAGTGGCGTTCCTTGGGTGGAAGCCATCAATACATCTGCATGACTGAACATTTTCTAGCTTGAAGCAGACTCCATAAGCCCCTCATACTCCGTACACGCCGCATGTTGATTGGGGTCTATCCCAAGCCACGAACCAGCCGTCATTAACCCAATAGTAAATTGATAACACACCGTTTGGTTTGAGAACAACCCTCAGAAACTTCGGAGCAAGATTGGGTGTAAACCAGAACGTGTAGTACATTCTTGTGGGAGAAAACGTTACGAATTCAGCGATGTAGGAAGAATCAGCTCTCGGCTCTGGGATGTTGCTAAAGTGGGTATCAGTCCACTCTCCCGCGCTGTAATATGAAACACCATTTTCGTACTGTAGTAAATATTCTGTCTTTCCCGGGGATGGATTCATCTGGTCAATGAATTTCCCAGGCGCTGGATCCACTGAGCTCTTCCAAGACTTCACTTTTATGCCTTTCCAAAACTTCATCGTAGGCATAAAATGATCTGTGGGATATCCGAAACTCTCCCACACAATCTCAGAAGTGTTTTGAGCTCTCAGAAGAACAAAGTTGCCAGTGTCGAGTATGGAAGCCATGGATGCCTTGGCTTGCTGAGTATCATTACTCGACCAAATCACTTCTCCTTGCAAATCAGAGACACTGAGATAACCATATTTAGACAGAGAGAAAACGCCGGGCATGTTTTTGACGGGAGTTTCTCTGGTAGCCACCCAAATGATGGTCTGCTCAGAGATTTGGGCATACCAGATGCCAACATACCAGTTGTTTGTTCCATTGGGATTGAAAAATCCCAATTGAAAAGTGCCATTCTTTGAAGTAATGGTCTGCTTTTCCCTTAGAGAAGAGCCGAGAGAGATTGTGTCTCTACCTGCAACTAATAAATAGCAGTTGCACAAGATAAGAAGGAAAATGAAGCATTCCAAACATTTGAATGCTAGGCAATTCTTCAGGCAGCGATCCATTTTTCTTTCGGGTGTGTGTTCTCTGTCTAAAATTCATATGACCACAAACCCATGTTAATACCTTCGAAAACAGGATCCCTTTGAAATGGTGAATAGATTACGGGCCATAGAATTATAATTTGACGTGTTGTAAAAGATATCATAAAATATCTTCTATTTATCAGGTTTTAATACTTTTCATAAAATTTGGGACCTCGTAGCAGCTTTTAATATTTTAATTATTTTCTTAAAATTAGTTGAGGTGAGGGACCAAGGTAATAAATAGAATGTCAGCAACTCATGCAATAATAGAGCAATGATCTTGATATTAAAAATTAATTATTATGGATTAAGTAGTACATAATTTTACAATTCAAATGTATACATGTTTTATGATTTAGAATTTAATTTAAATTATGTTTAAGTAATTTATATTCTTATATGAATAGCGTGCATAATTTTTTAAATCATATTTATACATATTTTATATGATTTAGAATTTTATTTAAATTATGTTCTAATTAATTTGTGTTCTTATATAGTACCTATATACATGTAATGATAAGTAATAATCTTAATATTTAAAAAAGATAGCTAATACATACTTTTATAAGTCATCTTTATGCATATTCCATGATTTAGAGCATAATTTAGGTTATGTTTTAATTAATATATATTCTTATAAACTGATAACCACAAATCATTCTGATTTCACTATTAGGATTTAACTATGTAATTCCTAAGTCAAAGTCATTGACCCATGCTTCATGAGTAGTGGGTCACACAAACCCATCTCTCATAAGAATGAATGGAGTACTTAACACTAAATGCATTTAGATTATGCTAATAGAGATGCAGCATCAATTCTTCCTAGAAAGTCACCCATCCCAGTACTACTTCAACTCAAGCACAATTAGCTATAAAGTTTCCTCCCTTGTTATACCAACTTTACTTGCAAACCCATTTGTAAAAATTTCAACAAATTTTGTCCCTTACATGAACCATTCATTACAAAGCACCTTAATCTCATAAATCGATAGGACATATTTTCCACAAGTCAAATTTTGATATTGCTATTAGGATTTACCTACATAATTTATGAGCCAAACTCATTGAATCATGTTTCATGAGTTGTGGTTCACAAGAACCCATGTCTCATGAGAATGAATGGAACACTTAACACTCATTGCATCTCAGTGATGCTCACAAAGGTGAAGCACTGGGACTTCTTGGGAGGTCAACTATCCTAGTAATATGAAATCTCAAGCAAAGTCATCTATATGAATTCTCTGAGCTCAATGAATTAGAGCTGAATTTAAATTCTTGTAGAATATAATAGATGTCAAAATTATCTTTGTTATTTTTACTATAAGAGCCCTTATGTTTTAAATAGAGTAATTGTTTCAATTTGATATATCACAAAATTATGTTGTGAAATATTCAATCATAATACAAATGTTAGTAATATGTTTAGAAAAATAAGTTATATCATAACTTTAACATTTGATAAATAAATATGTTCACTAGCATTCTAGATGCATCAATCATGGTGTCAATAGAAGGGTTTGTCATACTAAAAAATATTTGTGGTACAAACAAATTTGTTAGTTTGTGGTGATAGATTGGGGAAGTACAATATATTCTCTATATTTTCTCATTTATGTTTCCATAGACTGACATGTTGTTGTAATTATTCTAACCCTAATTTTATTGTTGGAAGTGTTATTGGGAAGTGAGATTCTTAAAAAAATTAACTTCTTTAGCAAATCAAATGCATTCACCACTAACCCATCTCATTTCTAGATCATAAACTATACAACCGTAAACTATTATGTTGAAATAGATCTAAGTATGCATCACATCCAAAAATACGAAAGTAAATGTAAACATATAACACATGAGATTTGGTTACCTAGAAATACTCCAAGATGAAGTTAAAATTGGGGTGGGGATGACACCCACAAATATTCACTACTGCAATAATAAAGTGTTCCTTTTAGGCCTATAATGTTTGATCACTTTTGGTGATCTACCCTATGAGTGGTATGCCTCATTAAGTGCTTATAAGACATTCAATCTACCTTGATTAAAGGATTTGAAATTACAACTAAGTAAACACTCTGTTAGGAAATTTGAATAGGCTTGTTAAACCACTCTGTTAAGAGATTTACCCTAATATAAAGATTAGAATGTCTTGGTGCCTGATCCTTTAGTTAGTAGTCTGATGCTAGATGATAGATCTCCTCTTTCCAATTCTAGTTTGATCTCCTTATCAGATATACTCTATTCTATCCTTCACTACTCTACTCAGTTTCTCTATCTACTCTCTTTGCTTCTAATAAACATAGCCTTGTTTGTCATTACTTCATCTATCTTCTCATGGCACATAATTTAGGGTTTGGGCCCTCCTTAAATAACCAATTGAAAAACCATCTAAATCAAGATCAAGGATCTAGATTCATCTCTTTTTTCATTTAGCCCTTCCATTTCACTGATTGGTTGATCGCCTAGCATAAGAATCAATAATTTCTTTAAAAACATGTAATTACCTTCTTAATTGTCTCTACAATTCGTAATAGAATTAAGCCAAAATAGTTTACATAAGTGTTTGTGCCACACAAACACATATGCTAAAACTGACACTTGAATATCCTAATGCTTGGTCCATATTAATATTCATGTGTTGTCCCCTAACTTCTATATGATTGATAGTAGTTGTCTCACTCGACATAAACTAACTCTTTTTCTCTTGGTGTCTTCTAACTTTACTCATCATTTACTATCACTTAGTCCAAATAGGAATATTAGGTAACCTAAGACTTTCTCGACTCATACTTGAATGTAAACAAGTCCATAACATTTGGCCTTCATTAGGTGGTTTGGTCACAGCGATGACCGACCAAATCTTCCTATGAAATGACTAAGTGTTTAACACTAATAGGAAACATGGCTTAGAGATCAACAATCTATCCCTTTGACATTAGTGGCAAGAACACTTTGTCATGACTTATCATTCCATTCAAAATTACAAAATAGAACTCCCCCTTAGACTGTGACTCGTTCTATGTATATCATATATACCTATCTCCCGAAAATGTATCTTCAAAAATGAGTGAATATTACATTATCATACCGTTTCTTTGGTCATGATCTCTTTCCTCTTTTGGTTTCCCCTTGAATATATAACATAATTTATTATTTCCCCCTTGTTTTTGTCACTCATGGCTTTGGGGTTATTGGGGTCAAGTTATAATTGTCCAAAAATATTTTATGAATCTACAAAATCATCACCAACGCATGATCCCAACTAGATTTTATAGATTCCAAAACTTATATTTTGATCTCAAGATGAGTAGCAAGATCCACTAAATTTTTTGTTGTAGTGTTCTAGAGAGATGCAGGTCTCTCTGAACTAAATCCTTTACAACTGAAAATTCTTTTTGCATCACCTCCAAATAAGGTAGTAACATGGATTGAATGGAGAGAAATTTGGCTCTTATGTTGTAATCCTTAGCTTGTAACTTGGCTAACCTTCCCTGAATAGAAGTTAATCTATCGGAATGGATACAACTTAAACTTGCATCCATGCTCAAAGGATGTTTGAATGACTTCAAGTCTTCTTGAAGTTTATTAATAGACTATTGATTCTCTAATGTGAAGAACTTGTTGGTAATATGGCCAATCAATCAAATAAGATGAGATATGTGGTTTCCATTTATGGAAACATATGTTTTACGATTTAGTTATGATTATTTGTAATGGAAAATTGTCTAAGGGTTAGACAATGATACAACAACACAATGAGTTCTATTGGTAGTGAAATATTCCTTAAGAATATTTTCTTGCGCAGTTGACTAGTGATGCATAACATTGTCCTAAAGATGTATACCAGTGCGCATGCATGTACGGATAACCAAGTTCAAGTTATGAAGGAAATAATGATGCAAATATTTCACAGTACAAAATAGAGCATGTTAGCAAATTGAGTTGTACGACTTGTATGAATTTGGTATAGCTTTGATACCATGTAAGAATTTGCTTCAGGGAAAAATGACACCAAGATCAAGAAGCACAAGACTTAGCACAATATGGACCAAATGATGTATGATCATAATAGCAATATGAAAAATGAATTGATATCTGATGTATGAGTACACACTGGAAGTGCCTATATATAAAGGCATCTAGAATGACTAGGTGTCAACAAAGTGATAAGCATGACAACTAAACACACATCCACCAAAAGAAAATTATCCTCCATTGAGCACAGAAGTATGTGTGATGATGAGAGGATAAGCATGCATAAGTGTATCTCATGTAGAGATGTTGTAGACACTATGTGCTTAATTAAGTTGCAAACTCCTGTATTGTCAACAAGACAACTCATATGACAATGCATACTCCTAGGTGTCTAGATAATGCATTAACCTAAGTAAACTTAAGTAAAGTATAAATATTAATTAATTATTTACACTAACATCCCCACTTAAGTGCAACTTAGGGGAATGCACTTAGGCTCACAAAAGCTATAATGGGTCCTAGCTACTATGCCATGTTAGGTACCCATGTACAAATGCAATGATGTACATACCATGCTATGAAATGCAACGCAATCTCTCTGAAAATGGAGAAAGAGGGAAAACCTCTTGGGAAAAAACCCTCCCCCCAAAAGAGATAAGTATAATAAAGAAGATGCATGTATGGATGGAATAATCAAGACCACCCCATTAAGACATCATGCATATACAGTAGGGAATCCCTCCATAGGAAGGAAATATGGAGAAATGAAATCTTCCTCTTAGTGAAAGATCTCGTAATGATGAGTACTTGAAGACAGAAGAGAATCCAATGCCTACAAACAACATTTCTCCGTTTAGGAAGAAGATACACCAAGTACAGGTGCAAGTATACCTCCCACTATGGATAGGAAGATGGAAGAGGGATCCATATGTAGTATGTTGTGGATGCTACCTCTAAAGTTTTCTCATATGTTGACAAGTCCTTGATGAATGTAGATGCCACAAGCCAATCTAGTGGATGCCCAAAAGAAGGTGGAAAACAAGGTAACATGCCCATGTATGAAAGTGAATCAAACTACAAAGATAAGAAATCATCCTTATAGGAAGATATGAGAAGAGAAGCAATGTAGCCTCCCCTCAATGATAAATGCACACCCATGAAAGAAGCTCCTTGATGACTAAAGAAGTTGCTCCATGAAAACTAAATGATGTTCCTCCTTATGGGAGGAAGTAGTGCCATAGGTGTAGTAGAGAATGCTCCCCAACTAGTAGGAAGAATCCTTAGAAGATATGATGTCTAAGGAAACTAGAATACAATCTCCAAAGACTGATATGTCTCCTTTGAAAAAAGGAGTCCTCCTCCAACTACTGTAAAGAACAATCATGTTAGTCTTAAAAGAAAGATCAAGTGGTTGAAGTTTAGAGTGTTCCCTCACAAAAAAGTGAAGAAGAATTCTCCTCAACAAAGAGAATATGGATCTCATCAATAATGTCTCCCACATCTTCAATGTAAGACTCCATAAACAACACTACAATGTCTAGAAGGAAGTCATGCCATGAAGCTGAAATAGCAAGACATGGTATTTCATACTACACTGAATCAAGAGCATCTATGGCTAGAACTAAATCTATATAAGAAATAGAAGCATCACAAGGTATGATCTCAATTGGAGTTGGAGGTACCATTATTGGAGTGATTGGAGGTAGAATGTCCGCTAAAAATGGAGGGACTTGTGGATCTCCATATGCTTTCCAAAGACTCATCTAAAGGTCATAAGGTTCACTGACCTTTCTAAGGACAACAAAAAAATCATAACTGATATTTATAAAAATAGCTTGCAAAATTATGCTAATAGGTGATAGATCAATGTAAGAGGGTAGTTCTTTGGAACATAGATAATGAAATACTTCCTTATGCTCTCTTAGATGATCAATCATCAAAGCACTCCATTTCTAATAGTTCCTTTTGGTCAATTTCAATTTTCAACCAAAATGACACTTGTGACATGGCTCCATGAGATCAAATAATGCATGCACCCCCAAAAATAAAAAAAAAATCAAAGAAACCCCCCCAAATGAATGCTTTAGGCACTTTATAGTTAGTGTGATTACAATAGCCACTTTCTTGTAAGTTGACTTTTAATTTTGATGGTTACAACAAAAAATATGAAGCTATATCAAACTCAACAAGATAAGGCACAAGACCTCTCAAGGATCTAATTAATTACAAGTGCTAATAGGCCAAAATGAGACCAAATTTTGAAAGTACTATGTCTACTCAAAATTACTCCAAACTGATACTAGATTTGGAAAGTGGATAAAAAATCATGAAATCTCAAAAAAAATAGCACTTGAATATGTGTTTAGATGAGCTCAAACTAAGCCTTTGAAGT
This sequence comes from Cupressus sempervirens, assembly GCA_028749045.1. Taxonomy (NCBI): domain Eukaryota; kingdom Viridiplantae; phylum Streptophyta; class Pinopsida; order Cupressales; family Cupressaceae; genus Cupressus; species Cupressus sempervirens. The sequence continues at coordinate 706,469,793 of CM053788.1, read as the reverse complement.
TGCAAAAATTGGGATTTGTGATTTGCAAAAAAATTTAGGAATAGAGATCTCAAACATCCTGCACCAATGTGTAGATCATGAAATTCTACCCAGGAAAAAAATTGCTCGAACAAAGGAGTCCATATGAGGTAGATATCACTGTTTGAAAATCAACTTTGTAATTATATTTCCTGAATCACCACCATCGCAGCTTCAAAAATCAACTAATTCTAGATTTCACCTCAGATGTTTGATTTAGATGAAACAAAAGTCAATTTGGGGGGGGGGGGGGGTGGTTGAGCTTATGAATGTGATAACAATAACTGATTTTTAGATCTAACAATTAATTGCACAAATCTGAAGAGATCATACCAATTTTGCAAATCAAGCCTTCAGTTTCCAATTTGAAATTTTTTTTGCCTTAGATTTGACTATAGCCTAGGGTAGGAAAATTTATAGTCAAAATTCACCAAATTGATGCTCTAGACATAATCGTGAGGTCCACTTTGGCTCTAGATGCTTCCAATAGCTGTAGATACTCCAGATTTGAATCATGGTCCTATGATAGGTGAAACACAAATGGTCTCCAATGGCTATGAAATGAAGCTCCCTCAACTCTAATACCATGTAATAATTTGATATAGCTCTGATACCATGTAATAATTTTCCTTAGGGAAAAATGACACCAAGATCAAGAAGCACAAGACTTAGCACAATATGGACCAAATGATGTGTGATCATAATAACAATATGAAAAATTAATTGATATCTAATGTATGAGTATACACTAAAATTTCTTGCATATAAAGGCATCTAGAATGACTAGGTGTCAACAAAGTGATAAGCATGAGAACTAAGCACACATCCACCAGAAGTGGATTATCCTTCATTAAGGACAGAAGTATGTGCGATGATGAGAGGATAAGCCTCCATAGGTGTATCTTGTGTAGAGATGTTATAGACACCATGTGCTTAATTAAGTTGCTAACTCCTGTGTTGTCAACAAGACAACTCATATGACAATGCATACTCCTAGGTGTCTAGATAATACATTAACCTAAGTAAACTTAAGTAAAGTGTAAATAGTAATTAATTATTTACACTATCACAACTTAAAGAATTATTTTGGTAACAAATAATTATTAGGTATTGATGAGCTGACTCTGAGGACAATATTTTATTATGAGAGCCAAATGAGGAAGGATTTATCAATATGTTTGATATAAGGAAAGAGCTTAATTTGAAAAGTTAGAGGATATATGGAGTTATATAATATGATAAGATGAGATATAATGAAAGTTGATATATGTGTAGTTACTCTTTGTTTATGACATTGAGCAAATGGAGGAAAGACTATCTATAGGCTGCTGAAGACTTGTATGAAGATAGATCTGATATATCTAATTAGAAGAACTGTGAAGCACAGTAGTAACTCAGTTTTAGTAATTAATAATATCCATTTGTGGGTAAAATTTTAGAAAATACTAATTCACCACCCCCCCACCCCTGCCTCCTCCCCCACTCCCCTCCTCATTATTATCTATTTATAACAATTGGTATCAGAGCTTAGTTATTTAGAAGAGGCTTAATAGCTTGAATAAAATCCCTATGGATATGGAACAATTGAAGAAGAATCTTGAAGAAGCTCTTGAGAAAATTGATCTCCTTACTAATGAAAGAGATGGCCTAAAGGATAGATATGAAGATGCAAAATCTTGTATTGGTAAATTAAAGGACAAGATAGATAATCTAAAGCAAAAAGGACCTAGTGGGCATACTAGTGATGATGACATTGAAGATCTAAATTTTAAAAAAATGAGATTTTGAAACATGAGTTAAAAATAGTAGAACTTAAGCTAAGTCTTAAGAAAAATGGAGGTAAGAATGATTCTGAAATAAAAGCTAAAAATGTAGATCTAAGATCCTAGTTAAGCAAAGAAACATCTGAGTTAGAATCTATCAAGTTGGAACATGCAGAACTAGAGAAATACAACACTATTATGAAAGGTGAATTGATGCAAACTAAACAACAACTTGAGAAATTGTATACTAGTAGTCAAAAGATTGAAGAACAAATGTCTATACAAATACCTAGTTATGCTAAGACTAGACTTGGATTCTTTCTTAGACAATATGCAAAGAAACCTATTGAGAGAAAAGAACATGATCCTCTTGAAGTCGAGAAAGATCTAAACATGAGTAAATATGATGATACATCTAAAGAAAAAGAGAATGTTATTCACTCTGAGAAATCTAAAGAACCTGATCAAGATGAGAAAAATAGAGAAACAAGAAAGGAATCTTAGGTTAGATGCTTTACATATGATGAACCTAAACATATTGAAGATGATTGCAAAGGAAACATCTAAGAAGATCTCACAACAATGAAAGTGAGGAAAGAAGACAAATTGTTTGTTATAGATGTAATAATCTTGGACACATTGCAAGGAATTGCAAAGCACCTGATAACCAATATAATGAACAAAGAAGGAATGTAGATATATGTTAGTTATGTAACAACATTGGACACATAGCAAGATTCTATAGAATTTATAGAAAAAAACTTGAATAGGAATCAAAGTTTCAAAAGGAACAATAGAAGAAATGATGATAGTCTAAACGAAGAAATTAAGGAACATATAGAAGATTTCAAGAAAACATTTGTGTAGGAAAAAGAACCTAGAAGTTCTCATACAGTTTTGGAAGAAGTACATCTTAATGCACCTGATAAGATAGTAAAGTCAATTATTGTCTGTGACTCATCCTACCTAAATTGAGCATTCTCAGTAACACAATGCGTCAGTAAAATGAAAAAGTTGATGTTAGAAAGAATATCAAAAGTTGCACAGTTAGTAGTATATATTAGACACTAAGAGAATTCTATAGTAAAGTGTGCATTTCTTGATATGATTAGTATGAGGTTATGTAGAAAATGATCTCTTTGTTACATAGAGATAGTATTTTGAATTTGTGGTAGAGATGCATTCAATGTGAAGTACAGATTGTAAAAGATTTAAAAGATGTAAATTGATTTATGACCATAATTTGCTTGTGTGAAATCTTAAGTGTAATATTGAAGAGTAATTTGATAGCTATTCGAAGTGCTAAAGAAGTTTGTAGATACACGTGATTACTAAAAGCCCTAAACATAAAGTTGATTATTTTTCTAAATTTGTTGAGCATATTTTAGTAAAATCAATTATGCCTACATAAGAAGTGTTTGATATCAATGATAGACCTAGATATACTTTCAAGAAACACCCATTTGTTTCTCTTCTTGATGATCCCATTAGAGCATTTTTGCAAGTGCCAAAAAATGTTCTTCATGTCAAGGACATAAGAAGTTATATTCATTGTAAGAAAGAAAGCATAGGAAATGTTGAGATCCATAGAGAGTTGGAGAAAATGTGCAACAATGATTTATCATTGAAATTGGAATATGCAAACCTAGAACCACTTAACCTAGTTAAGTATATGTTCTATATGGACTTCAAAAACCACAAGTGGACAATAATAATTTTGAGCAGAGTCCATGATGACATTCTATGGATAGGAGATAGCTAGAGAATTCTACAGTTAGAAATATGAATCTAAAAGATAAAAGATTTATCAACATAAAAGGTCAAATCCTTGAAGATTTGTATAATATACTGATAAATATGGTTGAAAAGCTATGTATAGTAAATAAGGAAGAAGAGTTAAGAGAAATTTTGAAAGGTATAGCACCCTTGTTGAGGAATAATATGAGATCCATTCTTCTTATGTGAGGAAATTATGAAGAAGTAAATATGACACGTAAAAAGGAAATAGTCACATACATGCCTACTTTGCCCAAGCAGTCTAAGAAGAGTGCATAGTCAGGGGAAACAAGCCCCACTGTGGTAGTAGTCAATCCTTCTGAGTTTTGAGCAACCAGCTGAGGCTTCAATTTTATCTGATTCACCACCACACATTAATATTGATAGTGAATCCATGCAAGTGGATAGCACTAATGTAACAATGGATAGAACTAAAGATTCATTCAAAGATTTTGGCCCTAACATTGTTGGCAATATTGTTGACTATAGTAGCGCTACCGATGAAGACAAAGAGGAAGAGTAGGAGCAAAAGAAAGAAGATATATTTGCTAAGAAGAAATTTGGAGTTGTGTCAACCAGCACTGAGGTAGCTACTACAAGTGTTCCTATAGCCTTAGTGGCATTTACACCCTCTACACCACCTACACAAGCAACAGTGGCCACCATAGTAGTACAATTGGATGATGAAGCTAAAGTACAAAACCTAATATCTTCTTTAAGATTTTTTTTTGAAAAGAATAAATTAGTAAAGTTAATTGAGAAGACTCTAACTTTAGTTTTTGATAGATTAGAGAAGATAGTAAGTTCTGTGGATACATATGTAAACATTCAGCAGAGAGCAGAAATTTTGTTTAAACTTTTGACAGTGAGTTTACAACGCTTACTAATGTTGGTACAGTACAAGCACATACTAAGCATGATGCTAGTTTTCTTAATACTATATGTATAAATATAAGGAATGATATAGAAACAATAAATATATGTATTAAGTTATTGAGGTAGAGTATGGAGGAAGGGAAGCAAATTTATACTAAATGCAATTTGGCATACCTTCACCTTCATAGTTTTGATGAATAGATCAAAGGAAAGATAACTAGGTTACAAACTCTTACTGATAACTTTTTGAAACAAGATTAGAAGTTTGAGAAGTTTGAGCATAAAATGGAACTAATTCATGATAGCATCCAAGGTATAAAAGCAGAAAAAGAGAAAGCCCTAAAAGGATTTTTCACTTTTGAGAGACTAGTTATGCCCATAGATTACATTGTTATAGAATTAGTTGGAGGGATGCTTGGCAACTAAAACCTCATATGTCAAGTTTGTGGTTATAGACTTGAATGTAGTATACTTAGCCGCATATGCCTTATGTGCACTAATAAGTGTGTCAGATGCACAAAAAGACAATTGGAAGAAACACCTTGTGCAGTTGGAGACTAAGTTCAATGATTAGTTTTTCATATTTTGGTGAAACTTTTAGATTTTGAAAGGATTTTCCTTTTTTTTGACACCTTTGTCATTGACTTCAAAGGGGGAGAGATAAGGAAATTTGTGATTGTAAATTTTATAGTTGTATTTTGAAGTATAGCAATAAGCTTTGCTTCAAGCAAGCTTTGTAATTGAAGTTATATGGGATGTAATCTTTTTGAGATATACTATGCTATGTATTTCTATTTACTCTGATTGGTATGACAACATTTTTGAGACTTAGCCAATTTTCCCAAAATGTTGCCATCAATGCCAAAGGGGGAGATTTTTGGCAATATGGGCAACCAGTCAAATAAGATGAGATATGTGGTTGTCATTTATGGAAACATATGTTTTACAATTCAATTATTATTATTTGTGGTGGAAAATTGTCTAAGTGTTGGAAAATGATATAGTAGCATGATGAGTCCTATTGATAGCAAAATATTCCTTAAGAATATTCTCTTGCACAATTGACTAGTGATGCATTAGATCATCTTGATGATGTATACCAATGCACATGCATGTATGGACAATCAAGTTCAAGTTATGAAGAAAATAATGATGTAGATATTTCACAGTATAGAATAGAGCATGTTAGAAAATTAAGTTGTATGAATTAAAGAATTATTTTGGTAAGAAAATAATTATTAAGTCTTGATGAGCTGACTTTAAGGATGATATTTTATTATGAGAGCCAACTGAGGTAGGATTTATCAATATGTTTGATATAAGTAAAGAACTTCATTTGTGAAGGTATAGGATATCTGGTGTGATATAATATGGTAATGCAAGATATGATGCAAGTTGATATATGCATAGTTACTCTTTTTTTATGACATTGAGCGAACTAGAGGAAAGATTGTCTACAAGCTAATAAAGGTTTGTATGAAGAAAGATCTAATATATCTAATCAGAAGAACTGCAAAGCACAATAGTGATCCAATATTAGTAATTAATAATATCTAGTTGTGGGAAAAAGTTTGGAAAATACTGATTCACCCCCATGCGCGCCCCCCCCCCCCCCTCCCTCCCCCCCAAAGTATTATCTATTTATAATAGAAGTCAACATCAAAAAGCTTTTTATAGAAAGAATATACATGTTACGAAAATACTTCTAAGTATGTATAAGATTGGAAAGTTAAACCTATTTCATTGCTATCTTTGTTGAAAATTTATCCAAAACTTTATGCTCAAATTTCTTTTCAAGATGTTTCATCAATTTTTCATTGGCCTCAATATCATCATTGTTGACCTTTTCAACTATATAAACTAGTTCGTCTATTATTGGCGATTTGTCATTCACATCACGAATATCAAATTCATCTACAAAAATGCTTTTTATTTCATGAAATACCTATATTTGTTGATGGTCTCTTCTCAACTTCTCTTGTTTTTTCTTTCTTCTCAATGAGTCTTGAAAAGTTTGCATTTGTTCAAAGTTTATTATCTTAGGGTCATATTTGGGAATGAAAATTACCTCATCCAATGTCACTGGCTTTGTAGGTGACTTAACCTTTTTATTCAACTTCTTTGACCTTGGTGTATTGGCACTCGTCAATGATATTTGCTTCAGTAGGAGAATTCTAAATTATAAGCATTGGAGTGCCTTCCTTTGACTTCATCTCAACTATGAAAGTAGGCATTATGGAACTTTCTGATACAATATTCAATTGAAAAACTCTCTTCCTTTAGGTACTCTTGAATTTGAATAAGAACATGATGAGTGCAAGGGAGAGGTGAATCATAAATTATATTAGTAAGTGCTTCAATTTTATTAAGCTCTTCTTCTATCAAAAGATTCACATTTTGTTGATTATCCTTTGGGATATCCTTAATGGTGATAACATCTTGTTGTTCCCTCTCCTCAACCTTCTTTCTTATTGCCTCTTTCAAAATTTTAGGTTCATCCATGTCTTCTATATTATCAAGCTCAATTTGACCTAATGTCCCTTCATCCCTATTTGTGTCTTTATCTGGTACTAATCCAAAACTCACTTTCCAAATTAAAGTGATCTATTGAACAAATTATTCAATTTTGTTTTTCAATATAGAGAATGCTCTATATTTGGGAACAAATTTGTTCCCATATTGTTCTATGAACTTTTCCTTTTGCTTTGGTGTCAATCTAAGGATCACCTAAGCTTGAGTCCCTTCTCTTATTTATCTTTCTATAATTATTGTAGATTGCCATCATTCATTGAATTTATTATATGGTTCCTTAGGTATGAGATTTCCAATTTCTATTAAGGTCATCTTGAAAGTCCTCATTATTGCTAATATTGCTTCTTCTATCTGTGCATTATCTATTTTAGTTAGTTTCTCATACTTAATGAATTTAAAACCTAACAAACTTGCACTGCTTTTGATGTTCTAAAAAATTTCATCCACATTACTTGGATACTTGTGCACTACTAACTTGAATTGGTTGAGATCAAAAGAATCAATATTTTCTTCATCTTCATCTTTTCTTTGCCAAACTATCCCCCTCCTCAATGGATGTGCTCACTATCATATTTTCATGCTAAGGTTAAACAAAAAAAGGTTATGATTGTCTCGGCAACAAAAATACCTTTAGTGATTCATTGAATTAGCCGAAGGCACACTGGTAAATCTTCACACTTCTTCACTCAAATCACTCGGGTGAATCACTTGAATCTCCTATCAGTTAACTGATCACTGGGTGAGCAAAAATAATCTTCAAAACATTCAATATATACCCTTAAAAAGCTAAAATATGTATTTAATAAATGCTTCATACTTGGGTAGGTGCTTTACATATAGCTTGGTCATTGTGTAAGAACTTGATTGAAACCACTACTTGGTCAACACCTTTCTTGGTCTATGTCGCAATACTTGGTCACTTGATACATGAACACCTTGGGATCATACTAAAAGGTGCTAGAAGTTTTAGTTTATAGGTTGTTTTAGCCAACCACCAAAGAATAAGGGCTAATTATGAAGCCCTAAGGGTGTGATTAGAGTCATATATATAAGTAGGTGAGTGAGAGAAAGTAGGGAGTCAAGAAGTGCCATTAGAATGCCCAAATTGCTTGTATTTGGTTAAATGTGTCAAAGGTTGAGCAAGCTTTAACCAAAAATCTAGAGTTGGGAAATAATATTAGAATTTTGTTTTGGACCTTACTAGACTCATATGAGATGTGCCAAGGTCTACACATGGTCAAAGTGCAAAGTTGTAAAAAGTTGCTTAAGTAACTTTAATTTGTATTTAGCAAAAGTTGCACTTGACAACATTGACAATAAATTGCCAAAACAAAGAAACTTGCAAGATTTTGGTTATGGATCCATACACGATGTTTCCACATGTGAGAAAAGAGTACAAAACACCATTACATGCCCAAGAGAAGGGTCAGTGATGAGATTGTACAGATTCAATCTTCAAGAAATAGAAAAAAAAAAAGTAATTTCTTGTTATAGTTAATTTGCACATCCAAATCCACATGCTAATGGGTTGATTGGACTATTTTCTTTATCGTGTTAGTTAAATTATTAAATTTAGTTTTTTTCATATTGATTTGGATTCCTAAATATTGGTGTAGATAGGTGTTTGTAAATTCCTTTGTGTTTCACTGGTTCACTATCCTGATTAGAGTAGCACCAAGAAAAATAGCTCTTTCTTGAGTTCCAATGATCAAAACTCTATGGAAATTTGGAATCAAGAAATGAAATATATATAATGTGTGTATATGCATTTTGGAGTACATTTAGGGGTTAGTTTTCTATTTTTAAAGAAAATCCCTAGGTGAGTAGAAGGCTACCTAGCTAGGTGAAGATCAACAAAACAAAGGTCAAAAACATAGGAGATGGATTAAGATGATCAATCGACTTGTTTGGATGACAGGAGTAATCAATGAAGGCATGCCAAGCCAATGGAAAAGCCTTGGGATTATCATCTTGTTCAAGGGTTTTGATTGACTCTAGTTAATGCTGTGATAAGCCTTCAAAACCCTTAAAAATAGGTGATTTATTGTCTTACACTGTACAAATACCTTGGTGATGAAAAACCAAGTGAGTCTTGAGGTACTTTGAAAGGGGTATTGGAATCTAACATTTTATTGGAAAATCCTTTACAAGATTGTAAAGTTGGAGATGAAAAACTCGATTAGGAGGCCTCATTGCTACTAGCCCTCCTAAATAAGGAATTGTTGAGATCATCTACAAATTGATGACTCTAACCTCATCAACACCTTGAAAATCATTGAATTCATAAGAATGGAACCCCTACATGCCATGGAAGCCTAGTTAATGTCCTAGTTCTTCCTATATTGGGATTCAAGACCATGGGTGAAGCCTAACCATGCAGTTAGTGAAGAGTTCACTACTACATTTAGGCTTGAATTACGATGACTACCCATCACACAAGCGACACCAAAAGGAATTGGATCTCATTGGATGGACATTATACTTTATCATCGCAACTTGCAACAATAATGGATTCCATCACAATTGTGATGGCTATATGCTAGAGACACCGTCGTACATGCAATATGTATCTAACAACAATGTTTGTCAAATCTATTTGTCACAATAGCAACAAATTTGTGGCAACAAAACTGTGGAACTGAGGGATAGCTATTGGAATTGCAACACTATTGTAATAGAAAAAGATGGAATGTGTGAAATTGGAGAGAGTGATTTCCTAACAAATTTATTTCTAAAATTTAACTTTGGTTATGAACATTATCACGAGATTGCAATGCTTTTGCCCCTATAACTAGTTTTCTTGTTTTCTTCATCTTTTGGGAGAGACTAGATGATTCTTGTGACTGTCAAATTATTCCCATTGTAGTGAGGATCGAAGGCTAATGAAAAAAAATTGTTTGTGTCACATTCAAGCTTGACACAAACAATTTTTTTTCCATTAGTCTTCGATCCTCCCCATAATGGTCAGAATTTGACTGTCACAAGAATCATTCGGTCTCTTCAAAAAGATAAAAATAACAAGAAAACTAGTAATAGGGGTAAGAGCATTGTAGTCTCTTGATAAAATTTATAACCAAAGTTTAATTTTAGAAATAGATTTTTTAGGCAAGCACTCTCTCTAATGTCACATATTCCATATTTTTTCTATTATGATTGCAAAATTTAAAGTTACTAGATTCAAAAGTAAATAAGATAGTTGATGTATATATTGACCTAGATAAGAAATTTGTGTTTGGAAATATAAGGCATATCAATTAATTTCACTATATGTATGTATATATACAAATATTTTTTAAGGTGCTTATTACATATTAGCACAACAAAAAAATTGATCCTAATGTATACATGATATTGAGGAATCCAAATAATAACACAATAAAACTCACTCAACCCATGCTAAGTGAATTACCTCAAAATATTTCACACAAATACATATATACATACATACATACATACATACATACATAGAAGTATAACTTTCTTCTTCAATTCCTTACACTCAACTCTTCAGTAAAGTTATTCTTCTAGTAGTGAGAATAACTACTACAAATTCCTAGGGGCCAACAAGCCCTAAACCTATGCTACTTCTAGAGACATGTGAGGAGTTTTTATAACATTCTGGATCATATAGTGATGCTCAAATTAACAACAGTGGTAGATACTTGGGATCCTTAAAGGGAGACCATGCCAATATATGCATGGTTACATCCTTAGCTTCCATTGTTGGGCCAATGTATGGAGCCTTTATATCAAACCATTCGTTATTGATGCAAGGTGCTCCCCTTAATACCATAAACTCATAATATAAACAAAGAAAAACAACAAATGCAAGAACAAAATATGGACTTCTTATTTGTGTTCCAAATGTGGAATTACATAATTCATAAGTACAATAGGCTAACCCTCATGGGCGCCTTAGTACAATAATTTGCAAGATAGGTTGCGGACTATCACCCAGAGCTGTTCTAGACAATCTTTGGGCCTTTCTTAAATATGAAGTTTTATGCCACCCGAGAAGGTTCTAGATGCTCAAACTTAATACCTATGGCCAACAGACCCTAAAAAAACATATAGAGTTGGACAAATACATCTTTGATAATTATTTTAGAAATTTTGGGTAGCCCAACTTTGGAAGGCCATAACTCATGAACCATTGCTCCAATTGGCTATTATAACCACTTTTTGGAAACACCAGCTCCTAATCTACATCTTGAAACTACATTAACACCCTTCTGTCAAGTTTTCAAACCTCATTCGGGCACTCTAAGGCCTCCAATAGTGAGCCTAAAGATTTTTTTGCAAAATTTTCCACCAAAAATATGCAATAACTTCTTCGATACTTAAGTTAGAGCAACGAGATTTCTATAGTAGGTTTATATCTCTAAAATGAACCTTCCTATAGAAAATGAGAAGATTTTGAGCTCATATGAAAACCATACTAAAAATAGCAAGTTCCCATAAATTGTAACCACCCTATCTACTAGTCCTTATTATAATAGAAAAGACTGAAAGTAAAATATTTTTGGGTGATGCAAGATTTTTCTTACACCTACGATGCTCCTACATCAGAAACCTAGGGTAATTTGAGAAGTGACCCTATCACATCTTAGGTGTTCAAAGGAAAACCAAGATGGTTAACCTCCTCCCTTGTTAGCCATGATGAATCCTCTACTGGTCTTGCTTTCCATTTGACCAAATATTTCTCATAAGTTCTATTTTTGGTACTTTTTCCAACACGACTGTCTAGTATCTCGTTATTCTCCTTTGTAGCCGAACTAGCTTGTAGAATGTTGCAATGCACTTCTGTAACTTCATCTCCATCACCTCCTTCATAATACTCTATTAAATCTAACATATTACATACTAGTGAAATATTCAAATTAGTAGGAAACTCCACTTCCTATGCATTTCCATAATCATGCCTCTTCACTATCTTGTACGTCCAAACTTCTTCATCTTCAGCTTATTATTTGTACCTACTAGAAAATGCTCCTTTCTAAAAGGAACCATGACTTCATCTCCAATATAAAATTCCTTATATCTCCTTTTCACATTTTCTTTAGCCTTATACTATGTATTCATGTAAGTTATGATATGCTTCCTAACCTCCTCATGGATGCTCTTCAAATGTTTAGTAGAATCTTATGCTTCAACACTACTTATCTCTCCTTTATCCAACTACCTCAATTTAGAAGCATTTCTAGGACTACTCCCATATACAATCTAGAATGGTGGTTTACACATACTCTTATTGACAGAATTATTATATAAAAATTCTACCTGTGGTAAAATCATATCCCATCCTTTTGGTTTATCTCCAATCAAGCATCTCAACAAGTTTCCCAAACTACAATTCATAGCTTCTATCTGTCCATCAGTCTATGGACAATGTGATGAGATGAACTTTGAATCTATCTTCAACTTATTTCATAATGTACACTAGAAATACCCAACAAATTTGGTATGTCAATCTAAAACTATACTCTTTGGCAAACAATGTAGTCTCACCACATCCCTAAAAAATAATTCTGCCACATGAACAACATCACTAGTCTTCTTGCAAGGAATAAAATGTGCCATTTTTAAAAACCTATCAATGACCAAAAAAATGGAATCATACTCACACTGTTTCCTAAGTAACCTCACAACAAAATCCATGCTGACATCCTCCTATGGCTTCTCTGGTACAGGTAATGGCTGATGCAATCTCGTATTTTGCTTCACTCTTTTCGTCATTTGACATAGTCTACAACTCTATACAAACTTCTTCACATCTTGTTGCAGATGTGGCTAGTAATAATTCTCAACAACCAAAGCTATGGTTTTATCTCTACCAAAATGTCTAGCCAATTCTCCACTATGCTTCTCCTTGATGAGATTCTCTCTCATTGAACTTCTAGGAATGCACAACTGGCTTCCTCTAAACAACATAGTATCTTGGATCATGAAAACCATCCACTTTATCCTGTCAAGTGTAATAGGTTATGTACAAGCCTTCCATGCATCACCAAAATCAAGATCATCTAGATACAAAGTACTGGGTTACTTGAACCCAACCACCTCTATCTGCATTTCTATCAGAAAAAGTTGTCTTCTATTGAGAGCATCTACAACTTTGTTAGACTTCCCACTCCTATGCTTCAAAAAAAATGTATAACTCTACAAAAACTCAACCTGCTTTAAATGTCTTTGGTACAATTTTCCTTCACTATTCAAATATTGCAAAGCTTGATGATCAACATACAAAAAGAAGTCCTTAGGAAGAAGATAGTGTCACCACTTCTTCAATGCTTGAACTATAGCATAAAATTCTTGATCATAAACAATTTTTTTTTTTTTTTGCATCATTCAACTTCTAACTAGAATAAGCAATAGGTCTACCTTCTTGGCCTAAAACAACTCCTATTGCAATACCACTAGCATCATAGTCTACTTGAAACACCTTGTTAAAATCAAGAAGTGCTAAAATAGGCTAGTCAATAACTTTCTATTTAAACAAATTAAAACTCTTATTTGTTCCTATAGTCCACTTAAACTTTTTCCTATCCCATCTCATTGTTTTAGTCAAGGGTCCACAAATATTGCTAAAATTTCTTATGAACTTTTTGTAAAATGTAGCTAGTACATGAAAAGATCTTAGCTTTTTTGTACTCATTGGAGTAGACCATTCAAGGATAGCCTTCACTTTTTCTAGGTCCATTTTCAGACCTTCTCCTAAGACTACAAATCCCAGGTACACTAACTCCTTTACAAAATTACACTTATTTAGGTTTATCAACAACTTCTCTTCTCTCAACTTACCAAACACCTTGCAAATATGAATCAAATGCTCCTCTAATGTCTTATTAAATATCAATATATCATCTAGGTAAAAAATGACAAAATTACCTAAAAACTCCTTCAATACCTCATTCATGAGCCTCATGAAAGTGCTCAGTTCATTGGTTAGCCCAAAAGGCATGACTAGCCACTCATATAGTCATTCCCTTGTCTTGAAAGTGTTCTTCCACTCATCACCTTCTCTAATACAAATATGATGGTACCTACTCTTCAAATCTATAATTGTGAATTAATTGGCTCCACTCAAACAGTCCATAATATCATCCATCCTTGGCAAAGGAAATCTATACTTGATTGTGATCTTGTTGATAGCACGAGAATCTGTGCACATCCTCCATTCTCCATTCTCTTTTAGTGATAATCATGCTGGTACAATAGATGGACTCAAACTCTCTCAAATAAACCCCTTCTACAACAACTCATGAACTCTTCAACTCTTCACTTTCCACTAGTGTCATTTTGTGCATTGTCTTGTTTGGAAAAATAGCTCTTGGAACCAAATCCATCTCATGACTAATCTTCCTCATTGGGAGAAACCCATCAGGTAGATTATCTAATACAATATCAAAAAAATCTCCCAACATATCTACAACTTCTACAGGTACCTCCTCTACTTCTTCTTTACTATCTTTAGGAATTATAGCAAAACACATATGCTCATGCTTCATACCTTTAAGAAACTCTTTTCCATCAACAAAACAAATTTTGGCAAAACTACATACCGTTTCCTCTTTATCCTTCAATGACTTCAACTTATGTTTCACTCCATCCTTAGTTAGAGTGTAGGTATTTTCTCTCCCATCATGTACAACATGCTTGTCAACTGCCAAGGCCTACCTAGCATATGACATATGTCCATAGGTATGATATCATCTTGATATCTTCCAATCTTGAACTTTAATGAGCACTACTCATTGACCATGACTTTGTGTTCATCTTGCACCCAAGCAATATAGTATGGACACAAGTGTTTCTTCCTCTTCAACTTCACCTTGGTGACCATCATTTTTGACACAAGATTTTTAGTACTTCTACCATCAATGATCACATCACAACACTTATCCTCACATCTGCACCTTGTGCGAAACAAGCTCCTTCTTTGTTTAAGTTCATTCTCACCACTCAGCATTACTCTTTGGTTAACTAGGACTTCTTCTCTTTTAGCATCTTCAGAATGTGGCAATCTGGCATCTTCATCAACATATGCAACTCTAGCTTGGCCTTTTATTCTTTGATTTGTCCTTCCTTGGCTCTAGGTACATTCAAATGCTCTATGCCCTTCTTCTCCATAATGAAAACATTTTCCACAAAAGCCTCCTCTTCCAAATCCTTGTCCTCTAACTCTTCCTCTCTGATCTCTATTGTTATGATCATGGAAATAATTGGAATTGTTTCCTCTCTAGTTTTGACTACTACTTCCAACCTCATCCTAGTTCTTTTGATCATCATTACGAGCACCATAAGATCGTCCACCAGATAGTCCACCATGACTTCTTCCATTGTTCTTATTATCAAACTTCTTGCTCAGTTTCTCCTATTCAGCTTTTGCATGGCCGGTTCTAATGAAAACTTGATAGAACTCTTTAGTATACTCTTGAATAGATTTTCCTACTTGCTTCAACCCTTGCATCATCTTCAATAGATCAAGCTCATAATCCATAGGAATGAATTGTCACTTTAGTTTATCCTTCATATGATCCCATTTGGTGATTTTTCCCTTCCCCTTTTCCTCCAGCCACCAGATCTTCACATGTCCCTTCAGTTTTGCCTTCACAAACTTGACCTTATCAGGATCATCAATATCTTCATACTCAAAGTACTCCTCTAGTTCATTGATCTAATTGATCATCTCCTCTTGGTTAATATTTTTCAAAAATGTGGGAACTTCAAACTTAGGTCTTTTGCCAATCTTAGAGATGGCCCTAAAAAGCCTCTCTTCTTCTAGGTTTAGAACTACCTCTTCTCTAGCATTTTCTTCAACTTCATCCTCATCCTCACTTTCATCTCTTACAGGAAGATTTATTCCTTTTCACATTTGTTCTGTCAATTCTTGCATTTTCCTTTGGAGAGCTTGAAACCCTCAGGTGTAACACCTCCAACTCTTCCACCATGCTCTCTTTGTGGAGGCATTTTCACACTTTCACTAAAACCCCAGTGCAAACTACCTCACAATTGACAATCTGTCTACATGCTCAACCCAAACCATAGTCCTGGTGTGAACTACCTCACAATTGTCTATCTGTACACATAGTCAAGAACTCTAGCTCTAATACCACTTGATGTAGGCTGCTCCCGTTAATACCATAAACTGATAATAGAAACAAAGAAAATAAAATTGTGAGAACAAAATATGGACTTCTTATTTGCGCCACAAATGTAGAATTGTAGAATTCATAAGTACAATATGCTAACCTTCATGGGTACCTTAGTACAATAATTTGCAAGATAGGTTGCAAACTTTCACCCAAAGCTGCTATAGATAATGTTTAGGCCTTTATTAAATAAGTAGTTTTATGCCGCCCTAGAAGGTTCTAGATGCACAAACTTAATACTGAGGGCTGACAGACCCTAACAAAACATATAGAGTTGATCAAATACATCTTTGACAATTATTTTAGAAATTTTGGGTAGCTCAACTTCCCAAGGCCATAACTCATGAACCATTGCTCTGATTGGCTATTATGACCACTTTTCAGAAATGTCAGCTCTTAATTTATAGTATTGAAACTACACTAGCGCCTTTCTTTCAAGTTTTCAAACCTCAAAGTGCCTCCAATGGTGAGCCTAAAGATTTTTTTTGCAAATGTTTCTACCGAAAATCTACCAAAACTTCTCTAATACTTAAGTTGGAGCAATGAGAATTTTATGGTTGGTTTATATCTCTAAAATGAACCTTCCTATAGAACCTGAGAACATTCTAAGCTCATATGAAAAACTTACTAAAAATAGCAAGTTCCCATAAATAGTAACCACCATGTCTACTAGTCCTTATTAAAATAGAAAAGATTGAAAGTAAGATATTTTTGGGTGATGCAAGATTTCCCTTACACCTATGATGCTCCTACATTAGTTATAAATTGGGGAATACACTTCATGCGTGACATTCAAGTGATGCATCTGCATATTCAATTTCATTACCTTGGAAAACTATATTTGATCCTAGGGTATGTGCAGGATCATGGTGTGCCAAAAAGTGGCGATGTGAAAAAAATAGAGTTTGAAGACACCTAAAAGCACTTCAAAATCCGCTCTGACTTTTTTTCACCAATCCAGGAACCAAACCTGGAAGGTAAGGTCGAGCCTTATCGGATATCCGATTTGACATCGGATATCCGATATGTGATCGAATATCCAATAATTAGAGTAATAATATTATAGCAATATTATTATTATTATTATTTAATATTATTATAATAATGATTATTATTATAATATAATAGTATGATATATTATTTAATATTATTATTAATATTATTATTATTATATTAAATAATATATCATATTAAATAATATTAATAATAATATTAGTATTATTATATTATTATTATTATTATATTAAATAATATATCATACTATTATATTATAATAATAATATTATTATTATTATAATTATTATTATACTATAATATAATAATAATAATATTATTATATTATAATCGTATAATATTATACTATAATAATAATATTATAATGTATTATATTATAATAATTTAATATAATATTTAATATATTATAATATACAGTAATGTAATATAATATATATATAAGATATAATATAATAATAAAAAGTAATATATTATAATATAATATATAATAAAAAAGTATAATATATTATAAATTATAATAAAATAATGCCAATAGTGGCATGTTGTGATGGTTAAGTTGTTATGTTGTTATCCTTGCCATCAAGGTTCAAATCTCATGGGGATGAGGTCCCCCGTTTGTGGCCTCACTAGTTCATAGCTCTAGGTCAAAGCATTTAACCCTCTTTAAAAAAAAAAAAAAAAAAAATTATAATAAAATAATATAATACACTATAATAATATAATATAATAATATTATTATTATATAATATAAGACTTTATATTATAATATATAGTAAATTAATATAATATATATAAAATATAATATAAAAATATATAAAATGTAATATATATTATATGTTATTGCAGCCATATCGAATATCTAATGTTATATCGAATATCTGTTATATCAGATATCCGATACCTGTGAATAGGATAAAATAAAATCAGAGACCCGCAGGCCCTCTTATCACGTTAATTTGGGGCCAATATTACCATTATCCATCGGATATCAGATATTCAGGTATGTTTTTTTTTTCCCCCACTCATTTTTAACCTAAATTCAATAGATTTTAGGATGATTTTGTTTGTTTTAGTTGAATCTAGGGTTTTTTTGACAAAAATGGTTAAAATTTAGATTTTTTTTTAAATATATATTACGTTTTGCAATTCAATAGGAATGGCTGATCAGAATGATGACACAGAGGCAGGGAATAATATTCCTTGTAACCCACTACCGAACGATCCAGTACCCCAACAAAACCGTCCACCAAATGATCCTCTACCTCCTCAAAACTTGAGTTGAGAGGTTTGCATAGAACATATAATAATGTACCTGTACTGGCTCCTATGTTATCCACGTTAAACACCATAGTGGATAACATTGAAACCCTTACGAACCAATAAAATGTCGCTCTTCGTTGGCGTGATGAAATGCACCAGATGTTTGATGATAGTTTTGATTATGATGAGGTCATGGCCCTCAACATAACCAAAGATGATTTGGCTAGCCTTTTTTCTAACTCAAAAATGGGTATACCATTTGACCCAAAAAAATCCAAACTATCGATTAAATGGTGCACAAATGATGCCATATGTGCAAATTTTTGGGATCGTTGGTGAATGGTCTTTGATATCCCTCCACATGGCAATTTAGACATACCATTTTATTTCCTTAGAAAATTATATGCAAAATTTGTGTTGAAACTTAAAGTGAACTATTGGAGCATGAAGCCCAACATGGGCTTAGGACTAGGAGCTCCTTAGGATAGACCCTCTTCCCAGCAAAAGAAACTTGGCACTTTTGTCCCCCCCACTAATATCTCACCCCCTCCTCAAGTGTAGCATCTCGATATTATGGCAGAGGCTAGCTCTTACACCATTAGAGCCATTCATAGGCTGAGTAGCCTAATGATATCTCAAGCTAGGTCAGTCCTCCCTCCTCGTGTTGATGATGTTGGTGCCATTTCATCATCGGCTAGCTCATCACACATTTGTGTGCCTCACACTTGCATTACATGCAAGAATATTTTCCTGGGTCCCATAGGTGATCTTCTTGAGTATCATTTTGTATTAGACAAGGATACACTAGACACACATGCAGAGGCTACAGACCCTGATGCGAGAGAGGAGGGGAATGCAGAGGCATGGAATCCTTCAGTGTCGGTACGTGTATACATTTTTTTGTTATGACATATGCGATTTAAAGTTAATTTTTATAATAGAGTAATTTTAATTTTTAAGCCATACTGACTTTTACATGTATGTGATCTTCATTCATGTTTAGTTGATGACCAAGGAGGAGCTCAGAAAGATAGATGATGCTACACTCTCGACCATTTCATTTGGCCTTGAGACATCTATGGTACATTATGTTGTGTTCGCATTTTTTTTTCTATTTGATATTGTAGCATATATGGTTGCTAATCTTTCTTTTATCTTGCAGATACCACCTGCCCTAGGGGGACAAAGTGCGGGGGGTGAGCCAGCATGCACTGACAAAGGAAAGGTAATTAGATGTTTTCTATTTGATTAATTATCGATGCATTCTTGTAAAATGTTTGTGGTAATCCCATTTAATTACATTCTTTATTGTATATAGGGTGTGGCTACTAACGATGAGCCTATACAAATTTGATGTCCTAGATCATCAGGGATTTCCATTCACATAGAGAGCCCCATTGTATGTATAAGTATCATTTATTTTTTATTTTTCTTATTGATGCAGAGGAAAGTATGATTGTTGTTCCATACAATTTCTGTGATTTTTTCCATACCAATAATGATTCATGTCTTGCATATGTTCATTACAACTTAAATAGGCTTATATGCACCTGTCCAAATGAACAAGTTGGTTACAAAGGTTTATTTAATCAAACAAATACCAAATTACTACTTTCCCTCCAAAATTAATATGACCGTTTGAATTTGAAATTCAAATTTCAAACTATAGTTTTTATGCATTCCCTAACTTTCTAAACTATTCCATTGACTCAAAATTGCTCATATGGATTTATTAAATGCAACTAAGTATGAAACTATCCTAAGACTACCCCATATGGCTCTTTTGGCCATTTTACATCATGTTGCCCTTAGGTCCTTACTAGGACTTTTATGACTTTTGTCTTCCAAAGTACATTGTTTATTACATAATTATATTATTGGTTTTAATATATCCCAATTAACAATCAATGATGTCTTTGATCCTCTATCTTCATTTGGTACCAAGGCTCTCTTAGATGATTTAATAGGTGCCCCTGCACCAAACACCCCACCTTCAAAGCAACTCTTGTCCCAAGAGTTAAGGGGTACTATCTTCTTTCCTCCCATCCTTCTAGAGGGATGTTTGCAACTTTGCACCTGCAATGTATTACCCTGCACACTTGCATACAAATCACTAGAAACAAAAAGCATTAGATCCTTGTTACCAGTCATGGTAACCTTACTACCTGCTGATTGTGAACAGTCATGTTTTATCCTTGACAAAGGCTAAATAACTTGTTGTCTGAGGTCATGTTGACCCTATCTCTTATCCTCCATGGATATGTTCACTTCTTTGTTCACTCTCATCACCAAAGGACACCACACTATTCCTATCATCACTCCTTTTGCTGTCACTGTCTGCTTGTAAGCAAAATTCTGAGTTTTGTCTTGAACAATCTCATCAATCATAACCAAAAGAGATGGCTTCAGTGGCAGATCTATCATATCATGTTTACTCCCCCTCTGCTCCTACAAGTCCACAAACTCTTTCTTGCCAAAACAAATAACTCTTTCCTCATCATGACCAGTCAAAGGATTTACCTTAAATTTCAACTTCTTCTCATTCTTTCTTTTCAACTTCTCCTCGACTCGGATTGCCAACTAAAAATATTCTCCAAGTGTCCTTGGTACATTCAATCCTATTTCATCTTGAATATTGTACTTGATGCCATTAATGTATCTAGCCACCTTCTCATCTTCATCTTCTAGTCCTCCCCTAATACTCAGGGTATGGAATTGCTAAGTATAGGACATGACATCCATATCCCTCTGTTTCAAATTGTTCCTTCTTATCTTTATTTGGATTGCTAAATCAGATGGCAAGAATTCATTTCTCACCATGGTCTTCATTCTCTCCCAATCTAAAATCTTATTCAATCATGTTTTGATGTAGAGTCTGCAGCAACTACCTTCCACAAGCCAATAAATGGTTGTCACAATCCAAATTAGGATTCTAGGACTTCTCACAAGTCCTCTTACCCACTCTGGGTATACTCAACCTCCAAGACAAACAAGGAAATCCCACTTCAAAAGCCTCACCAACTGTCACTAGAAATGGAGACAATCATGGACATACTATTCCAACCCAAAATCATCAATTTGTTTGGTTCCACCAAACTCTCAACACACCTTTGCACTTCTAGGCCTACAAACCTTGTAGCCTTCCAATTAGTTCTTTGCACTTTTCTCCCAGTATCCCTTAACAGCATAGGGACTTCTCCATAGGTCTAGACACCCTTCTTGGCACCTACTAAGAATCCAAAAGCTTTTGGGCTGATCTTGCTCCAGCACCCTCCAAACTGCTTCTTGGTACCTAGGCCTAGTTGATCAAGTTAGGCTAGGGCTTCAAGGAAGAATGGGCAAGCTGGGTTCCCAAGACCCAAAAAACTTAAGAAAATCTCCAACACACTCAATTCATCCAACTCTAGCACTCAAACTGATCAGAAGTGCCTGCAACCATGAATGTCACCAATTACCTTGCAAAAACCAGTCAAGCACATGGGCTTCCTTAACCTAGGGCCGACTTGGAAAAATAGTTAACCTTCTCTCTAGGCCTCCAACCTCTGGCATTATGTTTCCTAGTCTCCTAACTTGCATATCCCTCAGTTTCAGAGGTTGCCACCAGTGGGAATGCAAGTTAGGGATGCAGTTGTGGAAGGGTCTAGGAAACAAGGCTTTTCAGACCACCTTCTACTAAAATGCAGATAACTTTTAAACCCCAACTCCTTTTTGAGTCAAATAAAAACCAAAAGTTTCCTAACTCAGCCCTGCAACTATTTCATACACTTAGCAATCATAAAAGTTCTGTATGGATCCATACCAGCGTAACAATCGAGTGATTACCAGTAAATTTCCAAAAAATTGAAGTTTTTATTTTTTTCCTCCAAACCACCATACACTCTGATCTCCCCCTTTCAACTAAGATCACATATGACATATATAAAGGTCTACGTGATCATTGGAACAACCATATAGGTGTTATCAACCATAAAACAAACAAACAACCACTTTTTGCTAATACTATTTAGACTCTAAATACCCTATTCTAAGGCCTTTTGGTCCCATGGAGTCACTTGGTTTATAACCACACCAAAATGCTCGTGGGCCTTACATGTGCCTTTATTAAAAAACATAGACCAACTTGTAAAATATGGACCAAACCTTTATTCCAACTTCCTAATCTACTTGAATCCTCACTTTCATGGAGTGGGAAGGTGTCCGGCAACATAGATACTTGTTCCCCCCTACCACATAGGTTAGGTGCCCTGCACCACCTTTCCTCTCTCTCATTTTGAACACTAGTCCACCAAGTGAGTGATGTTCCTCTCAGTCTTGCTTTTTCTACTTTTACCTTCTTATCTGCCTCTATGTCTTCAAGATCAAAGTAGTTCTCAAGGGCCTCTATCCACCCTAGCACTTCTTCACTATCCATTTTACCCTGGTATATTGGCAAATCAATATGGTTCTTCCCACCATTACCTTGTACTGCCTTAATGATTCTCATAAATCTCCTTTCTTCAGGATCACTTGTTGTCTCATGCTCTTGCCTTGCATTACCAACCTCTTCTTCTTCATGGTTCTCTCCATGATTTCTTCCTCTAACCTCTTCTCCTCTAGGTTCTTGTCTTTCCTTTTCTAAGGATTCTATCCTTGCAATAAGATGCAGCCTCTCTTTTCTCATCTGTCTTTCTTTCGTCACTCTAGATGCTTCAAGTTCTCTCCTCTCTCTTTTCTCTCTTGCCAACTCTTCTCTCAATTCTTCAAGTTCTCTAGCCATCTGATTTTTAGGAGGCATTTTCACAACACGTTTTCTTCCTTCCCAAGGGCCAAATCACTAATTCTTTGTCTTTCCTCACCAAGAAATCTCTGGACACCACTTATGTACCTTTGAACTTTGGGACACACAAGGAGGAATTAGACACTCCAAGGCTTCAACAAAGGGACTAGCTCACTAAGGATGACAAAGACTCCTATCATGACAGAACCTACAACTTATCTACTCCCAAAAGACCTCGTGATGATTTGATACCATTTGATGTAGAGGATGGAAGATCTAACCGCAAACTTGCAAATTCAAGCACAATATGGACCCAACCCCTATGTTTCAATGGTGTTGCCAAATGCACACAATGCCACCAAAGACTCAAAACTTGGATTCACATTCACCAAGTGTTACCTCCACCTCTAGACACTTTAAAAAACTTCAACCAACATGTTTCTAAGGTTTCCAAACCCACAAATCTTCAGTAGATACAAAAGAGACTAGTTTTGCCCTTTACTAGGCTATTCTCGTCTTTGGATCAGCAGACCCTATTTTCTTGATTTTTCTCCCAAAATTTCCAAAACACCAAGAAAATAAAATAGTTTTTCAGATACCCTTTTTTTATTTTTATAACATATCCAAAAATCAGATATCACTCCTTTGCAAAGATTGTACAGAACAGGGCAGTTTGTCTCAGAATTAGGCCCAATTAGACCACTTTTACAAAGCAAGTACCCTTCAAACTTGCAATCTGACTTAATAATTTTTCATAGTTTCTATTAATGATCTAAATCAAATTATTTTCAATACTATAGGTCTTTTTCACACACCTAAACACCCAAACTTTAAAACCCTCCTTAAAATGGCTTAAAAACCAGGGCCTGCTTGTTCAAACCCCAAAACTCAATTCTAGAACTTCTCCTTCTGCATTCACCATGAATTTACATATCTAAGATGATATTACCACTAATTCTGATATCATAAAGAACTTACAAAACAAAGGATTCTTCAAGTTGCTCTTGAAAACCACGCACTTTCATTCAATTTTCTGAGACAGTCTGTACAAATCTGACCCTCCAGGCCGTACAATCACAATTTATAAGTTTCAAGGGATGGTTAGTAACCCCCTCAACCACCTCCAATCAGTTTCATTTTTTAACTCTTCATAAAATTTAAATTATGGAGTTTCCCTCCAAAAAACACATAACCGTTACTATTCAAATTTCTAACTATTAAACTATGCTTTTAATGGGCTTATTGAACATTTTGACTTGTCTAATGACAAGATATGATCATGAAAACCTACATGAACCTATCAAATGACTCATCTACCATATGAAATCCTAAAATCTTATCTCATGCCCAATTACAACTTTTTTCCACATATGAGTCCAACATTATAACTTTTTATGCTTCCATGAGCCATAATTGATGCAAGGATTGGCCAATTGACTTCAAGAGATGCTCCATGACCTCTGTAATGCCTTGGATCTTCAATGTTCCCCTGATGAGCATGGGATGCTCCTGCATCGCTTATCTTCATAAATAAATTCAAAACTAATTTCCGTGATATTAACAACTACTATTTTGTATCTCATAGGAGACTCCTAGTGCACATGAGGTCTGACAGGAGAGTTATGTAGATTTAATGATTCGGTGACTCTCTCCTCAGGCGGAGCCTACAATAGTAAGTTGTAGTTTGAATTAATGATTAAATATGTTATAAATTTAGCATTGATGAGTTATAATGTTATAGTTTAAATTGTAGATTGATCTGACAAACGTATTTGAACATATACAACCCACAATCAGCAAGGTACCATCATTGCCAATGGCATCCGAGAGGACTCCTAACCACCACAAGAGGTCAATGAGAGAGGTATTTATTATGAAATTTTTATAGTATAAATCTTCATTACAAAAAAGATCATTATGCATTTGAGTAATTCAATGTTAGATATAAAGAATCATATAAATTTAGTAGTCTAACTTTTGGTTTTCCTTTTCTGTTTATGTAGGAGGTATCCGATCCACCTAGTGCAGCGAAGAGGCTGAATTTTGATCATCCACCAGCACCCTAGGATAGTATAGTTGTCGTAGGATGCATCATGAGACATTTTGAGATAGCATATGCCACATTGTATATAGAAACATTGATATTATACACATTCTGATGACATGATCAGCCACATTTTGTAAATGGATCTATGTCTTTTGATATATATTTGAGTACTTTTTCTATGGATACATGATCTTTGATATATATTTGTGTAAAATTTTAACAATGATATACATGTTAATTTAGTATCTAGTAATGTTCAATTTATTGTGGATCATGTGTATTATTCATGTTTATGGAATATCATTAATTTTGATTATTTTTATTATATTTGATTCAAATGCAATAATTTTTTAATAACATTTTAACAACCTTTATTATCAACTTTGGATCCAATGTATAATTTGAAGTGCTATCATAACATAAACACACTTGTTAACATCCTACACAAGGTTTAGATAACCCCAAATCTAATTTTAAACTCCACCTTCAACCTTGAAACTAACTCTTGGCTTCAAATCTAATCTCAACACAGTTAACGAATCCACACCTCAACCATGGATTCTATTCTCAACCACCAAGTCATTCATAGATTCATAATCTTTGATAACTAGCACTTCACTTTGTTACTATCCTCATACTACAACTTTTCAATTTCAACAAAACCTCAAAATATATCAACTTAAGAGACTTGATTGGATGGTTCATTGATAGCCCTCATGAGCTTCGAGTTATTTTAAGCCTCAACATCACCATCCTATAGCATTCAATGGTTCATCAATAGCCCTCACGAGCTCCGAGTTATGACCCTCGAAAGATCGACCTCGAAATGCACTTAGAGTACCTTGGAGACTCCTCGGTACGGGGTGCCCGTGGATGATGGATGGTCTTTGTGGATAGAACAAGGGTGACACAAGGGTTCACCCACCCACCTGGAGCTAATTGCGCTGACAATTCGATGCCAAGATCGGCAGTTTCAAAGTTATGCTTTGGTGCACCTATGAACTGAGGCACACTACGAGTTTTGGCATCAAGTGAGGTCGCTGTGTCGAATCCAAATAGAATGTGATCTCTCAAAAATGAGATAGGTTATTTTAGGCCTCATCATCACCGTCCTGTAGCATTCAATAGTTCATCGATAGCCCTCATGAGCTCCAAGTTATGACCCTCGTAAGATCGACCTCGAAACGCATTTAGAGCACCTTGGAGACTCCTCGGTACGAGGTGCCCATGGACGATGGATGGTCTTTGTGGCTGGAACAAGAGTGTCACTAGGGTTCACCCACCCATCCAGAGATAATGGCCCTGACGATTCGATGCCAAGATCAGTAGTTTCAAAGTTACGCTATGGTGCACCTATAAACTAAGGCATACTGCAAGTTTTGGCATCGAGCGAGATCGCTGTGCCGAATCCAAATGAAATGTGATCTCTCAAAAATGAGATAGATTATTTTAGGCCTCAGCATCATTGTCTTGTAGCATTCAATAGTTCATTGATAGCCCTCACGAGCTCCAAGTTATGACTCTCAGAAGATTGAACTCAAAACGCAATTAGAGCACCTTGGAGACTCCTCGGTACGAGGTGGCCACGGACGATGGATGGTCTTCATGGCTAGAACAAGGGTGTCACTATGGTTCACTTTCCCACCCAGAGCTAATGGCACTGACGATTCGAATGGTTCTAGCTGTTAGAAGTTAGATTTTGAAAAATTGTCAAGAAAATTGCAAAAGTTGCTAAGCAACTTTTTGCAATTTTTGCACTAAGACAAGTTTTATTACAAATTTGTTTGCAAATGGACTCTAAAAACTCCTAGGGACCCTAATAATGTTCTAAAAATCCAGACTTACCTAAAAAACATGGAATTTATCAAAAATCCACTTTATTGGACAAATTGATGGCCAAGGCTTATAGTTGCACAATGGGGTCTTGTGTCCATTACAAATGTGGATGGTCATAGGGAGATCATTAGATCTATCCCTAGACCTTATTACATCAAGACAAGAAAAATGATTAGGTGCTTTGCACTAGTGTTCCATGTATTAATGTGATAAAAATGTGCATAGAATGGTTAGTGATTGTGCATACCTCATGTATGCGTTACTTGATTTATTTATTTTTAATGAGATATGGTTGGTATGTGATTGATTAACAAGCTTTTTGGTGTAGAGGATAGGGTGATTGAGCAAGATTGTGGTTGTGTTCCTGGTGACCCTTATAGGTCCTGATAGGAAAATCCCACAAACAATCAACTCTAGGATGTTTTTAGGCTTTAATAGGTTTTTTCTAGCCTATCTAACATGTTCCAAACATCATCTTCAAGTTTCAACACCTCTGGAGCAAAAATGCATAGCAAGCCAAAATGTTGTCAATGATAAATTTTAATTTCTATAATAGTAGCAAGGTAAATTGGCAGATATCTTTTGATTTTCCCAAGTGACTCTCTGAACCAATGACCTTTTCAAGTACCCTTTATCCTTATACAAAACATATGTCAAGATTGGATGGCTTCCTTTGGAAAAAATCAAAGTTTCTTCACAATGACCCTGTCTTTAATAATGGAACAACTAGTGCATTTACAAAGCAACATATAGCAATACTTAATGTATGGACTTCAAACTTTGTATAGGCTCATCAAATGCCTTCAATTAGATTATTACATAATCAATTTCAGTCTATGGCTTCATTAGCCCCAAATCATGCATTCAAAACCCTTGTTTCTAGGGTATGCTCAATCTCCCACGTATAATGCCTTACTTGACCAATTCAAGTTATAGACCTCTATGTTTTAACACCATAAACAAGATTCAACTCTCAAACCCTGCCCTCATTAAGGAAAATCATTCCCACTATGACTGTCCCCTCAATTTCCCTCTTGTTTTCACTGTGTTAGGCCTTGGTGGCCACCTTTTATTGTAGTTAGATGATGAATTCATGGGTAGAAATATTTATCCATATCAGAGACAGTCCGTAAAATGATAAGGTACAGGTCGTACCAACACAAATGAGCCATAGGGGTAGATTAGAGATAGTTTCTTATTTAGATGCATTTAATTTGTGTACAACTAATCTATGGGATGGAACCTATAGGGCTAAAATGTCTAACTAACCCTTAATATGCAAGAGGAATGAAGATCTATAGGTTAAAGTGAAGAATATGCAAGTTTGAGTGGTGAAAGGATTGATTTGGGTACCCAAATGAGTGCTAACTGATACACAACCATACATTTGGCTGAATGAGGTATACTTTTTATTTTATAACCTTTGAAGATAAGTTGAATTAATGGTGAATCCTGAATTTTAGGTCTTGGAAGTGAGTGATTGACCTAGATTGACGATACCTTAGGATTTGAGGGTTTTAAGGCATGAAATTGGGGGTTTTGTATCAAAAGACCTTATAGAGTGAAATTAGTGGCTTATTTGTCTAATTGGGCATGAAATATGATGATTCCATGAATTTGGTGGAGTTTGGAGAGGTATTGTGCATAGTTGCTTTGTAAAAGTGGCCTAATTAGGCCTAATTATGAGACAAACTACCCTATTTCGAACAATATTTCCAAAGGAGTGATATCTAATTTTTGGATATGTTATAAAAATTCAAAAAGAGTATATAAAAACCCTATTTATTTTCTTGGTTTTTTGGAGAGATTGGGAGAAAAATCAAGAAAACAGGATCTGCTAATCTAAAAAAGAGAATAGCCTAATCAAGGAGGCTAACTTGGGTTTATGCATGAAATTGGTTTGTGGATTGTAAAACCTATTTAAACATGTCATTTTGAGTCTAGGAAAATTCTTTGTGGGGTTGGAATAGTTAGTTGAAGGTATATTCCAAAAGTGTGCATGTGAAGCCATTAGGTGCCTTGAAGAAGCGTAGAAAACCTTGTGAAATCATTCAACTTTGTGAAGTTATTTTTGTTACCTCCTTGGCTCTGCATCAGACTCCTTGACCATGGATGATGCAAAGATAGCACAATGGAAGAAAGGATCAAGCCAACTCCTACACAACCTTCAAGGAGATAGGAGAACTAGATACCAAACTAGGGTACACACACACCACACACAAGAATATACACAAACCAAGAAACACCATTTTCATTCCCAAGCCTCACAATGACCTACAATTTTCAATAATGGATTGCTTCAACAAAACAAAAATAAACATCATTTTATCAAGCTTGCACAATAGACCACTCTAAGGGCCCAATAAATAGAGTGAAGGTGTGCCAAACCCAAGTGGAGAAGCCAACAAAACACCAAGTATCATGCCTTCACAAGGCTTCAAATTCCATGCCTTCACAAGGCTTCAAGATGCACATATAATTCTTTTCACAAATTCTCCTCTTATCACCCCAAGTGTAAAATAAGTTGTGGCACATGGAGACCATACTTCGTTCTTTTTCCCTTTTCTCTCCAAGGGAAGAGACTCTACACTTATGGGATGGCCCAACTATCCCCTTCACTCATAAGGCTACTACTTCCCTCCCAAGGGTGAGTGATACCTTTAACACCCATAAAAACACACAAAGAAGAAAACAACACCCATAACAATCAACAAGAAAAAAAAAAACCACAACAACACATAAGGAAAAATAATGAGAAACAAATGTCATCCAAACTACCCATTATAGGAAAGCAACAACATTTACAATACCAATTTTGCAGTAAGAACATCAGTTACACAACATGAGAAGAGAACCAACCTTGGTCCAAGTTATGGAAAGATGGTTGATGAAGATCTCCCTTCAAATTCTCCAAAATTCTTTAACTCATAAGCTTGTCTCCCAAAGTTGGAGAGTGTGCAATGATTTTTCCAACCATGGAGAAAACCCCTAAAAGAGATCCACACATTTCCTAAAATCCTCTTAGTGAAAGTGTGAGATCTCATTGTTCACTCTTTCCAAACCCTTACAACTTCTAAGTTTAGAAACTAGAAAAATAGCTTTATAAAGGAAAAAAGTCTTTGCACAAAAATGAAAGGTTGTCTAACCAAGGTCATGCTTCCAAAAGTTGATTTTCGTCCATCTTGGAAAACCAACTTTAGGGAGGCCTCTCAAGTCAACTAAGGGTTGTCCTATTGTTAAAATTGACCCTTACCATAGGTATACCAAGTGGGCTTGGTAAAACAGGCCTAACTTAGCCCTAGGTGCTCATATGACCCTCTGAAATCCCAACTAAAGTATAAATACAAATTTCTAGATATTTGACCCATCCTAAGGCTCTCTAACCAAGTGGAGATCATATTGGAAGTCTAATAGGATAATATGGTCAAGGTAGGGTTCACATGTTTTTTTGGTGGACATGTCACACATACACATCACATATGTCAAGTGGCACCACAATTACACATCACAACACACATGGCATTGTCCACCTAGGAGTTACACATTTACAAATAATAATTAACAACTACACTAATTCAATAATACATGTAAGAATAAGACACTATTAAAAATGAGGTCTTGTCTCTCAATATACACACCTTGGCTAACTATTTCACTTAAGTTTGGTTCTAATTCTCCAAATTTAATTCCATGGATTTCCTTGCACAACTCAACTCAAGTATCAGTAGTCCAAGAAGTTCTATATAAAATCTTTGGTACTTTCTCAAGATGACTTATAGCATTTTAGGTGCACATTTTTCCAACAGGACAAGGAATTGTACATGAGATTCTCCTTTTTCACCAGTGATGCCATGAGAATTGTTCACATGTCTGAGCAAAGTGACCTTGCTCATACCAAAATGGGAGAGTCATGTGAATAAATAGATGAAAATTTTAAGAACTCAAGTAGAGGATTTAGGGAGTGTCTGTAGCATGTAAAAAATTTCAAGGTTTCACTATTTATGAAGGACATGAATATGGTTTTTGGGTGAGAATTTTGATAAGTTTTTTCTAGTAGGAGTGAAAATTCTGGTCACTCTTTCATCTGGGTTTTCTCTCCTTTTCTTTTTCTCCATCTAGATACCCTACTTTATGATTTCAAGATTGTTTATTCCTTTGAATTTTAGTATAGAATATGATAAGCCTCTTTTTCGGTGCTAATCACAAGCCCAATGGATTTTAGTATCCAGTAACTATTTAGGTTGGATACAAAGCAAGGTGAACATAAACTTGTAAAAGTCAATTATCCAATAAAATCCTCATATCCTTTCCTATGCATCTCTGTCAAGATAGTAGAATTCATAAAATAGTAAAACATTGTAATTTAACAATCAAGAACTAATTTTATCATATCACGGCTAACATAATGGTTCACTTGAAAAATTAAAAATCATACATAATTTCAACCATGGAACCACTTCTTGACCTAATACAATTTGCATCTACTATTTTATTAATACTTCTTTCATGTCCTAGAAACCATAGTCATATAGCATGTATATATATGATGGTAAATATCAACTACCAGATCTTAGCATTTTCTCACCACCTCTATTTTATCAATTCATAACTCACCCAATAGAATAAATTAACACCTTTCTAAGGAACTCCCACCTGAACTTACATGTACATGTAAGTGACTATTGAGTATCAATGTCTAATAACATTTTAGCATAAAGATTTGGATTAAATACCTTCACAAACTTTCATGTTTCATCAACACATGACCCATAGTTCATTTTCACAAAATAAATTCCACATAATTTACCTATAAGATGAGTATATAACACCCGTCATAACATAATTTCCAATTTATGATAGAGTCAAACGTCAAATTGCATTCTCACAGGACGCAAAACACTACAAAAGGTTTCTAGACTTACCTTCCACAAGTACGACCCAAAACCACATGCACCCAATTCAATGCAAATATGACAACCTCCCTCAAAATGGGCATAATGAGGATTTTTTTGTTAGGAGTTACAATTTTTATTGCAAATTTGCTTGTAAATGGATTCCACAAATGCCTAGGGACCCTACTATTGTTATAAACACCTAGACCACCTAAAATACATAGAGATAATGAAAAATCCACTTTATTGGTCCAATTGATGCCCAAGGCTTATAGTTGCACCATGGGGTCTTGTATCCATTACAAAAGTAAAAATAATAAGTAAAATATACAATGGAAACCTCACACCATAAAAATAATGAAATGCATTGATAAGACTTGTAGTAAAAGGCTTACATGTACTTGCAATTGTTAGAAAGGTTAATCTTTCCTTGGATATATTAATTGGGATATTCCAAGGGTCCCCAAATATAGTTTGTCCTCTTGTACACATGTGGAGGACATGTCATTGTTTGTCCTTTGTTCCACATGTAAGGACAACTCTTGTTTATCTCTTTATTTAGTTTATCCTCCTTAAGAGGATTGTGACACTTTGCACACACCTATTATGAATGTGGCATTCATAGAAATGGGAGTTACAAATGCAACTCCTCTCTCATCTCTATATAAGAGATGCTCCTCCTTCTTTCTTCAACACACTCTTAGCACTTGATGTTATTGTATTGAGCTACTTTGCCTCCAACACTCTCTCTCTCTCTTCTCTAGGCATTTTCCTTCATTCATAATACTCACAAGGGGTTTTCTTTGCTTTCCCCTTATAAATCCTTGTCTCCATTGTTGAACCATCTTGGTGTATGCTCTTGGAGTTTTCTTATCTTATGGTAACATTGTTTCACACTTAACTTACTTGGATTGTTTCTCATTCCTTGCTCAACATTATCATTTCTTACATGGTATCAGAGCTTGGCTATCTAATCCTTGTTTTAAGTTTTGTGGTGAAGGTTGCCATTCATTGGAGCACACCTTATTTGGAGACGTTATTGAGAGAGGAAGTTTGTGTTGTGATTTTAGCTCTTTTTTAACAAATCTTGTGTATGCAGGTTTCATTTTTTTTACTAACCCTCTTTGGAAGGCTTGCCGCCAAAGGGTTTTCTTGTAAAGTTTCATACTTTTTTTACTAACCCTCTTTGGAAGGCTTGCCGCCAAAGGGTTTTCTTGTTAAATTTCAATTTTTTTTTCCTTGTTTTGGATGGCACGCCGCCAAAACAAGAAGTATTACATGAGTAAATTTTTAAATAACTCTCTAATTTTTATACTCCTTTTAAACAAAAATTTTCCTACTCTTTAAAATTTTTAATATATTCTTCTATATTTATTTATTGTATGATCTGGAAAATTTCAAGCATACAACATACATGTTTTTATAGGATTTTAAAATCTAATAACTTTTTTGATTTTAAAACACACATTCATTTTTTACATTACTTTTGTTGGGCGGACGCGCCACCCGCGCGCCACCCCCGCGCCGCCGCGCAACACCGCCGCGAGCCAGCAGCGCTGCTGCACCGCCATGCGAAACCCTCCCGCCGCCACGAGCCAGTAGCGCCGTCGCGAGCCAGTGCACCGCCATCACTCTTCAGTGTCGTCGCATGTTCCATACACCACTGCACCGCAGTCTCAGCGACATAAACCCCGTTCCACCGCTTCCGCCGCCCCCTTAACACTCGGCATAAACTCTTCAGCGCGGCCTGCGACCAAGCCATGTAGCAACTGCCGCCTGCGTAGCCACGCCCGCATCCTTATCCTTTTCTAAAATATTTTAAATTTTCCCCCTCTTTGCCCACTTTTTCATTTTTTTTCAAATTTTGTTTTATTTATTAAAAAAAAAACAAACTCATAAAATGTGTTTTATATTATTGTTTTTATTTATTTTTTTAACAAATAAAATTTTTAATTTTATAATTGTTTCTTGTTTTCTCTCACATAAATAATTGAAATTAAAAAAATATTCTTAATTTTATAAAAAAAATAAATAAATAAATAAATTTTTTTTCAATTAATAAAATTTTTTTTTTTTTTTTTTCTCACTTAACAACATTTTTTTTCAATTAATCTGATTTTCAAATTAAGGAATTTTTTGTTAAAAAAAAAAAGAAGAAGAATTTTTTTCTTAATCATGTAAACATTAATTCCAGAAATCAAACTTAATTATTCTAATTATCATTCTTGGAAAACTCATATCTCATTTATTTTTCGTTTTAAACACCTCTTCGAAATAGCCACTTACCCTTCTCTTGAACCCGGTTCAGCGGCTACTCAAGACGAGAAAGATACTTGGAAAGCTAAAAATAAAGAAGCTTTAGGGTTAATTGGTATTTCCATTATTCCAGATTTATATGTGTTAATTGCTCACTATTCTAAAGCTCATGATGCATGGTCCATCTTGCAAACCAAGTATGACAGTGGAGATGAATACCGCAAAATACAGTTGCAGGATCAACTTGAAGATCTCAGGTATGCAGATTTTAAAAGTATGGATGAATTTCTCTTAAAAGCCAAATTATGGCCTTAGGTGTTCAATTAAAGGACATTCGTTTAATTCATCTTATTCTTAAAAAATGTCTTTCTCGATAGTTTCAACAGTTTATAACTAATATTCATGCACAGCTTGCTATTCCTACTTTAACTTCTCAGTTAACTTATGTTATTTTTAAAACTTTATTAAGACAGGAAGAAGCTAAGCTAATTCAGTTTGGTACCCTTAAATCAACTGAACATGCATTTTTATCTAGAAATTCAACTAATAATTTTCGTTCCAATAATAATAATCATAATCACAAACAATATAATACTAATTCAAATAATTCCAACAATAAATTTCATGCCAAATATAATAATAATACCAATCATCCTAATAATACTCGTAATACTAATAATCAAAGGGACCATTCCAACTCCAAACCTCATTGTTCTTATTGTGGCAAAGATGGTCATATTGTCCATAACTGTTATAAAAAGCAAAATGATAAAAAACCTATGAATAATAGTAACAATCAACAAAACTCAAATCATAAAAAAGGTAACTCTACTGGTTTTAATCCTCGTCATACTTTTACTTGTAGCTTTAATCTTTGTAGACCTTTAGAATGGATTGTTGACAGTGGTGCATCACAACATGTCACTTCTCATAAAGAAATTTTTGATTCTTTACAACCTAATATTGCTAACATTCCTATTTAGTTAGCTAATAATCAGACTTGTAAAGTTGAAGGATTAGGTGATGTTACTATTCCTAATGGTAAATTGCATGATGTTTTATATGTACCTGACTTGAAAACTAATTTGCTTTCTGTTTCACAGTTATGTCAGAACTATAAAGTTGAATTCTACAAAGATACATGTTATATCATAGATCCTCAAACTCTCAAAGTGATTGCTCATGCTAAAATGGATAATGACAATTTGTTTAAATTCCATGAATTTGCTAGTTCACGATATTCTTTACATACTTCTATTGATTACAATATATGGCTTGAAAGACTTGGTCATTTAAATTCTGATTATATTACTTTCATGCAAAATCATAATATGGTTGATGGCTTGCCTCACATTATACCTTCCAAGATTGCCTGTACAGGTTGTATGAGTGGTAAGATGCATAGGGAGCCCTTTCCAAGTGGAAAATCATGGCGAGCAACTCATAAGTTGCATCTTGTCCATAGTGATCTTTTGGGCCCCATGGAGAATACCTCCATCCAAGGTTCTCGGTATGCACTTACCTTTGTTGATGATTTTTCTAGACGAACTTGGATCTATTTTTTGCATAGCAAGGATCAAGTCCTTGATATATTTATTGAATTTCAGTTATATGTTGAAAGGCAATCTGGTTATAAACTTAAAATTCTTAGAACTGATAATGGGAAGGAATATGTGAATAATGCTTTTCATTCTTATTTTAAATCATGTGTAATCAAGCACGAGCTTACTATTCCTTATGCACCACAACAAAATGGTGTGGCAGAAAGAAAGCATCGGACCATTGTTGAAATGGCTAGAAGCATGTTGCATGCTAAGAATCTGCATTATAAATTTTGGGCTGAAGCCATGTTTTGTGCAACTTATATTCTTAATCGGACTCCTACCAAAGCTCTCAAGGCTATCACTCCAGAAGAGGCTTGGTCTGGTAGGAAACCGAATTTACATCATTTACGGATATTTGGTTCTATTGCTTATGTTCATACGCCTAAACAGAAAAGGCATAAATTAGATGCTAAGTCATCTCCTTATATGTTTGTTGGCTATGATGAAAACACTAAGGGTTATCGTGTTTATGATTCCACTACTAACAAAGTTCAAATTGCTAGAGATGTTTGTATTGCAGAAAATGGAGTTCATGATTGCTCTACTACACATGATGAAGAATTCAGTGGCACTAAAATTGTGCTGGTGGAGGACCAACCTCCTTCTCTTAACCCTACTCTTTCTCTTAATCCTTCAAATCCAGTACCACCGATTATTTCTGCTCCTACAACTCATGATACTGAAGTAGATACTACTAATACTTTTATTACTAATGATTCTTCCTCTAGTGATAATTCCATTACAACTAAATGTAAACCTAAATGGGCTCAAAACATAATCAATGAAGCTAATGATTATATTTCTAAATCTGGTGGAATTAATCATAGAAGGATTAATTATTGTAATTATGCTTTGATGACTACTATTATGAATTCTAATGATCCTAAGTCTTTTGATCAAGCTAACTCTCAACCTCATTGGCAGAAAGCCATGCAAGATGAATATGATTCTTTACTTGCTAATCAAACTTGGGACTTAGTCAAATTACCTCATGGAAAGAATATAGTTTCATGTAAATGGTTATACAAAACAAAATTGAATACTAATAATGAAATTAGTAAATTCAAGGCTAGACTAGTTGCTAGAGGTTTTCCACAAATTGAAGGATTAGACTATAATGAAACTTTTTCTCCTCTTGCTAAGATGCCTACTATCAAATTAGTTCTTGTTTAGCATCTAAAATGAATTGGCCCATTCATCAAATGGATGTTAAAAGTGCCTTCTTAAATGGTGATTTACATGAAGAAATCTATATGGCTCAACCTCCTGGATTTGTTAAGAAAGGTAGTGAAAATCTAGTTTGCAAATTGAACAAATCTATTTATGGTCTTAAACAATCACCTAGAGAATGGTATTCTAAAATTAATTCTTTCTTTTTTTCTCAAGGTTTTACTAGAAGTAAGAATGATCCTAATTTGTATATTAAACATACTAACGATGATATTATCATTGTTATTTCTTATGTAGATGATCTAATACTCACTTCTAGTTCAGATGTTTTGATTTCTGATATTAAATTCCAACTTAAACAAAAATTTCAAATGACAGACTTAGGTATCTTACACTATTTCTTAGGTATGCAAATTTTTCAAACTCCTAAAGGTATCTTTGTTTCTCAAAGCAAGTATGCTTATAATCTTTTAGAAAAATTTAAGATGAACGACTCTAACCATGTTTCAATTCCATGTGAATTAGGAACTAAATTAATGAATGATATGAATACTCCTTTTGTTGATGAAACTTTGTATAGACAGTTGGTAGGAAGTTTAAACTATTTAACTCTTACTAGACCTGATATTGCTTATAGTGTTGGTTTAGTTTCTCGATTTATGTCTAAACCTCAACAAACTCATTTTAAAGTTGCTAAACGCATCTTAAGGTACATTAAAGGAACTATTAATATGGGATTATTTTATGATGCAAATTCTGAATTTATTTTACATGGCTATACTGATTCTGATCTAGGTGGAGATCAAAATGATGGGAAATCCACTTGTGGTTATTTTTTCTTTGTTGGTTCAGGTCCAATTTCTTTGAAAAGCAAAAAAGAACACTCTATTTCCCTATGCTCAACTGAAGCTGAATACAAAGGTTGTACCAATGTTGCTAAGGAAGCTTTGTGGATTCGAAGACTTCTTGACGATTTGGGTCTACCTCAACAATCACCTACACCTATACATTGTGACAATCAAAGTTCTATTGCCTTGGCAAAGAATCCAGTGTATCATGCATGAACCAAACATATTTCACTTCAACATCACTTCATTCGACAACAAGTTGAAGACAATCAAATTATTCTTCTTTATTGTAAAGGAGAAGATCAAGTGGCTGATATTTTAACCAAACCACTTTCTAAAGAGAGATTTCAGTTTCATTGTAAAAATTTGGGTTTACAACCCGTTGATGTAAACTCCCCCAGTAAAGATTAAGGGGGGGTGTTAGAAAGGTTAATCTTTCCTTGGATATATATATTAATTGGGATATTCCAAGGGTCCCTAAATGTAGTTTGTCCACTTGTACACATGTGGAGGACATGTCATTGTTTGTCCTTTATTCCACATGTAAGGACAACTCTTGTTTATTTCTTTATTTAGTTTATCCTCCTTAAGAGGATTGTGACACTTTGCACACACCTATTATGAATGTGGCATTCATAGAAATGGGAGTTACAAATGCAACTCCTCTCTCATCTCTATATAAGAGATGCTCCTCCTTCTTTCTTCAACACACTCTTAGCACTTGATGTTATTGTATTGAGCTACTTTTGCTCCAACACTCTCTCTCTCTCTCTCTCTTCTCTAGGCATTTGCCTTCATTCATAATACTCACAAGGGGTTTTCTTTGCTTTCCCCTTATAAATCCTTGTCTCCATTATTGAACCATCTTGGTGTATGCTCTTGGAGTTTGCTTATCTTATGGTAACATTGTTTCACACTTAACTTACTTGGATTTTTTCTCGTTCATTGCTCAACATTATCATTTCTTACATGGTATCAGAGCTTGGTTATCTAATCCTTGTTTTAAGTTTTGTGGTGAAGGTTTCCATTCATTGGAGCACACCTTATTTGGAGACGTTATTGAGAGAAGAAGTTTGTGTTGTGATTTTAGCTCCTTTTTAACAAATCTTGTGTATGCAGGTTTCATTTTTTTTACTAACCCTCTTTGGAAGGCTTGCCGCCAAAGGGTTTTCTTGTAAAGTTTCATACTTTTTTTACTAACCCTCTTTGGAAGGCTTGCCGCCAAAGGGTTTTCTTTATTAAATTTCAATTTATTTTTTTCTTGTTTTGGACGACACACCGCCAAAATAAGAAGTATTACATGAGTAAAGTTTTAAATAACTCTCTAATTTTTATACTCCTTTTAAACAAAAATTTTCCTACTCTTTAAAATTTTTAATATATTCTTCTATATTTATTTATTGTATGATCTTGAAAATTTCAAGCATACAACATACATGTTTTTATAGGATTTTAAAATCTAATAACTTTTTTGTTTTTAAAACACACATTCATTTTTTTACATTACTTTTGTTGGGCGGATGCGCCACCCGCGGGCCACCCCCGTGCCGCCGCGCGACACCGTCGCGAGCCAGCAGCGTCACCGCACCACCGTGCGACACCCTCTCGCCGCCGCGAGCCAGTAGCGCCGCCACGAGCCAGTGCACCGCCTTAAGTCTTCAGTGTCGTCGCACATTCCATACACCATTGCACCGCAGTCTCAGCGACATAAACCCCATTCCACCGCTTTCGCCGCCCCCTTCACACCCGGCATAAACTCTTCGGCGCGGCCTGCGACCAGGCCACGCGACAACCGCCGCCTGCGCAGCCACACCCGCATCCTTATCCTTTTCTAAACTATTTTAGATTTTCCCCCTCTTTGCCCACTTTTTCATTTTTTTTCAAATTTTATTTTATTTATTAAAAAAAAAACAAACTCATAAAATGTGTTTTATATTATTGTTTTTATTTATTTTTTTAACAAATAAAAATTTTAATTTTATAATTTTTTCTTGTTTTCTCTCATATAAATAATTGAAATTAAAAAAATATATTCTTAATTTTATAAAAAATTTAAAAAAAAAACAAAATTTTTTTTCAATTAATAAAATTAAAATTTTTTTTTTTCTCATTTAACAACACTTTTTTTCAATTAATCTGATTTTCAAATTAAGGAATTTTTTGTTAAAAAAAAAAAAGAAGATTTTTTTTCTTAATCATGTTAGCATTAATTCCAGAAATCAAACTTAATTATTCTAATTATCATTCTTTGAAAACTCATATCTCATTTATTTTGCGTTTTAAACACCTCTTCGAAATAGCCATTGACCCTTCTCTTGAACCCGGTTCAGCGGCTACTCAAGAAGAGAAAGATACTTGGAAAGCTAAAAATGAAGAAGCTTTAGGGTTAATTGGTATTTCCATTATTCCAGATTTATATGTGTTAATTGCTCACTGTTCTAAAGCTTATGATGCATGGTCCATCTTGCAAACCAAGTATGACAGTGGAGATGAATACCGCAAAATATAGTTGCAGGATCAACTTGAAGATCTCAGGTATGTAGATTTTAAAAGTATGGATGAATTTCTCTTAAAATTTGATTCTCTTAAAAGCCAAATTATGGCCTTAGGTGTTCAATTAGAGGACATTCGTTTAATTCATCTTATTCTTAAAAAATGTCTTCGTCGACAGTTTCAACAGTTTATAACTAATATTCATGCACAGCTTGCTATTCCTACTTTAACTTCTCAGTTAACTTATGTTATTTTTTAAACTTTATTAAGACAGGAAGAAGCTAAGCTAATTCAGTTTGGTACCCTTAAATCAACTGAACATGCATTTGTATCTAGAAATTCAACTAATAATTTTCATTCCAATAATAATAATCATAATCACAAACAATATAATACTAATTCAAATAATTCCAACAATAAATTTCATGCCAAATATAATAATAATACCAATCATCCTAATAATACTCGTAATACTAATAATCAAAGGAACCATTCCAATTCCAAACCTCATTGTTCTTATTGTGGCAAAGATGGTCATATTGTCCATAACTGTTTTAAAAAGAGAAATGATAAAAAACCTATGAATAATAGTAACAATCGTCAAAACTCAAATCATAAAAAAGGTAACTCTACTGGTTTTAATCTTCGTCATGCTTTTACTTGTAGCTTTAATCTTTGTAGACATTTAGAATGGATTGTTGACAGTGGTGCATCACAACATGTCACTTCTCATAAAGAAATTTTTGATTCTTTACAACCTGATATTGCTAACATTCCTATTCAGTTAGCTAATAATTAGACTTGTAAAGTTGAAGGATTAGGTGATGTTACTATTCCTAATGGTAAATTGCATGATGTTTTATATGTACCTGACTTGAAACCTAATCTGCTTTCTGTTTCACAGTTATGTCAGAACTATAAAGTTGAATTCTACAAAGACACATGTTATATCATAGATCCTCAAACTCTCAAAGTGATTGCTCATGCTAAAATGGATAATGACAATTTGTTTAAATTCCATGAATTTGCTAGTTCACGATATTCTTTACATACTTCTATTGATTTCAATATATGGCTTGAAAGACTTGGTCATTTAAATTCCGATTATATTACTTTCATGCAAAAGCATAATATGGTTGATGGCTTGCCTCACATTATACCTTCCAAGATTGCCTATACAGGTTGTATGAGTGGTAAGATGCATAGGGAGCCCTTTCCAAGTGGAAAATCATGGCGAGCAACTCATAAGTAGCATCTTGTCCATAGTGATCTTTTGGGACCCATGGAGAATACCTCCATCCAAGGTTATCGGTATGCACTTACCTTTGTTGATGATTTTTCTAGACGAACTTGGATCTATCTTTTGCATAGCAAGGATCAAGTCCTTGATATATTTATTGAATTTCAGTTATATGTTGAAAGGCAATTTGGGTATAAACTTAGAATTCTTAGAACTGATAATGGGAAGGAATATGTGAATAATGCTTTTCATTCTTATTTGAAATCATGTGGAATTAAGCACGAGCTTACTATTCCTTATACACCACAACAAAATGGTGTGGCGGAAAGAAAGCATCGGACCATTGTTGAAATGGCTAGAAGCATGTGGCATGCTAAGAATCTGCATTATAAATTTTGGGCTGAAGCCATGTTTTGTGCAACTTATATTCTTAATCGGACTCCTACCAAAGCTCTCAAGGCTATCACTCCAGAAGAGGCTTGGTCTGGTAGGAAACTAAATTTACATCATTTACGGATATTTGGTTCTATTGCTTATGTTCATACGCCTAAACAGAAAAGGCATAAATTAGATGCTAAGTCATCTCCTTATATGTTTGTTGGCTATGATGAAAACACTAAGGGTTATCGTGTTTATGATTCCACTACTAAAAAAGTTCAAATTGCTAGAGATGTTTGTATTGCAGAAAATGGAGTTCATGATTGCTCTACTACACATGATGAAGAATTCAGTGGCACTAAAATTGTGTTGGTGGAGGACCAACCTCCTTCTCTTAACCCTACTCTTTCTCTTAATCCTTCAAATCCAGTACCACCGATTATTTCTGCTCCTACAACTCATGATACTCAAGTAGATACTACTGATACTTTTATTACTAATGATTCTTCCTCTAGTGATAATTCTATTACAACTAAACGTAATACTAAATGGGCTCAAAACCTAATCAATGAAGCTGATGATTATATTTCTAAATCTGGTGGAATTAAACATAGAAGGATTAATTATTGTAATTATGATTTGATGACTACTATTATGAATTCTAATGATCCTAAGTCTTTTGATCAAGCTCACTCTCAACCTCATTGGCAGAAAGCCATGCAAGAGGAATATGATTCTTTACTTGCTAATCAAACTTGGGACTTAGTCAAATTACCTCATGGAAAGAATATAGTTTCATGTAAATGGTTATACAAAACAAAATTGAATACTAATAATGAAATTAGTAAATTCAAGGCTAGACTAGTTGCTAGAGGTTTTTCACAAATTGAAGGATTAGACTATAATGAAACTTTTGCTCCTGTTGCTAAGATGCCTACTATCAAAGTAGTTCTTGATTTAGCATCTAAAATGAATTGGCCCATTCATCAAATGTATGTTAAAAGTGCCTTCTTAAATGGTGATTTACATGAAGAAATCTATATGGCTCAACCTCCTGGATTTGTTAAGAAAGGTAGTGAAAATCTGGTTTGCAAATTGAACAAATCTATTTATGGTCTTAAACAATCACCTAGAGAATGGTATTCTAAAATTAATTCTTTCTTTGTTTCTCAAGGTTTTACTAGAAGTAAGAATGATCCTAATTTGTATATTAAACATACTAATGATGATATTATCATTGTTATTGTTTATGTAGATGATCTAATACTCACTTCTAGTTCAGACATTTTGATTCCTTATATTAAATTCCAACTTAAACAGAAATTTCAAATGACAGACTTAGGTATCTTACATTATTTCTTAGGTATGCAAATTTTTCAAACTCCTAAAGGTATCTTTGTTTCTCAAAGCAAGTATGCTTATGATCTTTTAGAAAAATTTAAGATGAATGACTCTAACCATGTTTCAATTCCATGTGAATTAGGAACTAAATTAATGAATGATATGAATACTCCTTTTTTTGATGAAACTTTGTATAGATAGTTGGTAGGAAGTTTAAACTATTTAACTCTTACTAGACCTGATATTGCTTATTGTGTTGGTTTAGTTTCTCGATTTATGTCTAAACCTCAACAAACTCATTTTAAAGTTGCTAAACGCATCTTAAGGTACATTAAAGGAACTATTAATATGGGATTATTTTATGATGCAAATTCTGAATTTATTTTACATGGCTATACCGATTCCGATCTAGGTGGAGATCCCAATGATGGGAAATCCACTTGTGGTTATTTTTTCTTTGTTGGTTTAGGTCCAATTTCTTTGAAAAGCAAAAAAGAACACTCTATTTCCCTATGCTCAACTGAAGCTGAATACAAAGGTTGTACCAATGCCGCTGAGGAAGCTTTGTGGATTCGAAGACTTCTTGACGATTTGGGTCTACCTCAACAATCACCTACACCTATACATTGTGACAATCAAAGTGCTATTGCCTTGGCAAAGAATCCAGTGTATCATGCATGAACCAAACATATTTCACTTCAACATCACTTGGTTCGAGAACAAGTTGAACACAATCAAATTATTCTTCTTTATTGTAAAGGAGAAGATAAAGTGGCTGATATTTTAACCAAACCACTTTCTAAAGAGAGATTTCAGTTCCATTGTAAAAATTTGGGTTTAAAACCCGTTGATGTAAACTCCCCCAGTAAAGATTAAGGGGGGGTGTTAGAAAGGTTAATCTTTCCTTGGATATATTAATTGGGATATTCCAAGGGTCCCCAAATATAGTATGTCCTCTTGTACACATGTGGAGGACATGTCATTGTTTGTCCTTTGTTCCACATGTAAGGACAACTCTTGTTTATCTCTTTATTTAGTTTATCCTCCTTAAGAGGATTGTGACACTTTGCACACACCTATTATGAATGTGACATTCATAGAAATGGGAGTTACAAATGCAACTCCTCTCTCATCTCTATATAAGAGATGCTCCTCCTTCTTTCTTCAACACACTCTTAGCACTTGATGTTATTGTATTGAGCTACTTTTTCTCCAACACTCTCTCTCTCTCTTCTCTA
Source organism: Cupressus sempervirens (assembly GCA_028749045.1). Classification (NCBI taxonomy): domain Eukaryota; kingdom Viridiplantae; phylum Streptophyta; class Pinopsida; order Cupressales; family Cupressaceae; genus Cupressus; species Cupressus sempervirens. The sequence goes on along the minus strand of CM053788.1, from coordinate 706,425,303 downwards.
GGCATTTGCCTTCATTCATAATACTCACAAGGGGTTTTCTTTGCTTTCCCCTTATAAATCCTTGTCTCCATTGTTGAACCATCTTGGTGTATGCTCTTGGAGTTTGCTTATCTTATGGTAACATTGTTTCACACTTAACTTACTTGGATTGTTTCTCGTTCCTTGCTCAACATTATCATTTCTTACAGTAATCATAAAATCACTTTTTCTTTCAATGCCTCATTGTGAATGAGTATTCAAACTTATTGACACATTCCCCAAATTATTTTTTAAGAAATCAAGTATTCTAATGGTTCATCTATTTCCTAGATTTTTCTTATTTGATTAGTTTGATAAAAATAGTTTTAATAATCATAATGTCAGCTCTATGTCAAACAAGAAAAAAGCCAAACTTGTAATAAGATATCCACAAGCAATTATCTTTCATATAGTTATAAATGCTCTTAAAATTGTCCTTATAGCCTTGTATCACATGCAAATATGATTTGCAAAAACTTGTTCAATATCTTCCTCTTATAATTCCTTACAAAGAACCTACCAAAATACAAATTAGAATGTGCAACTAATTTAACCTGTCTTTTTCATTATTACAAAAACCATATACAAAAAAAGTTCACATTTTACATCATAATACATCATAAATCTTAGGAATTCTCCCCAATACCACACCCCCCCACCCCCTCCCAACTCTTCATGATGTACCTACATTCCAATATCATAAAAAAATTATTAACTTATTGTATTAAACAAGATAATCATTAGTTCATTGAATCATTATGAAGAAAATAACATAAGAAGTAAATATACCTAGTCGAGTGTTCCAATAGGGTATTCTCTCTGTTTTAGGGTCTCCAAAAGGGCTTCATGATCAACATTAGGAATAGTAAAAAGTTATTTTACTTTTGGTCTTCCTTGATGCTTCAACAACTTTACATTTGTTGCTATAATAAGATGCGAATATATGAGAATTATTTTGTGTTTCTGATAGTCTTCAAATGCAGGAATTCTGTTCCTTCTAAGCATGTATGTCCACAGCCATGTTCCAGCGACAACCATTGAACTAGTAGGATATGTGAATCCATCATCATCCGTGATTGGTTGTGTAAGTTTTTTTTTACCTCTTACACAATATGCTAACCAATAATTAGATTTTTCATCATTCCCTTGTGGTGCAACCAATGCAAAGACATGTCTTGGCTGAAGTAGATCTGATAAATGGTTATGCTCAAGTGAACTTTCCATGTCATCATTTCTGATAGAGGATATGATAGACAATGGAGTAAGATAATGTGGAGCCCATGTGTCCACCCATTCACTTGACTCAAAATGATCCCAATCACACTGAAAACAAGTAGGACAAAAGAAAGTTAGTTGTCTTGTCCAAATGATCCATGTACTAGAATCAAAGCTCCGAAATGAATGCATTTTTTATGAGTCTCTCACTGTAGCACAATCTAATCTATCAGCTATGGACCCTTCCTCAACCAACCAAAATAACTTGCGTACCACTAAATCAAGTCCCCCCAGTGATAATGCTAAACTACACCAATCAACAATGCTACGAGCATCAAGAAGCTCTGCTGCTGAAATCTTCAGTTGCTCCTTGACTAGAGCTCCCTTCACACATGCCCCCACTCCATCATGTTCCCCTTTTCCATGGCCAGACTCAAAAAAACTCCAAATATGAGGCACCCATCTCTCTACGTGCATCCTACACAACCAATAAAACATGCGAGCATTCTTGAATTGACCTGTACAATTATCTAACCAAATGATATGCCTATCCATAGTAATTGCATGCTCATGTAAGAAATCAAAATAATTCTCGAAACAATATTGCACAAACTCGTGAGAGTGAGATCTATCATCACTCATATAAAAATGATACTCTTTAATAATCTTCTGATTATCTTCCGCACTATTAGGGGCATGTCTATATGTTATGTGAACAAAAATAGCAATCTGAATAGAGTTGTAATACTGAGATTGTGTCTCATTTTGAGGTTGCAATGTGTAGTTCTTAGAAAAATCAACAACTGATATAATAGTGCCAATGGGAAAAGTTTCCTTGCACATTCTAAATTGTTCATCTAACCACTGAGACTTGTGACTATGTCTTGCATACTTGCAAAAAAGATTTTCCTTGAAATCTTCAATAAAACTAGCCACACTGATATCTTTTCCAACCAATTCACATCTAGAGCTCTCACCTCCACTCTTCAATGTGTATTTCACCATTTCATATACCTTTTTTTCACTATTGTCTTTCAAAGATCTTGTTCGCACCCCTCATGGAAACATGTGTCAAACTTGGATAAGCCACCACATTCTGAACACTTTTCATTTAAGCAAGCATTTCTATAAAAGAAACAACCATCAACTGTACGACATAAAAGTTGATCTAGCAAGTCTCTTGATGATTTTGGAAGCTCACTAGCACCACAATCCTCCAAAATTTCTTTACTATGCAAAGTAGAACGGATGGAGCGCAATAGTTCATAGTGCATAGAAAACTCAACATGATATTTGCAACAACATGTATTTCAAATTTTGAGTGGCACACAATAAAATGGCTTCAAAGATTCAAAAGCCCTTTGTGATATATGAAGACTTGGATGACTCTCTAAATTTTTTGAACAACATAGTTTGAGTTACCTCCAAATAGTGTTTAGGATGTGGCATGCGGTCTCTGATGCCAATTCTCAACTTTAACATGTGTTTAGCATTGGGTGATACTCGTGAGTTAGAGTGCCAAAATTGTATAATTTCTTCCTTCACATCATCGGATAGCTTCTTATCAAAATGTGCAAGTCTCCCACCAAATGCCCATGTTTCATTTTGAACAGGATCATCAATTTTCTCTTGTCGACTAAGTGCTCTTCTCAAAGTAGTACTATTTAGATTCAAATCAATACAAGTTTGTCTCATATATCTACCCTTTTTCAAATCATGACTTACCATAGAGGTTGTAATAACCCTTCGAGCAACTTTGTTATCCTTCTCCCTATTATTTTTCCCAATGCTACTTCACAATAATGGCATTTCTTTCCAACTTTTTATTCACACGAATCTTCAATTTGGAAAGGATAGGTCTCACCTTTTGCATCTTTAATAAGTGAATGAAAAGCTGACATTGCTCTACCACTCTCTTGTTGCTGAAAAACATCTGATATAGTCTTGAAGCCCATAACCGAATGGTTCTTTCTATTTTTTCCCTTCCAAACTAGTAATAATAATTTCATCAATTTCAATTATCCATTTTGGTGTTTTAGAACCTTCATGTCAATTATAATTAGGAGATATGTAACGTTCTTGTGCATTAGGTTCATGTGCATTGTCATGTTCGACATGGTCAATTATGCAATTTGGATTATGACTTGGTAGCATTTCATCTTCAAAATTTTCATTCTCTAAATTTTCAATTTCGACATTATCATTTTCAATAAGTACATTTTCATTCCCCAACTGTACATACTCATTATCTGAGTATGTGATTTCACCTTCGACTAATTCATCGTCAACTTCACTGATATTTAGCATACCTTGTCTTTTTCTTCGATGTTCCATTTTGTCTCTTTTCCTATATGCTGCAATGTCTTCATTGGATATCTTCCTTTTGCGTTTATCCTTTTGACGACTGATGCTCCCCATTGAAATGAAAAATTTGAACACCTAAGGTTATATTTTTGAATTTTTTTCAATTGGTTAGGCCCCAAAATGCACTTTTTTGCAAAACCCATGAGAAAAGAACAGAAAAAGTGATGTTGTGGGGTTTGTAGGGACAGGAATATGTCAGAAACTAGTGCCAAGGAAAATTGGATATCCGATTTAAAATTGGACATCCGATCCTTTCCAATGAGATTTCGAGTGAAAAAAACCTTCGCTATATTAATATTGATATTAGAATAATAATTGGAGGGAAACCGACATTGGTTTATAAGTATTAATATATAGTATTCATATTATTAATATACCTATAATAGTATCCTTATTATTACTATAGATATAATAGGATTAATATTTAGTGTTTATTTATATTATTATTATTATGCTACAATAGTATTAGTATATATATTAATACTATGCCATAATAATATTAATATATATATATATATATATATATATATATATATATATATATATATATATATATATATATATATATATATATAATAGTATTATTATTACTATAGATACAATAGTATTAATAGTATATAAATATCTCGTCATTTAATGGGTCGTGGGGGGTCATAGGTCACCCTATGACCCCTACGGACATAGGTCATCGTTTAATGGGTCAAAGGGGGTCATAGAGTGACCTATGACTACCTTTGACCCATATTAACCATTCAAATATGTCCCTAGGGGTCCTTGGACCCCTAGGGACATATGTCATCATTTAATAGGTCAAAAGGGATCATAGGTCACCCTATGAGCCCCTTTGACCCATATGACCCATTCGAATATGTCCCTAGCGATCCTAGGACCCCTAAGGACATATGTCATCATTTAATGGGTCAAAGGGGCTCATACGTCACCCTATGACCCCTTTTGACCCATATGAATGATTCGAATATGTCCTTAGAGATCCTAGGACCCCAAGGGACATATGTTATCGTTTAATGGGTCAAAGGGGGTCATAGGGTGACCTATGACCACCTTTGACCCATATTACCCATTCAAATATGTCTCTAGAGGTCCTATGAACCCTAGGGACATATGTCATCATTTAATGGGTCAAAGGGGGTCATAGGTCACCCTATGAACCCCTTTGACCCATATGACCCATTCAAATATGTCCCTAGGGGTCCTAGGACCCCTAAGGACATATGTCATCATTTAATGGGTCAAAGAGGGTCATAGGTCACCCTATAACCCCCTTTGACCAATTTGACCCATTCAAATATGTCCCTAGGGGTCCTAGGACCCCTAGGGACATATGTCATAATTTAATGGGTCAAAGCGGGTCATAGGTCACCCTATGACCCCCTTTGACCCATATGACACATTCGAATATGTCCCTAGGGGTCCTAGGACCCTTAGGGACATATGTTGTCATTTAATGGGCCAATGAGGGTCATAGGTCACCCTATGGCCCCCTTTGACCCATATTACCCATTTGAATATGATGCAGAGCCACACCTTTGAAAACTCAGGAGGAATCAGTCACTCAACTGAGTTTCTTCAAGGGGCATCTACAACCTTCAGGATCACACACTAAAATCAGATTCAATAAACAAAACTTTGAAAATAAAATCTCCCAAAATATATTCTTGCTTCCTTCGGATAGACCGCCACTCAGACATGAATAACTTTCAAACCAAAAAACATTTACTCAATCTAACCATTGATATTTGGCATAACTAGGTTTCAAACAACATATAAAAATTTGGGAGAAATCCAACTATTCAAACCCAACATATTGACCCCGCATCAGAGTACATTTTTTCTGAAAATAAATTCTCCAAAATATCTTCTTGCTGCCTACGGATAGACCCGCACTCAGACATGAATAACTTTCGAACCAGAATAGATTTACTCAATCAAACCATTGATATTTGGCATAACTAGGTTTCAAACAACATATAAACGTTTGAGAGAAATCCAACGGTTCAAACCCGATATATTGACCCCGCATTAGAGTACATTTTTCTACAATTGTTATTCCCTAAACTGATTGCCATGAGAAATATATGAAGCATAATAGTAGAACCATAATCTTGGAAAAAAAAAACACAGGAGACCAAAGGAGACATAAAACTTCCCATTCCTCCCCAAGTTCAAATCATTTTTTACATAAAAGATTGGCTTTTTAATAACCAAAGTCTGACTGGCCTTGCTGTCTAGTAGTAATAAAAATATTTTCTTTTCCATCTAAGAAGAGGAATCTAAAAGATACTTTACCATCAATACCATGCAGCAATCATGGATATTCTTGTAACTGCTAAGAATAGGAATCTGAAAGATGCTTTACCATCAATACCATGCAGCAATCATGGATATTCTTGTAACTGCTAAGAATAGGAATCTGAAATATGCTTTACTATCAATACCATGCAACAATCACGGATATTCTTGTAACTGCTAAGAATATGAATCTGAAAGATGCTTTACCATCAATACCATGCAGCAATCATGGGTATTCTTGTAACTTCCTATTATCTGTCACCAGTATTTGATAGAATTCTCTTTAATTATTTAGCACAACTATGAATTAAAACAACTATTCTAATATTAAAATCCACACACCTGGTCCTAGGTGGCTATATTTGGAGAGCTCATCGAATTGCTACTCTAGGTATGCCACCACATGTAGGAAATTATTGAAAACATTTAAATTTAAAGCACACACAAAACATAAAACATTACTTATCATATTTTCCACTCTGCTACTATAGCATACTCCCCTTTAGAAACAATCTCAAGTCCACTTGAGATGAGATCTTGAATGGATGAACCATACTTGTTGATTTGTTTCTCATCTATCTAGATAGCCTCTGTCACTGGTTTGTTCTTCCATTTGACTAAATACTGAGTGTATTGTCATCTACAAGTCTTCTTTACTTTTGTATCTAGGATTTTCTCCAATTGAGGTGGTGCTGGTTTAGGTACTTCTTGCAGATCTTCTGTGACTGAATCTTCATGTACGGCTTGTGTTTTAGAACCTTTGTATCGTGTCAGATCACAAACATTGAATATGGGTGAAATACCAATGTCTGTAAGTAACTGAAGTTTGTATGAATTATGTCCATATTTTTCCAAAATTTGACAAGGACCAACCTTCTTAGGTAGTAACTTTGTATTCTTCATTTGGGGTAACCTTTCTTTCTTCAGATATGTCCATACTAAATCACCAACTTCGAATTGTACTTCTCTTCTTTTCTGATCAGCAACTTCTTTGTACTTCTGATTTGAATTCTGTAGCTGCAACTTGACTTAATCTTGGACCTCTTTAATAGCTTTAGAAAATTCTTAAATTTGTCTTGCCATTTCTTCATTTTGTTGTGATGTTAGCTTATATGCCGCCTTGTTGGGTAATGTTGATCTTGGTATGAGATCAATACAATGACTGATTTCTCACACTAGTGGGAGACTTCTTGGTATTCCATCAGCTATAATTTTTTTGTACTTGTCCAGAATTGGTTCCACTTCTTCAGGAACCTTTTCCTTCTTCTTTTCTGTCACTTCCATCTTCAAGTTTGAAGACTCCATCTCTGAATTTTCTTCCTCAGTCTGATTTTCAGCATCATTCTGTAATTTATTTTTGAGTACAGGAACCAGTGCAAAGAGTGGACACTTCTTTCCTTTCACCTCTTTCAAAAATTCTTTCTTACCCATCACCATAACTTTGGCTTCTACGGCTTTTGATTCTTCTTGACTTGGCTCAACTAAAGGTATCAATTCAATGACCTTTCCATTTTTTGTAATGGTATACGTATTCTTCACTCCATCGTGATGTGCATTGAGATCATATTGCCATGGTCTGCCAAAAAGTAAATGGCATGCATCCATATTAACAATATCAAACAATAATCTATCTTTATGGGCTCCAATTTGAAATTCCACCCAAGCTTGCTCTTCTACTATAGTCTGTTGTCCTTTATTTAACCAAGATACTTTGTAAGGATACGGGTGTTGTATTCTTGGTAGCTTTAACTTTTCCACCATTTCAAGAGACACAAAATTTTCTGTAGAACCAGAGTCTACCAGTACCTTACAAACTTTTCCTCCAGATTTACAGGTAGTTCTGAAAATGGACTTCCTTTATGGTGGTTCTACTTTGACAGGCATTTTCAACAGTGTTCTTCTCATCATAAGTGCTTCCCCCTTTTCTGGATAACCATAACTTTCTGAATCTTCTTGTAAATCCGCTTCTTGTGCCAAGTGTATTCTCTTTTTGCCATGAGTACTAGAGCTTGCTTTTGCTGGACATTTGTGTGCCATATGACCTTCCTGATTACAGTTGTAGCATCTTATTGGTCCATTAATCCTTCCTAGTGATCTTTCTCTGAAATTTGGCCTTCTACCTCTGAAACTTCCTCTGAAATTATCAAACTTGTTAACTTCATTATGCAGCTCTGTTTGTGGTTGAAAATTTGGACTTCTTCCTGTAAATGTACCTCTTCCTCTGAATGGCTGCCTTCCTCTGCCTCTATTGTTATTTTCTTGTCTCCTTTTGATTTTCTCTTCCACCTTCAAAGCTAGCTGATAGCACTTAGCTACGGTGTTAGGACTCAGCAACTGCAACTCTTCTTTTATGTTCATCCTCAAACCATTTAGGTATCTTGCTACCTTGATACTCTTAGGATCTGCAAATTTTGACCTTAGACTTAACTTCTGAAATTCTTCTGTATAAGTATAGACATCCATATCCCTTTGTCTGAGATTCTACCTCTTCTGATGCAACTGTACCTCATAGTCTTCAGGGAGATACATCTCTCTTATCATTGACACCATCTTCTTCCATGAACAAATCTTCCTTTTATCCTCTTTTACCCTTTCTTCTTGCACAAAATTCCACCATGTAAGGGTTGCTCCCTTCATTCTAGATTTAGCTAATTTAACTTGCTGTGATTTTGAAACTTTCTCACATTCAAAATGATTCTCTAGAGCTTTAATCCATTCGAATACTAATTCAACATCCATCTTTCCTATAAACATCGGTAACTCAACAGATTTTCCTCCCAAAGCCTTTAAAACTTTAAAAAATGGCTTCTCGTTCTCAGATATTTTATTTTCTTCACTGTTGGGTACGTCTTCCTCTTCTTCCATTTCTTCTTTCATTTCTTTCTTGTCAACTACATTCTGCATATATTCCAACTTACTGGCTAATTCTGCCACTATCCCGTTCAACTCTCTATTCTCTTTCTGGAGAAGTTCTTCTTGCCCAGAAATTTTCTTTGCTAACTCTGCATTGGTCACCATCTTGTTTGACCCTATTGAAGAATCTTGATCAGGGGTGTTCAACATATAACTTCACAACCTGCAACTCTCAAGCTCTGATACCAAAAATGATGCAAAGCCACACCTTGGAAAACTTAGGAGGAATCAGTCACTCAACTGAGTTGCTTCAAGGGGCATCTACAACCTTCAGGATCACACACTAAAATCAGATTCAATAAACAAAACTTTGAAAATAAAATCCTCCAAAATATCTTCTTGCTGCCTTCGGATAGACTTGTACTCAGACATGAATAAATTTTGAACCAGAAAAGATTTACTCAATCCAAACATTAATATTTTGCATAACTAGGTTTCAAAAAACATATAACAATTTGAGAGAAATCCAACGCTTCAAACCCAAGATATTGACCCCGCATCAGAGTACATTTTTTCTGAAAATAAATTCTCCAAAATATCTTCTTGCTACCTTCGGATAGACCCGCACTTAGACATGAATAACTTTCGAACCATAAAAGATTTACTCAATGAAACCATTGATATTTGGCATAACTACGTTTCAAACGACATATAAAAATTTGAGAGAAATCCAACAGTTCAAACCCGAGATATTGACCCCGCATTAGAGTACATTTTTCTGCAATTGTTATTCCCTAAACTGATTGCCATGAGAAATATATGAAGCATAACAGTAGAACCATAATCTTTAAAAAAAAACACAGGAGACCAAAGGAGACATAAAACTTCCCATTCCTCCCCAAGTTCGAATCATTTTTAACATAAAAGATTGGCTTTTTAATAACCAAAGTCTGACTGGCCTTGCTGTCCAGTAGTAATAAAAACATTTTCTTTTCCATCTAAGAATAGGAATCTGAAAGATGCTTTACCATCAATACCATGCAGCAATCATGGATATTCTTGTAACTACTAAGAAAAGGAATCTGAAAGATGTTGTACCATCAATACCATGCAGCAATCATGGATATTCTTGTAACTGCTAAGAATAGGAATCTGAAAGATGCTTTACCATCAATACCATGCAGCAATCATGGGTATTCTTGTAACTACCTATTATCTTTCACCAGTATTTGATGGAATTCTCTTTAATTATTTAGCACAACTACGAAGTAAAACAACTATTCTAATTTTAAAATTCACACACCTGGTCCTAAGTGGCCATATCTGGAGAGCTCATCGAATCGCTACTCTAGGTATGCCACCACATGTAGGACATTATTGAAAATATTTAAATTTAAAACAAACACAAAATGTAAAACATTACTTATCATATTTTCCGCTCTGCTACTGCAGCAAAATATGTCCCTGCGGGTCCCAAGACCCCTAGAGACATATGTCATCATTTAATGGGTCAAAGGGGGTCATAAGTCACCCTATGACCCATTTTGACCCATATGAATGATTCGAATATGTCCCTAGGGGTCCTAAGATCCCTAGGGACATATGTCGTCATTTAATAAGTCAAAGGAGGTCATAAGGTGACCTATGACTACCTTTGACCCATATTACTCATCCAAATATGTCCCTAGGGGTCCTAGGACCCATAGAAAAATATATCGCCGTTTAATGGGTCAAAAGGGGTCATAAGTTACCTATGACCCCCTTTGACCCATATTACCCATTCAAATATGTCCCTAGGGGTCTTAGGACCCCTACAGACATATGTCATCGTTTAATGGGTCAAAAGGTGTGATAGGTCACCCTATGATCCCTTTTGACCCAAATGAATGATTTGAATATGTCCCTAGGGGTCCTAAAAGCCCTAGGGACATATGTCATCGTTTAATGCGTCAAAAGGGGCCATAAGGTGACCTATGACAGCCTTTGACCCATTAAACAATAACATATGTCCCTAGAAGTCCTAGGACCCCTAGGGACATATGTCATCATTTAATGGGTCAAAGGGGGTCATAGGTCACCCTATCACCCCCTTTGACCCATATAACTCATCCGAATATGTTCCTAGGGGTCCTAGGACCCCTAGAGACATATGTCATCATTTAATGGGTCAAAGAAGGTCATAGATCACCCTATGACCCTCTTTGACCCATATGACCCATTCGAATATGTCTGTAAGTATTTGAGGACTCTTAGAGACATATGTCGTCATTTCATGGGTTAAAGGGTGTCATAGGTCACCCTATGATCCACTTTAACCCATATAAACGATTTGAATATGTCCCTAGGGGTCCTCTTGAAACATTTGTCATTATTTAAAGGGTCAAAGGGGGTCATAGGATGACTTATGACCACCTTTGACCCATATTACCTATCCAAATATATCCCTAGGGGTCCTAGGACTACTAGAGACATATGTCATCATTTAATGGGTCAAAGGGGGTCATAGGTCACCTATGACCTATGATCCCCTTTGACCCATATTACTCATTCAAATACGTCTTTAGGGGTCTTAGGACCCCTGGAGACATATGGCATCGTTTAATGGGTCAAAGGGTGTCATAAGTCACCCTATGACCCCCTTTGACCTATATGAATGATTCAAATATGTCCCTAGGGGTCCTAGGACCCCTAGGGACATATGTCATAGTTTAATGGGTCAAAGGGGGTCACAGGCTGACCTATGACCACCTTTGACCCATATTACCCATTCAAATATGTCCCTAGGGCTCCTAGGACCCCTAGGGACATATGTCATTATTTAATGGGTCAAAGGGGGTCAAAGGCTAACCTATGACCACATTTGACCCATATTACCCATTCAAATATGTCCCTAGGGGTCCTAGGACCCCTAGGGACATATGTCATTATTTAATGGGTCAAAGGGGGTCAAAGGTCACCTTATGACCCCCTTTGACCCATTTGAATATGTCCCTAGGGGTCTTAGGACACCTAGGGACATATGTTGTCATTTAATTGGTCAAAGAGGGTCATAGGTCACCCTATTACCCCTTTTGACCCATATGACCCATTCGAATATGTCCCTAGGGGTCCTAGGACCCTTAGAGACATATATCATCATTTAATAGGTCAAAAGGTGTCATAGGTCACCCTATGACCCCCTTTGACCCATAAAACTCATTTGAATATGTCTCTAAGTGTCCTAGGACCCTTAGGGACATATGTCATCATTTAATGGGTCAAAGAGGGTCATAGGTCACCCTATGAGCCCCTTTAACCCATATGACCCATTTGAATATGTTCTTAAGGGTCCTAGGACCCCTAGGGACATATGTAATCATTTAATGGGTCAAACGGGGTCATAGGTCACCCTGTGACCGCTTTTGACCCATATGACCCATTCAAATATGTCTCTAGGGGTCTTAAGATCCTTAGGGACATATGTCATCATTTAATGGGTCAAAGGGGGTCATAGGTAACCCTATGACCCCCTTTGACCCATATGACTGATTTGAATATGTCCCTAGGGGTCCTAAGACCCCTAGGGACATATGTCATCATTTAATGAGTCAAAGAGGGTCATAGCGAGAATTTGACCCATATTACCCATTCAAATATGTCTCTAGGGGTCCTAAGACTCTTAGCGACATATGTCATCATTTAATGGGTCAAAGGGTGTCATAGGTCACCCTATGACCCGCTTTGACTAATATGAATGATTCGAATGGACATATATCATTGTTTAATGGGTCAAAGGGGGTCATAAGGTTACCTATGACCGCCTCTAACCCATATTACCCATGAATGGGTCAAAGGCGGTCGTAGGTCACCCTATGACCCCCTTTGACCCATATGACCCATTCGAATATGTCCCTAGGAGTCTTAGACCCCTAGGGACATATGTCGTCATTTAATGGATCAAAGAGGGTCATAGGTCACCGTATGAACCCCTTTGACCCATATGACCTATTCGAATATGTTTCTAGGGGTTTAAAGACCCCTAGTGACATATGTCGTCATTTAATGGGTCAAAGGGTGTCATAGGGTGACCTATGATGGCCTTTGACCCATATTACCCATTCAAATATTTCCCTAGGGGTCTTAAGACCCCTAGGGACATATGTCATAATTTAATAGGTCAAAGGAGGTCATAGGTCACCAAATGACCCATTTTGACCCATATCACCTATTCAAATATGTCCCTAGGGGTCCTAAGACCCCTAGGGACATATGTCATCATTTAATGGGTCAAAGAGGGTCATAGCTCACCCTATGACCCCCTTTGACCCATATGACCCATTTGATTATGTCCATAAGGGTCTTAGGATCCCTAGGGATATATGTTGTCATTTAATGGGCGAATGAGGGTCATAGGTCACCCTAAAACCCCAATTTGACTCATATTACCCATTTGAATATGTCCCTACGAGTCCTAAGACCCCTAGGGACATATGTCATCGTTTAATAGGTCAAAGGGGGTCATAAGTCACACTATGACCCCTTATGATCCATATGAACAATTCAAATATGTCCATAGGGTTCTTAGGACCCGTAGGAACATATGTCATCATTTAATAGGTCAAAGTGGGTCATAGGGTGATCCATGACTGCCTTTGACCCATATTACCTATCCAAATATGTCCCTATGAGTCCTAGGACGCATAGAGACATATGTCGTCGTTTAATAGGTCAAATAGGGTCATAGGTCACCTATGACCCCCTTTGACCCATATTACCCATTCAAATATGTCCTTAGGGGTCTTAGGACCCCTAGAGACATATGTCGTCATTTAATGGGTCAAAGGGTGTCATAGGTCACCCTATGACGCCCTTTGACCCATATGAACAATTCGAATATGTCTCCAGGTTTCTCAGGAGCCTTAGGGACATATGTCATCGTTTAACGGGTCAAAGGGGGTTATAGGGTGACCTATGACCCTATTTTACCCATTTTACTCATTCAAATATGTCCCTAAGGGTCCTAGGACCCCTAGGGACATATATCATCATTTAATAGGTCAAAGAGGGTCATAGGTCACCTTATGACCCCCTTTGACCCATATGACCCATTCGAATATGTTCATAGGGATCCTAAAAACTCTAGGGACATATGTCATAATTTAATGGGTCAAAGACAATCATACGTCACCCTATGACCCCCCTTGACCCATATTATCCATTTGAATATGTCCCTAAGGGTTTGAGAACCCCTAAAGACATATTTCGTCGTCTAATGGGTCAAATGGTGTTATAGGTCACCCTATGACCCCTTTTGACCCATATGAACGATTTGAATATGTCCCTAAGGGTCCTCTAAGAACATATGTCATCATTTAATGGATCAAAAGGGGTCATAAGGGGACTTATGACTACCTTTGACTCATATTACCCATCAAAATATGTCTCTAAGGGTCCTAGGACCCCTAGAGAAATATGTCATCATTTAATGGGTCAAAGTGGTTAACCCATATTCCTCATGCAAATATGTCCTTAGGGGTCTTAGGACCCCTAGAGACATATGTCATTGTTTAATGGGTCTAAGGGTGTCATAGGTCACCCTATGACATGCTTTGACCCATATGAATGATATGAATATGTCCCTAAGGTTCCTAGGACTCCTAGGGACATATGTCATTGTTTAATGGGTCAAAAGGGGTCATAAGGTGACCTATGACTGCCTTTGACCCATATTACCCATTCAAATATGTCCCTAAGGTTCGTAGGACCCTTAGGGACATATGTCATCATTTAATGAGTCAAAGAGGGTCAAAGGTCACTCCATGACCCCCTTTGACCCATATGACCCATTCGAATATGTCCCTAGGGGCAATAGGACCCCTAGGGACATATGTCATCATTTAATGGGTCAAAAAGGGTCATAGGTCACTCTATGACCCCCTTTCACCCATTCGAATATATCCCTAAGGGTTCGAGGACCCCTAGAGACATATGTCATCGTTTAATGAGTTAAAGGGTGTCATAGGTCACCTTATGATCCCCTTTGACCCATATGACCCTTTCGTATATGTCCCTAGATGTCCTAGGACCCTTAGAGAAATATGTTGTCATTTAATAGGTCAAAGAGGGTCATAGGTCACCCTATGACCCCGTTTGACTCATATGACACCTTCGAATATGTTCCTGGGGGTCGTAGGACCCCTAGGGACATATGTCATCATTTAATGGGTCAAAGAGAGTCATAGGTCACCCTATGACCCCCTTTGAACCATATGATGCATTCAAATATGTCTCTAGGTGTCCTAGGACCCCTAGGGACATATGTAATCATTTAATGGGTCAAAGGGGGTCATAGGTAACCCTATGACCCCTTTTGACTCATATGACCTATTCGAATATGTCCCTAGGGGTCCTAGGACCCTTAGGGACATATGTCATGATTTAATGGGTCAAAGATGGTCATATGTCTCCCTATGACCCCCTTTGACCCATATTACCCATTCAAATATGTCCCTAGGGGTCCTAGGACCCCTAGGGACATATGTCATCATTTAATGAGTCAAATTTTGACCTATATGACCCATTCGAATATGTCCCTACGGGTTCTACGATCCTTAAGGACATATGTCATCATTTAATGGGTCAAAGAAAGTCGCAATTCATCCTATGAACCCCTTTGACCTATATGAACAATTCGTATATGTCCCTAAGGGTTTGAAGACCCCTAGCGACATATCTCGTCCTTTAATGAGTCAAAGGGTGTCATAGGTCACCCTATGAAACTCTTTGACCCATATGAACAATTCGAATATGTCCCTAAGGGTCTTAGGAGCCCTAAGGACATATGTCATCATTTAATTGGTAAAGATAGGTCACCCTATGACCCTTTTTGACCTATATGATCCATTGAAATATGTCCCTACGGCTCCTAAGATCCCTAAGGACATATGTCATCATTTAATGAGTCAAAAGGGGTCATAGGTCATTCTATTGCACCCTTTGACCCATATGACCCATTTGAATATGTCCCTAGGGGTCCTAGGACCCCTAGGGATATATGTCATCATTTAATGGATCAAAGGGGGTCATAGGTCACCATATGACCCCCTTTGACCCATATGACCCATTCAAATATGTCCCTAGAGGTCCTAAGAGCCCTAGGGATATATGTCATCATTTAATGGGTCAAAGAGGTTCATAGATCACTTGTGACTCCTTTTGACCCATATTACCCATTCAAATATGTCCCTAGGGGTCATAGGACCCCTAGCGACATATGTCATCGTTTAATGGGTCAAAGGGTGTCATAGGTCACCCTATGACCCCCTTTGACCCATATGAACAATTTGAATATGCCTCTATGGGTCTTAGGACCCTTAGAGACATATGTTGTCGTTTAATGAGTCAAAGGGGTTCATAGGGTGACCTATGACCACCTTAGACGCATATTACCCATCCTAATATGTTCCTAGGGGTCCTAAGACCCTTAGAGATATATGTCGTTGTTTAATGTGTCAAAGGGGGTCATAAGTTACCTATGACCCCCTTTGACCCATATTACCCATTCAAATATGTCCCTAGGGGTCTTAGGACCCCTAAAGACATATGTCATCATTTAATGGGTCAAAGGGTGTCATAGGTCACTCTATGACCTCTTTTGACCCATATGAACGATTCAAATATGTCCCTAGGGGTTCTAACACCCCTAGAGACATATGTCATCATTTAATGGGTCAAAGGGGGTCATAGGGTGACCTATGACTACCTCTAACACATATTACTCATTCAAATATGTCTCTAGGGGTCCTAGGACCCCTAGGGACATATGTCGTCATTTAATGGGTCAAAGGGGGTCATAGGTCATCCTGTGACCCCCTTTTACACATATGACCCATTCGAATATGTCCCTATGGGTCTTAGGACCCCTAGGGACATATGTCGTTATTTAATGTGTCAAAGAGGGTCATAGGTGACCCTATGACGTCCTTTGACTGATATAACCCATTCAAATATGTCCCTAGGGGTTTGGAGACCCCTAGCGACATATGTTGTTGTTTAGTGGGTCAAAGAGTCTCGTAAGTCACCCGATTAACCCCTTTGACCCATATCAGCGATTCAAATATGTCCCTAGGGGTCCTTGGACCCCTAGGGACATATGTCATCGTTAATTATGTTCAAAGGTGTCATAGGGTGACCTATGACTTCCTTTGACCTATATTATCCATTCAAATATGTCTCTAGGGACATATGTCATCATTTAATGGGTCAAAAGAGGTCATAGGTCACCTTATAACCCCCTTTGACCAATACGACCCATTCGAATATGTCTATAGGGGTCCTATGACCCTTATGGATATATGTCATCATTTAATGGGTCAAAGAGGGTCATAGGTCACCCTATGACCGCCTTTGACCCATATGACCTATTTGAATATGTCCCTAGGGGTCCTAGGAACCCTAGGGACATATGTTGTCATTTAATGTATCAAAGAGGTCATAGGTCACCCTATGACCCATTTTCACCCATATGACACATTCAAATATGTCCCTAGGGGTTCTAGGACTCCTAAAGACATATCTCATCATTTAATGAGTCAAAGGAGGTAATAGGTCACCCTATGACCCCATTTGACCCATATGACCCATTCAAATATGTTCTTAGGCGTCCTAGGACCGTTAGGAACATATGTCGGCATTTAATGGATCAAAGCGGGTCATAGGTCACCCTATGATCCCCTTTGACCCATATTACCCATTTGAATATGTCCCTAAGCATCTTAAAATCCCTGGAGACATATGTTGTCGTTTAATGGGTCAAAGGGGGTCATAAGGTGACCTATGACCCCTTTTAACCCATATTACCCATTGAAATATGTCCCTAGGGGTCCCCAAATATGTTCCTAGGGGTCCTAGGACCCCTAGGGACATATGTCATCGTTTAATAGGTTAAAGGGGGTCATAGGTCACCCTGTGACCCCTTTTGACCCATATTACCCATTCAAATATGTCCCTAGGAGTCCTAGGACACTTAGGGACATATTCGAATCATTCATATGGGTGAAAGGGGGTCATTGGTCACCCTATGACCTCCTCTCATCCATATTACCCATTCAAATATGTTCCTAGGGGTCTTACGACCCCTAGCGACATATTTTGTCATTTACTATGTGAAAGTGTGTCATAGTTCACCCTATGACCCCCTTTGACCCATATGAACGATTCGAATATGTCCCTAGGGTTCCTAAGACACGTAGGGACATATGTCATCATTTAATGGGTCAAAGAGGGTCATAGGGTGACCTATGACCGCTTTTGACCTATATTACCCATCCAAATATGTCCCTAGGGGTCCTAGGACCCCTAGAGACATATGTCATCATCTAATGGATCAAAGGGTGTCATAGGTCACCTGTGACCCCCTTTGACCCTTATGAACGATTCAAATATGTCCTTAGGACCCCTAGCAACATATGTCGTCGTTTAATGGATCAGAGGGTCTATGACCCCACTTTGACACATATAAACGATTCGAATATGTCCCTAGGGGTCGTACGACCCCTAGAGACATATGTCATCATTTAATGGGTCAAAGAGGATCATAGGTCACCCTATGATCCCCTTTGACCCATATGACTTATTCGAATATGTCCCTAGAGCTAGGACCCCTAAAGAGATATGTCATCATTTAATGGGTCAAAGAGGGTCATAGGTCGCCCTATGACCCCCTTAGACCCATATTATCCATTAGAATATGTCCCTAAGGGTCTTAAGACCCTTAGGGTAATATGTCATCATTGAATGGATCAAAGGGAGTCATAGGGTGACCTATGACCCCCTTTGACCCATATGAATGATTCGAATATGTCCCTAGGGGTCCTAGGACCCCTAGGGACATATGTCGTCATTTAATGGGTCAAAGGGGGTCATAGGTCACCCTGTGACCCCCTTTGACCCATATTACCCATTTGAATACGTTCCTAGGGGTCCTAGGACCCTTACGGACATATGTCATCGTTTAATCGGTCAAAGGGGGTCATAGGTCATCTTATGACCCCCTTTGACCCATATTACCTATTCAAATATGTCCCTACGGGTCTTAGGACGCCTAGAGACATATGTCGTCGTTTAATGGGTCAAAGGGTGTCATAGATCAACCTATGACCCCCTTTGACCCATATAAACAATTCAAATATATTCCTAAGGGTCCTAGGACCCCTAGGGACATATATCATCATTTAATGGGTCAAAGGGGGTCATAGGGTGACCTATGACCGCCTTTGACCCATATTACCTATTCAAATATGTCCTTAGGGGTTGTAGGACCCCTAGAGACATATGTCATCGTTTAATGGGTTAAATGGGGTCATAGGTCACCTATGACCCCCTCTGATCCATATGTACGATTCGAATATGTCCCTTGGGGTTCTAGGACCCCTAGAGACATGTCATAATTTACTGGGTCAAAGGGTGTCATTTGTCACCTATGACCCCCTTTGACCCATATGAATGATTCAAATATGTCCCTAGGGGTCCTAGGACCCCTAGAGACTTATGTCATCATTTAATGGGTCAAAGGGGGTCATAGGGTCCTAGGACCCCTAGGGACATATTCAAATCATTCATATGGGTCAAAGGGGGTCATAGGTCACCCTATGACCCCCTTGCACCCATTAAATGACGACATATGTCCCTAGGGTCCTAGGGACATATGTCGTCATTTAATGGGTGCAAGGGGGTCATAGGGTGACCTATGACCCCCTTTGACCCATTAAATGACGACATATGTCCTTAGGAGTCCTAGGACCCCTAGGGACATATGCGAATGGGTCATTTAATGGGTCAAAGGGGGTCATAGGGTGACCTATGAGCCTCTTTGACCCATTAAATGACGACATATGTCCTTAGGAGTCCTAGGACCCCTAGGGACATATTCAAATGGGTCATTTAATGGGTCAAAGGGGGTCATAGGGTCACCTTATGACCCTCTTTGACCCATTAAATGACGACATATGTCCTTAGGAGTCCTAGGACCCCTAGGGACATATTCGAAAGGGTCATTTAATGGGTCAAAGGGGGTCCTATGATCCCCTTTGACCCATTAAATGATCCATTCGAATATGTGCCTAGGGGTCCTAGGACTCCTAAGGACATATGTCGTCATTTAATGGATCAAAGAGGGTCATAGGGTGACTATGACCCCCTTTCACCCATTAAATAACGACATATGTCCCTAGGGTCTTAGGGACATATGTCATCATTTAATGGGTGAAAGGGGTTCATAGAGTGACCTATGATCCCCTTTGACCCATATGAACGATTCAAATATGTCCCTAGGGGTCCTAGGACCCCTATGAACAGATGTCATCCTTTAATGGGTCAAATGTGGTCATAGGTCACCCTATGGCCCCCTTTGACCCATATGAACAATTTGAATATGTCCTTAGGGTTCCTAGGACCACTAGGGACATATGTCACCATTTAATGGCTCAAAAGGGGTCATAGGTCACCCTATGAGCTCCTTTGATCCATATTACCCATTCGAATATGTTCCTAGGGGTTCTAGGACCCTTAGAGACATATGTCATCGTTTAATGGGTCAAAGAGGGTCATAGGTCACCCTATGACCCCCTTTGACCCATACTACCCATTTGAATATGTTCCTAGGGGTCCTAGGACCCCTAGGGACATATATCATCATTTAATGGGTCAAAGGGACCTATGAGCCCTTTCGACCCATTTTACCCATTCGAATATGTCCCTAGGGGTCTTAGGACCCTTAGAGACATGTCGTTGTTTAATGGGTCAAAGGGGTCATAGGTCACCCTATGACCACCTTTGACCCCTCTATGACCCATATGAATGATCCAAATATGTCCCTTGGGGTCGTAGGATGCGTAGGGACATATGTCATCATTTAAGGGGTCAAAAGGGGTCATAGGTCACACTATGACCCCCTTTGACCTATATTAACCATTGTAATATGTCCCTAGGGGTCCTAGGACCCCTAGGGACATATGTCGTCATTTAATGCGTCAAAGGGGGTCAATGGTTGACCTATGCTCCCCTTTGACTCACATATATTAATAACATACATATTAATATTATATATATATATATATATATATATATATATTACGTTATTATATTTATTAATAACATATAAATATATATATGATGTTATTATATTTAATGAAAATATTACTTTATTATATATATTTTAATAACATACATATTAATATAATAATATATAATACGCATTTGATATATATATATATATAAATTTCGTTATTATATTTAGTAAAAATAATAATAATATAAATTATATTTATAGATTGTAATAAGATTAACATAATATATTATTATATATTACTAGATTATATCTTCTATCTTTACATTACATTATTATATATATATAAATATATATAATTTATTAAAATACGTCTTTACAGAGTAATATAAGTGAAATAATTTATAAATCATAAGCTATAATGTTTAAACCCAATTTTCCCTCCGAAATGGATTGGGATTTGAAATTTTCCACCCGAATCATATCAGATATCCAATTGGAAATCGAATATCCGATTTGGAATCAGATATCCGATTTGGCTTAGTATTTACCAAGCCTACTCGGTCAACCCAAAAGACATGTTTGAAGAGGGTTTTAGTAATACTCAGACTTCGGGTAGCCGTCTGACATTGTTATTTTGATCGTAATTGAATGAAACAAAAATTATTTTTAAAATCCCTCTCTAGATTCCATCAATATAATTTCTGTCAAATTCTGAGTTCGATAAGTATTTATTAGTTAATTGTCAATGAAGATTATTGTAAAGTGCTGATTGACATACTGATTGAAAAATAGCTATAACTTTCAAACGGTATAACATTTTTTAAATCTAAAAGTTGCTTCACATTCTATAATTCGCCGAATATAAGAAAAATAAAATAAAATTTAAAATTGGTAAAATTTTCTATTAGTTAGGGTGGTCAAACATGAGAATTTTTTTTTTTGAAAAAGTTTTGGTAAAAAAATCATATTTAATTATTTATTTGGAATAAAAATATCAAAAAATATGCGTCACATCCGGGTATGAGTTTACTTTTCATTTCTATAATTATATTAAAAAAATATTATGATTTGATTTTGATTAAGGTGGTCAGACATACACCTACTTTTTATTTTCGCCCTAAAATTTTTTTAGTATTGCATTAAAATTCAAACTTTTGACCAATTAATTATTTTTTTCTCCTGATAAGGCCTAGTAGTTTAGAAACTAGATTCAATTTCCTACAGATTATTTTCTTATAATTTTTTGATATAAAGTCCATAACCACTTCAAAATTATGTGTCAAGTTGACATAAACCTGATTTGCTGATTTTTCACTACCAGTTAAGGCCATAGTTTGGTACACCATGATCTTGCACATACCCCCTACTAGTTGGGAACAACTATCTATTCATTTTATCATACCTAATCTGATGAAATTTCTCCAGGAATTTGTAATCAACCCAACTAATAAAAAACTAGGTATAGTGATTTGGGATCATGTGTTGATTCTGTGCATACTTGTTTTGGTCTCAAGAATTCATTTTGTAGGGTTTTGAAAATTAATTAGATTTTATATTCCTGGTATCCAATTTTGTGTATCAGTAGTAATTATGGCTAAGGCTTGAGTTCCCATGGTTGAGAATCCATGGCCTTTGGCAATCACTAAATTACCTTTATACACTATGTAAATATTTTGGAGTTTTTGGCAGTTAAATAGCTAATTTTACAAGCTAGCCCTAGGCAAGCAAGAAAGGCTTAGCAAGGTGCAATTAAAGTTTGTAATGGAGTTTTGGTAAGAAAAAAGAATTGGAACATGAAAATTTTGTGTATGCTATGAGGAGTAGGATACTAGGGATCCATAACTCATAGGAGGAGGTTGAAGTGGAGTTTGGAGCCATTTGTGAAAGTTTCATTATCATTGCCTTTGAAACCCCTAAGAAAAAGTTTTCCTAGAATTGTAATATATGGTCACCAAAGATTCCTAAGACCTAGAAAAAATTCAAGCCTAGATCATTAGGAATCAGAGCCTTGAAGATACCAAGTGCTCTTGTTAAGAGTTTTATGGAGTTATAGCTAGTTTCTTGTTTTTATGAGGGCTAATTGGGGTTCTTAGGGCTACAAGGACAGATAGGGCAATTTGGAGTTGTGGGTATGGTAGACTCACCAAAAGGATGTAGAATGCCATGAGAAGCATCAAAAAGTATGGAAGAAGGGTGTAGGATTTATTTTGTCCCTTGGAGTGTATTTTTTGGAGTTTTGACATATTAAATCAAAAGGTGCATTGTTGGTGAACTAAAGGAAGATGATAGAAACTTGAATTGTTGGGAGAGTTTCTTAGTGAAAGGGGATTGGGAAGGAGTCCTGTAGGTTGGGGTTTGGAATAGTAATGTTAAGTAGGCTAGGAGTAGCCTTGGTAGAGAAAGAAAGCTCTAAAGTGAAGAAGCTCCCCATTAGGCAAATATTCAAAAGTTTGATAATCAAAATTTAAGACATGAGAGCGAAGGAGAAGGAATGAATTTAGAAAGAGAAGGAGAAGGAGAAACTTTAGAAAGAGACTAGATGACAGAAACAATAGGTAGACAACATAGAGGATATTATGAGAGCCACTAGATAGAATTGAGGAAAGTGTTGTGGTAGGTACTATGACATTGGAGACACTAGTTAAATTGTTCTAGTTGCTTATTAATTGGGTCAAGATTATTTCATTATTATATGATCCAATGGTAATGTTAGTTATTATTTTTACATACATGAAAAATTATTATATATGCATACATACATTTAAAATATATATATACTTTCTAAGAGTTTACTATTGTTCAACAAAACTAATGTTTTACAAGAACATGTACCTAAAGAACTATTATCTCAAAAGCAAGAACATGGTGTTGAAATAGTACATAAAGTGCTTGACATGAGAGGTCCACAAGTGAGGGTGTTGACCAATCTTGAAAACTTGATTACTGAATTGAAAGCTATCGATGATCAAACACCTATGCAAGTGTTGCAACACAATTTGAAGTTGATTTGAGATAAGGTAGAGCTAGATATTTAGAAGTTTGATAATCAAAATTTAAGGCACGAGAGTAAAGGAGAAAGAGCAACATTAGAAAGAAAAGGAGAAGGAGCATCTTTAGAAAGAGACTGCATGACAGAGACAACATTTAGACAACATTGATGATATTATGGGAGCTACTGGATAGAATCTAGGAAAGTGTTGTGGTAGGTACTATGACATTTGAATCACTTGCAAGTGTGTTTGAGAATTTATAGTCCAAATATCAAATTCTTATAAGAGTGTTTCAAGTATTAGCACAATCTCCCTATGATGATCCCAAGTATCAAATACTTATAAGAGTGTTTCAAGGTTGGGAATCACTTCAACATCCTTTGCATGCTTTAGAGGCAATGTCATTGTAGTAGAGGCTTTTGTAAGGGAATAAGCCTTGTGATTATGGGATTTACACATAACCAAATCATGTTGTAGTTCATATGATGCTTACATGGGCTGCCATTGCAAAATCATCCTAGCATTGAATACTTATTCACTTCCTCATTTTGACAATGGTTGGATATTGTTGTAGCTTTGCTGAAACACATATTGGTTGTATCGAAACTTATGTCTAATCAACCCAATTTTGCTCCTAACCAGGCCAAAATCATTTATCGAAAAGCCCATTTTTTATATTTTTCCTAGGAGACAAGCTTGTGATAGTGCCAATGTGTATGTATCCACGGATGCTAAATCCTAGATATATATTTACTCAGTCATATATTGGCCAAACCCTTGCTAGAAATTGGTGTATGGAGAGTGTACAAGATTTGGGCTTTCCTTTGATTTGTTTGTATTTTTTCAAAAAATGATGTCAAAGATAATGATTCCTTTAATAGGAATTTTATCAACTCTTTATGAAATTGGGAACATGAACTCACCTTCTACAATGAATGAATCTTTAGACCAATTAATAAATCTTATGAAATTGATTTAATGTGAGATATGATACTACATTTCACTATGAAAATGTCTAATGGTATAGGTGAAGCAATTGCCTAGATGATGACCTTAGTTTAAACTTTAGTGGAGTTTCTTTTGCTACTAAAGTTCTGTTGGTACCCAATATGGACCCAATATTTAGATTTTTATTTTATAGTCTTGAATCTCTTTGAACCAAGGTTCAAAGTAGTTTGAAGTGGTTCGAGGTAGTTCGAGGTAGTCCTCCCTAAAGATTCAAAAGTTCAGGTTTAGAATCTATATTCATCAATGAGATTTAGTGAATTGAAAACCTCAAAGCTAGTTCAAACTAGTATTGGAGATGGTTGAGATCAAATTTGGTATAGATTCTCATACCAATTCGATATGGCTTAGATTGGCTCATATGAATTCTTTTGGGCACATATAGATACATTTTGAATCATATTGATCTAAGTACTCTAGATTTGAAGTCATCTAGTCATAGATCTAGGGTGATCCAATTGCAAAAAGAAGAATATATACACTATGGTGAGGCAGCTTTAGAATTGGTGAAACACTGCTTGAATTTGAAATCAAAATATTCATATTTCATGATATGATGGCTCTCCTTAATAAAAAACGCTGTGGTGACTAATGCCCTTAAACCAAGATAGAATACATTTGAAAATGTCAACTGCTGACTATGGCGTTGATGAACTCAAAGTCACCAAAGGATATAATTCTTGATCACATGCTTGTTATTCTTTTCTATCACCATAAACCTCGTGTCTTTGTTGATGATAGGAAGAGAAGCTGGCCCAAGTCTTCAACCTGTAGACAAAAAAGGAGGTTATTCATAACACAATTTCAACGTAATGATTACAATAAGGTTGACCCGATAATCATCCCATGGCAATCTCAAGGGTCTCATCTTGGCATGGCACAAAATTACATGATCACTATGGAGGTACCAAGGAGGTATCCAAACTGCTTGACTAAATGTCAATGCGATCATTGACGCCAAAGTTAATTGCAGGCAGAATGGATGTAAAGCTTGAGAAACATCATTGTTACCAGTCAAATAAAGCATAGAGGCTTGCAGTCACAGTTAATTTTTAGGGATGTACGAACAGTTATCATCATCAAAAAATTATTCAATCCTCAAAGGAACAAATTCAATCTCAGCAATCAATGGTCGACTTCTACATACTATAGTGACATCAAGAAGCTCAAATTATTGTGAAAAGCCAATGGAGTTTATTGTGCACAATTTTGGAAAGAATGTCGTGGCTTAAGAGCATGGACAACACATGATCAAATGCAACTTCATACTGACATGATATTAGTAGAGATAAACCATGCATATATTGTAATTGCTAGAGGAAGCCAACTCCCATGTTTGAAATACATCGAACATGGTGTTCAAAAAGAGAATGAATGAGCTTGGGTTTTCTTGGTAGAAGACACAAAATTCAGAGCTAGTGGATATTTTTTGAGTTTGATGCTAGTGTGTGATAATTACTAAAAAATAACACTTTCAAGAAGGGTCATGGACTCATTATGATGTCTTAGAGTTAGCATTAAAAGTAGAGATGTTACAAAATAGTGTGAATGCCATCGAAATCTATTACAATAAGTAAGTGGGAGAAAACATTGAAAGGTCTCAGGCTTTGTCTTGATGGAGACCCTCATCGATAGTGATGTATTTAATAGAGGAATCACAAAGTGACAAATAGGTTGACGATGAACATAATGTTAACTAAGAATCAAGGCTTGAGTAGATGCTAGTATGCAAATGATGTTGGGAATAAAAATGGGTCTGTCAAACCCGATTCAATGAGAGGGGAAATTTGGTAAATGTTTGAGCTAGAGCCACGAAGGAGACTTGCTTCATTATTATAATGTCTCATGAGATAAATTATAGGTGTTTGGTCAATTAATTAATATCTACTTCATGTTTTAATAACGTTTAAGCCATACAAGCCAAACATTATATGGCTAATTAGAACCCTGACAAGTGAAAAAAAGAGACATATCACGGAATTCAAAAATGAAGTAACTCAAAGGCATAGTGAGGGAGTTATTCCAAGAAATAGTTACCATAACTGACCAGAGATGTTATTTATTGTAAAGACTTAGATTCATTAGGGGTTCCAATTTTTCCAGTTTTTCGAAGGGGAAAGAGAGAAAACTATGAGCTATGGAAGAGCAGAGCTATTTTTCTTTTCTAAACTTTGTGTTACAAAAGGGGGAGATTTTTTTTTTAAACATAAGGTATGGGAGGGAAACTTATGTTTTTTTTTCTTAGTAGTGATTCTAATGCATATGTGTAATAAGATCTTTTTAATCCTTTTATGCTTCAGGGAAGGGGGATTTGGGAGATAATTTCACATCAAAACTTTGAGTTTGGGCAGTTTTCTTTCCACTAATTCAGATCTTTGTATAGCTTTCAATTTTCTCTAAATGCATTTTAGTCTTGCTATTTTTTGAACACATTTGATTTCATGGTGTCTTTGAAGCTTTGATTCTTCACTTTCTTAGGTTTTTATTCTCTTTGTAATGCAACATTTGGAAAAATGAACTTTGTGTCATTTGTTATTCATTTCCTTTCAGTTCCTTAGTTTTTCTACATCTATTTCATTTTTATCTAGATAGTGTTGATCAAATAAGTAAGATTGACAAATGAGTGTCAACACACTTAACCATCTTCACTATACATGTCAAGTATACAATGGAAGCCGAGCCATAACTCTAACACATGTTGAGTTATAGATAGTGCTGAGTAGATCAGAAGACAGTATGTGTTGAGAAAAGTAGAAGTCCAATGTGAGCCAAGTAACACAGGAAATTTAATAGGTGCCGAGCAAAATAGGACTGCTATAGGTGCCGAGTAATATAGGAAGTTAATAGGTGTCGAGTGACATAGTAATTCTATAGGAGCCAAGTAACCAGGAAACATAGTGGATGCCAAGCAATCTAGAATAGATGGTGCCGAGCATCAGTATTACTTCATGTGCCGAGAAATGCAAGATCAGCATGAAAGTTTGTGCAATCACAAACCAGGATGTAAAATGGTTATCCATGACTCATTACTTAATTAGGAGATAAGATCAAATCCTAAAAATCACCTATGCAATCTTCATATAGCCAATCAAAAAATTGGAGACTACATGCAGCCAATCAGAAAATTTGAGATTGTATGCAGCTAATAGGTGAATTTCAAGGGTTTGAGCGGCAACACCTGAATCAAGGATGCATAATGAACCACTAATATTTATAAGGGAGTCTTGACATGATTTTAAAAAAATAAAAATTAAAAAATGAAGAGAGTTGAAAGAAGAAGGAAAATTAGAGCCTATTAAGGTCGTTGCAGAATATTGGTATCAAAGATTTAGTGGAAAGGACAAAATTTACATGTCTAGTTGATCAGAACAAAACAAGGAACACAATTAGCAGATCAGATCTAGCAGAGATAAGTTATAGAAGAGTAGATCAAGTACCTAAGATCAGCATCATAGATTGCATTAGATTAGGTGTATTATTCTAATACTCTCTGACAATTATATTAGGAATTTTGGAAATCCTATTGAGTTAGGTGGGTTTAACAGCCTTATGTAAATCCTTTAATAGGGTGGCATATTAAGTTGAATGTTCTTAAGTACTCTAATAGGGCACACTCCTAATAGGGTGTAGAAATCCTTTAATAGGGTCACATTTAACAGTGTGTTGTAGCCTTTAACAGGGCAGGCCTTTAACAAGGCAAACTATCAAAAGTGGTTGAAATCAATTGTTGCAGTAATTTTGTGGCTATCATCCTCACCCCAATTTTACCTTCTTATTCTTGGAGGGTTTTTGGGTCACCAAAATCTCAAGTGTTATGTGGTGTTGCATGTTTTCTTCTTATGATTGTTTAATGTTTATATGCATGCATGTTAATTTTAGTTATGTGTTATTAAGGATTTAAATCAGAAAAAGGTTAGTATTTCTGATTCACCAACCCCGCCCCCCCCCACACACACACACAACACACACACACACACACTCTCTCAGAAGAACTCTTCCCATAGGTTCTCTCAGGAAGAAGCCTAACAGCTTGGAGGAAAAGATCTAAAGATGGAAGTCTTCAAACTTGGGA
The DNA here is from genome assembly GCA_028749045.1 of Cupressus sempervirens. Taxonomy (NCBI): domain Eukaryota; kingdom Viridiplantae; phylum Streptophyta; class Pinopsida; order Cupressales; family Cupressaceae; genus Cupressus; species Cupressus sempervirens. Next base: position 706,396,430 of record CM053788.1, on the reverse strand, counting down.
AGATCATTGAGAACTAGGTGATAGATGTGCATCTCACTCTACACAAGGTAGAGGAAGCTAGAGAGGAATTAAGAAAATCCTTAAAAAGAAGGAAGGAAATAGCTATAGCTGAAAATGATATTCACTACAAGGAGATTGACACCACACAAGTATTTACCAAAGGAGATTCCAAAGAATTTGATGCAGTAATAGCAGAACTAATGGAGAAAAATAGAGTTCAAGAAGAAGAGATAAGAGCTCTTAAGATGGAGCATGAATCACAGGCCATGATGCTATGTGAAATCACTGAGAAAAAGAAAAGATTAGTTGAGGATAGAGTCATGATGGGAGATGACAAAAGAAATCTTGCAAACAAACTTGAAGAAAAATGTACTAAATTAACAAGGATCTCAAACATGTAGATGGATACACTTGCCCAACTGATGAATCTTCATCATGAACTCAATATGAAAGATATTGAGATCTCTATTTTAAGGATGCTGAATGAACAACTGTAGAATGAATTGAAGAGAGAAAAAGAAACAACAAAGAATCTCAACAAGTCAAGTGAAGCTATCAAGTACTTTGAACAATTGCTAAAATCCCCAAGATCAGCCCATGATACATCAAGACTTGGATACACTAGCACTGAAGTTAGTGAATCATCAAAAAGTGCTAAGCAAAGAAGTGACAAAGGTAACAACTCTAAACCCACTTGTCATTACTGTAATAAAAAGGGACATACTACTAATGTTTGTAGGAGTAGAAGGATCAATCAGCAAAACACACCCAAAAGAAAGGGTTACTGTCACAAGTGCAACATGCAAGGTCACATGACACAAGACTGCAAGACTAAAGTCACAAGGACACAAAGATTTGATGGACATTGCCACAATTGCAAGAAGTATGGACATAGAGCCTTTGAGTGTAGATCAAAGCCTATGTGGACACCAAATTAGCATGTAAGAAGGGACAACTGTGTGCACCATTACAATTGGGACTACAATACAAGACAAAGTTGTCATTATTATCAAGATTATGGTCACATATCCCATAATTGCATAAGAACACATTTCAAGGGGAACTATAAAAGATGGTTGAACCAAACTACTTGATTCAATTGCTTGAAAATTGGACATGCTAGTAAGAGTTGTCCAACAAAGGCTAAAGAACCCAAGACTGAAGTAAATAAGGGCAAAGAAAAGGTTGATTAGGAGGCACACATCAGAATAGACATGGCCAAAAAAACATGTTCCAAGTACATCCAATGGAAGGGTCACTTCAACCAAGAGGTCAAGTGATCATATCTCATCCAACTAATCACAAGATGAGCCTATCAGACTGATACATATAAGGAAGTATCATACATCAGCCCTAAACCATGATGAAGCACTACAAAGTATAAATATGCATAAGATAAGATGCTAAGACAAAACTTGAATGATGATGCCAAGCTATCTTTGGTTGCTGAGTAAAACTGCAATGGTTGTCGAGTTATTAACAAGGTTAGTAGATGCCAAGTGAGAATGGCTATTGAGTAAAGTGGAAGTGGATGTTGAGTTGAAAACCTTTGGAAGCTGAGTGACAGGTGAAGGTAAAATAATGCATTAAATGCAAGGTTTTTGAGCTGCTAAAAGGGGAAAATTGATTCATTTTGAGTCATTCAATTGAAGAACGATTACTAGGAGCACAATTAACTAATTTTCAAGCATTCAACCAGCGATTTGTAGTGTAATGCCCAACCAAGGGATCCAAAGAATTAACCTAAAGTTTCACTAAGTTTGGTAACATTTTTTTTTTTTTGAACATGAAAGTTAAAACATTCACAACTTATTAGCAGAAGCAATAACATCATTGAACTGAAAGTATACATGAACATACATAACAGGTTACATTCTTTAAGGATCCCTTAACATTGAATCACATCTAAAATAACTATTAATGATTCCATCTAACATCACATCCCCATGAAATAATAATGATAAGTCTAATGTTCTTTAACAAATATAATTTGTTCCAAATGTCCCTTAGTAAATTACATTTCAAGATGCTCAATCATCCACTGTACATGCCATAGGGTATGAAGGCTTTAAAGAATATACATGCACTAAATAAAGTACATCATCCTATTTTAATCCATGATGCAAGTGCAATAAAGAAAATGAAACCAAATACCATACATGAACATCATCATAGAGAATATAAAAATCCATCATAAAAGATAACCATATATCATCAAACATAATTATCTAAGTGCACGGTTCCTTCCAACTGTAAATAGCACCATTAGACAATCGTGGATCCTAGCCATCCCTCCATGCATAACATTCTAAATCACTGAAGAGATCATTGGTATTAACATAGCAGGAATGTCACTCCTAAACATACTACATCATATGCAGAAAGAAATCTAACATGCAAGATAAAGCATAAGAAATCTAATAATGCAAAATAAAGCATAAGATAACATCATCCAACATATGCTAAACATCAATATAAGGATACATGTCCACCATCATAATCCATGAATAGAATGAAGATAGATGCCAACAAAGAATGCATCAACCACGATGTCTCAGATGGATCTCAAATGGTATGAGTGAAGAAAGCACTACCACCCAACTGTGTGGAACCTAAATGATCCATTCCCACCGTGCTGAGGAGATAATCTCAAGTTCCAAACAAGATATCAATTCACATAGCATAAATAATTTCTAAGTCCAAGAATACTAAAATTTTACTAACTCAAGGGTTCCAATTACAAACTGACATCTAATCCCAGAGGCACAACAGAGACATGTAGGAAACTTACTATGCAAGCGGGAAAGTGTCATCGCACAGATCATGCTAGAGTTACCCTGATAGTCTCTCAATAGACCCTAGCCCCCTAGTGATCCCTATGCGGCCACTAGTATCCTCTCATAATGACGAGGCATACTACAGAATGCAAGGTCGCAACCAAGCATTCTCTCTACTCCCATCCTAGTCTGTACTAGCACTCGAGGCATGGGCAAGAATAAACAATTATCTTATTAGGTTAATTTAAGTCAGTATTAGGTGTAATCTTTTCACTTATTAAAACAACTTACAATGATTTACCCTGGCAGCCACTTAGGGTCCCGAACCCCATTGCAAGCCACTTTTCGACACTACAAGTAGATAACCTACCCTAGGCTCATGGAATCATAAATCACAAAATCACCACAGTCCTATACAAATGATTGGAAAAATACCAAAAGATAATCCACAAAACAACATCAAATCTCCATGACCAACTGAAAAGCATCCATAGATAATCATGACTACAATAGTTCTTGGCAACTGAAAGTGTCAATGATAATCACAATATCCATTGGTTCCCAACAAGCAACCAAGAAGTATCTCAAAGTAATATTGATCGAAGACTCCAAAATGGTTGAGTCAAAACATGTCACAACATGACATCATCAAGATCAGATAAACAATTCAATCCCATCAAGGTGACTAGAAAGCAATCCAAATACAATTGATCGATAACTCATAAAAGGTTACATATATCATAGCTTACACAAGAAGACTAAAAACAATAACAATCAGTAAACCACACACACCATAGAGCATGCCATCACATAACCATGGTTGGGTTTTAAAAAGATCAAGATCAAAAGACATCATCATGACATCACAATCATAACCCCCAAGCCTCTGGTAGACGTCCTACAACTGGTTAACAATGTAGTCAACCCAAAAACCCAAAACAAATAGCATAGAGAAAACACAAAATGCAAGCACATGTTTTGGTCTGCTAAAATTGCATAATTGAATTAAGTGTGGGGGTTTCAGTTTTCATCATTGTTTTCCTTCCTCATAACTAACCCGTGTATTAGTTTCAATAAGTTACGAATTTTCCCCACCCCTAACTCATTTAAATCAATTTACAGTAAAGTTTCGATTTACAATTCAGTGTGAGTTTCCAGATGTATATCTTCATCTCTATAGTTTAACCATTTTCCCATGCTAGAATGAAAGTCCAATTTTTAATCGTGGTCAACTTCCTAAATCATACCATGGGTAAATTATGTTAATTTAATCATTAAATTTTCACGTGTTGATTTCAAAATATTACTCCAAACATTCTAATGCATTTATGATTTGAGTTATCCTACCATCTTTATTAATTGATCATAATTGAATTACATTCATTTAGATCAATTAATAGATATATAACTCACAATATAAAACCCCAAATCATTTTTAATAATATCTTAATTAAAATTTAATTAAATATTATTGAAATTCAAGCACCTTAATCATTTAACTAAATTAAATATCAATAACAAATTATTATTATTAATAACTATTATATAAAAATTAATATATATAATAAAAAAAATTATAATTCTAAAAAAAAACTTTTAAAAACATATATTAAAAATTCTACCTGAATAGTACCTATGAAATACTTACAGGCTGTGGTCGCAACACCATCTCCTATATGGGAGGCCTACCATGCTAGTGGTTGCTGTGCAGTCTTAAATGACTGCCGACAGGTCCACTGTCATCGACAGTGACCGCCGATGGGGGGGTGGGATGTGATTGTCTGCCCCTCCCTAATTTCTTTAAAAAAATTTTTTTTTTATATAAATAAAGAAATAGTCACTCGACTTTTGATTGTATTTTTTTTTTTAAAGAAAACAATTTCAATATAAATGTTTTTTAATATAATCATATACATATACATATATATATATGTGTGTGTGTATATATACATGTATATATATGTATTTATATACATATATATATGTCTATATATGTATATATATATGTATATATATACATATATATATGTATGTATATGTATATATATGCATATATATACATACATATACATATACATATATATTTGCAGATGTATATGTATGTATATATCTATGTATGTATATATATATATCAGACATAATTTTGAATGGTATGTAAAAATTATTCGAAAGAAGGAATACAATGTATCTCCTTTTAGCTATCTACCCTTTCTCAAAAGATTTACCTGTATCATTTAACCCTAGCCCATTAATTTTCTCAGATCTACACATGAAGGGTTTCTTATACGAAAAATTTAGACATCCATGAAAAAATTGCCTATAACTAGAACATTCACGCATAGAGTCCTCAGAAAGCATTCAGAAGACACTAAGAAGACAGGAAGTGCAAGAAGTGAAAATAACATAGTGGCTGTCGTGCAGTCTTAAATGACTGCCGGCGGGTCCATTGTCATTGACAGTGATCACCGGTGGGGGAGTGGAATGTGATTGCCTAGCCCTCCCCAATTTCATTTTTTTTGAATTTTTTTTTTAATAAATAAAGAAACATTCTCCCGATTTTTGATTGTATTTATTTTTTTAAAAAGAAAATGATTTCAATATAACCGTTTTTTAATATAATCCATTTTTTAAAAATACCAACAATATAAATGATAGAATTTAGAGCTACATATATACATATACATATACATATACACACACACACAAATATATATATGTATATATATATATACATATATATATATATATGTATGTATGTATGTATGTATGTATGTATGTATGTATGTATGTATGTATGTATGTATATATCAGACATAATCCTGAATGGTATGTAAAAATTATACGAAAGAAGAAATACAGTGTATATCTTTTTAGCTATCTCCCCTTTTTGAAAAGATTTACTTGCGTCATTTAACCCTAGCCCATTAATTTTCTCAAATATACACATGTAGGGTTTCTTATACAAAAAATTTAGACATCCATGACAAAATTGCCTATAACTAGAACATTCACGCATAGAGCACTCAGAAAGCATTTAGAAGACACGAAGAAGACAGGAAGTGCAAGAAGCAAAAATAACATAGGCAGAATCACAAGCGTCTACCTGGACACTGATGCTAATTCGCTTCTTCTTAGAATCCACAAAGCAAGCTCCTTCCTTCTCCAACATTCCTCGGGTCCTCCAAACATGCTCCCCGAGCTTCTAGGAGTGGTTGAATATAACAAACTCTCAGGAAGCACCTAGAATGTCTCTAGAAACAACTAGAAGATGAGATAAGCATTGGCAACTAAGCACGAGCTTTTTCCAACCTTCTAGATGAGTCACAAGATTGTAGACACCATGCACTTAATTTGTGTGCTAACTCCTGTGTTGTAGACATATGTGCAATCAAGAAGTGCGCATACTCCTAAGTAGACTTATAACTTTTATTTCAATTCTTTTATTATTATTTTATTATTATTATTATTTTATTTATTATTTACTATTATTTTTATTATTATTAATATTAATTTCATTTATTTAATTCTTTTTCTCCATTAATTCTCACTTAATTAATTTTAATCAAAATATCTAAAGATCGTGTTGTTATATTAATTTTCCCCAAAATAATTAAATTATTACTTAAATATTTTAATTTTAGACTTAATTAATAGAAAATTCACCATAGACCTCCAAGATAAAATATGAAAATCCATCATAGAACAATTCACACAAAATCAGTCTAAGGGGTTAAAAATCACGAATTGCGTCATCCGACGCATTCTATGGGTAAAACATCTCAGATACTTATCCTACCTCTCTAGGACAATTGGTTTAAGGGTTTAGGATTTGGACTTGAGAATTTATCTCCCATCTCTTACCATTGAGATAGTGCGATAGGGTACGCTCATCTTAGAAATTTAGGGAAGTCGATACTCGGTACCTGCAACTTGCATAAAATCCATGCATGTACATACAATATATATATATATATATATATATATATATATATATATGCTAAGCTAAATAGGAAATGACAGGAAGTGGTGCATTATGTAGATCCTGACTAGTAGGTGACTATGACTCCTTTCCTTAACCACATCAAAAATGCCATACAATAAGAGAACAAACACGCACACCATACACATGCAAGTATGATGTAAGTATCCATAAGAAAACACATGTGATAATAAACCATCTAACTAATCATCATAAATAACTGGAAATTATGTAATAATCATCATGCATATATGAAATGTAGAGTCTAAGTATCTCATCACATATTAACTGAATCCATAGGATAATATCTGATAGTCTCAATACAATGCTACTAACCATCAACATAAAACTAGTCTAACAGAGTTTGCCCATTATAGCAACAATGTATCTAGAAAAATGTGAACAAGGGTAGGCACTACATCCACCCCCCCTAGGATTAAGCTTACTCCTAGAAGCCTACAAACAAGTAGGGATATAACTCCCGTAATCTAGCTACATCCTCTCATGTAGCTAAAGAGTCATCAGTAGGGTCCCATTGAACCCTTACCTACTCTATGGTTCGACCCTTGAGGGTCAACTCCCATTGCTCTAGAATACAAACCGGCTCCAAAGCCAGCTGCACATCCTCTACATGCAATGCATTCCAATCAAGAAGATGTACTACATCAAGGATATACTGCCTAAGTACTGAAACATGGAAAACATCATGAATGCGAGCTAGGCTGGGTGGTAAAGCAAGGCGATAAGAAACTGGGCCAATCCTCTTAAGAATCTTGAATGGTCCCACAAAGCGAGGTGCTAGTTTTGAACCCTTTCTATAATTGATTAGACTCTTTCATGGACGCACTCTCAAGAATACCTTATCTCCCACAACAAACTGCTTATCTGTCCTATGTGCATCAACATACTTTTTCTGTCTATCCTGTGCCATAGTCAAGTGCTCACAGATATGCACTACCTATTGCTCCATATCATGAAGCATCTCAGGACCCAAAAAGATGTGATCGTCAAGACTATCCCAACTCAAGGGTGTATGACAATAACGTCCATATAAAGCCTAAAATGGTGCCATACCAATAGAACTGTGATACCCATTTTTGTAGGCAAACTCCACTAGATAAAGATAGTCTTCCTAATGTGTCTACCTATCCATCACATACATCCTTAACATATCTTCCAAAGCCTGATTCACCCTCTCTGTCTGACCATCTGTCTCTGGGTGATATGCTGAACTAAAATTCAATTGTGCTCCAAGCTCATGCTGTAGCAATGTCCAAAATGCGAAAGTGAATATAGGATCCCTATCCAAAATGATCTTTCAGGGAATACCATGTAGTCTCACAATGTCACACATGAAGACATTAGCTTAGAAGCTGCCATGTAGGAAGACCTGATTGGTGAAAAATGTGCCACCTTAGTCAATCGATCAATGGTGACCATGATAGCATCTTGATGATAGGCAGTCATAGGTAATCCTACTATGAAGTCCATAGACATAATGTCCCACTTCCATGAAGGAATGAGATTTGGTTGCAAAATTTCTACTAGGTGCTGGTGTTCTGCCTTGACTCTCTGACACTCAAGACACCTAGCCACATAATCAGCAATATTACACTTCATCCCAGACCAATAGAATAAACGTCTCAAATCAGCATGCATCTTCTTGACACTCAGATGTGTTGAGTAAGGTGCACGATGAGCCTCTATTAGAATCAAGATGCGAAGCTCATCTAGTAGCAGCACATAAATCCTTCCTGAATGCCTCAAAACACCATCTGACTCTAGGAAATAGCCTACAAACTTACCCTCCAAAGGTCTTCCTAAATCTATTTCTTAGCACACCTGCTGGTACCAAGAATCTAACTCCTCAAATCAACACTAAGAGTCACAGATGATATCACATGTCTCCTATGACTCAAAGCATCTGCCACCACATTCTCCTTTCCTTGAATGTACTTTACCTCAAATTCATACTCACATAGAAATTCCATCCATCGCCTCTAGCGAGCATTCAAATTAGGTTGCGTGAAAATGTACTGAAGACTGCGATGGTCACTGTGTAGCTTGAATCTATACCCCAACAAGAAATGCCTCCACCTTGTCAAAGCATGAACAACCATTTCTAACTCAAGATCATGTGTAGGATAATTTAGCTCATGATCCTTGAGCTTGTGTGATTCATACATAGTCACCCATCCATTCTACATCAAAATTGCTCCAATCCCTTCCAAGGAAGTATCTGTACACACCATGAAATCACCTTCCAGGTCAGGTGCTGCTAAGATCGGTGCACTAGTCAAAAGCTCTTTGAGCTTCCAAAATGCTTCCTCGCATTTCTCCATCCATATTAACTTCTTTCCTTTCCTCTGAAGGGAAGTGATAGGATGTGCTATTTTGGAGAAGTTTTGGACAAATCTATGATAATAACTAGCTAGACCTGTGAAACTATGAATCTCTGACACATTAGTCAGTGTAGGCCAATCTACTATTGCCTCGATCTTTGTAGGTTCCACTGAAATACCACCACCTAAAATGACATGCCCTAAATACTAAATCTCTAATTTGAAGAATTCACACTTAGGTACATTGGCATAAAGCTGATTGTCTCTCAAGCACTGTAAAACAAATTCATCATGCTCCTTCTTAGACTTAGAATATATCAATATATCATCAAGGAACACAAGTACGAGCCTATCAAGATAAGATCAAAACACCCCATTCATCAAGATCATGAAAATTGATGGAGCATTAGTCAGCCCAAAAGGTACCACTGTAAACTCATAGTGCCCATAGCGAGTTTGAAAGGTGGTTTTGTGAATGTCGACTTCTTTAATGCGAAGCTAGTGGTATCCCAACTTAAGGTCGATCTTGGAGAATATTGTAGCTCCCTTGATCTGATCAAATAAGTCATCGATCCTTGGTAGAGGATACCTATTCTTTATTGTCACCTTATTCAACTATCTATAGTCAATACAAAGGTGCAAAGAACCGTCTTTCTTTTTCACAAAGAGCACTAGAGCTCCCCATGGTGACACACTAGGTTGAATGCTCCCTTTAGCCAAGAGTTCCTCTAGCTGAAGATGCAACTCCCCCAATTCCTATGTAGTCATATGATAAGGAGCTTTAGAGATAGGCTCCACCCCTGGAATCAGATCAATGTTGAAATCGATGTCCCTTTTCGGAGGCATGCCTGAAATCTCACTGGAAAAAAAATTTGCATACTCTTGTAAAATTGGGTGATCTATAGTCTTCCTCATAGGATCTTCCTCATCAAGTTAATTTACTATGACAACAAATATCTAACATCTCTTACAGAAACTCTGCTTCAATTACATAGCAGAAATCATCCATAGAGATATAGGCCTCAGTATCCCAACAATCTTCACATCCTTCCCCTGGTCATCCTGACACATAATAATCTTCTTCCTGCAGTCTATACTGGCTCTATGAGAGCCAATCCAATCCATTCCTAAAACCACATCATAGGGAACCAATAGGTATAACCCAAAGGTCAACTACAATATCAAATCCCCCTATGCTAAGCCCACACTTATGAACTATAGAATATGTGGAGACCTTAATACCGGAGGCCAGTTCCACTTGCCAACCATGATCTTGCTTCATTGCATCTATCTTACACTTAGCAACTAGAGATGGAGAAATGAAAGAATCTGTAGCACCTAAATCAAACAACACTGAAAGAGGTGTACCTCAAATAGCTCCTATGGTTTCAACCACTATTTCCTGATGGTTTTCCTAATGGTGATCTACCATTGCAACCACTCTATGAGCTCTACTTGCATCTCCAACTATAGGCTTTGATGTTGTTGGCCTAAGGCCTGAATACTGAGGTGCTCACTATGGAAAATGAGCTGAAAAATGTCCAACTTGCCTGCATGTAAAACATCCTATACTTTTGCCAGATCCTCTCCCTATAGGTGGTGCATTTGATTGCTGATGACTATCCCTACTAACAAAAGATTGACTATTGTGAGTGGGCTGAGGGGGCTGATTTCTTTTATTGTGTCAAGCATTGTGGTTGTTCTTTGAGTTAGAACCTCTACCACTACCCTGAGCCTGAGAGTATGATCCCTTCTATTGTTGTGTCTACTGAGACTACTACTGATACTGTTTCCCCTTAGAAAAAGGAGGCTTCCTGTAACCACCTGAGTTGCAGTTGCCCTTAGATCTTGATGCTATAGGCACTCCCACAAAACCTCCCTAACCAAGGTCGACACTTTGTTCTACAAGGATGGCTCATTGTACCACATCCTTGAGGGTTTTTGGCTCAAATACCTTGACACCCCCAATTATATAGTTGTTCAATCCTCTAATAAAGTGTTGTGTCAATTGCGTTGAGTTGTCACTAAATCCTTAAAAGGACATGAGCTCATAGAATTTGCACTCATACTTTGCTACAGTCATAGAATACTACCTAAGATTATGGAACTCATCTGCCCTTTGTTTCTTCCATTCCTTTGGTAGCAATCGCTAGTAGAAACTCTCCAAGAATAGCTCCCAAGTGACACTATTCATATCTACTCCCAACTTATTTTCCTCAATTGTCCACCAAGTGGCCCCAAAATTCTCAAGATTGGTAATGGAAAATCTTGCCTTAACATTATTGTCAAAGTCCTGCATGGCAAAAATCCTATCAAGGACAATAAGCCATTGTTCGGCCACATATCCAGAACCCTGCATGTTAAAGGGCTTGACCTTGGACCTCGAAAGGTCCTTCATCTAAGTAGCTACAATGGATCTCTGTCAATCCTTTCGAGGGCTCCTAGACCTAGGTCTATGCTCTTGTTCTATCTGATGTGCTCTATTCTGATCATGAGTAGGAGGTAAGTGATCAAGAATAGTCTGCATCATCTATCTCAAGTTAACCTCCTCAGGCTCAGCTTGGTCTCCTCTACGGCTCTCTTCCTGCTGCTCATTAGTGTGCTCTCCCCCACTCTCTCCCTGAGCAGATCCACCATGGATAGACTCACAAACACTAATAGCTCTACCACAACCACGACCTCATCCACAACCTCTACCATGACCTCTAACAGAAGACCTTGTCCCAGATACCATCTTGGAACAATATCCAAGATACAAAATACTATTATAACCATAAGGCATGCTATTGTATAGCATAAAATGAACATGTTTTACAAATAGACTAAGTTCAAATTCATTTTTGCCTATGTTTAGGTTTATGTAGAAATTTTAGTTTTGAAAGGTAAGTGTTGGAGTGTGATACATATGCAAAAAAAAAAAGTTTTAGATTCTGTTTTAGTTCACCTAGTTTTCAATTTTGAAGAGATACACATAATAGTTCAACCTCCTAGTTTGTTCCAAAATACCCAAAGCTCCCAATGTAGAAAGTCGAGCTCTGATACCAAATGTAATGCCCCGCCAAGGGATCCAAAGAATTAACCTAAAGTTTCACTAAGTTTGGTAACATTTTTTCTTTTCTTTTGAACATGAAAATTAAACCATTCACAACTTAGTAGTGGAAGAAATAACATCATTCAACTAAAAGTATACCTGAACATACATAACAAGTTACATTCTTTAAGGATCCCTTAACGTTGAATCACATCTAAAATAACTATTAATGATTCCATCTAACATCACATCCCCATGAAATAAAAATGATAAGTCTAACATTCTTTAACCAATATACTTTGTTGATTACATTTTAGGATACTAAATCCTGCACTGTACATGCCAAAGGGTATGAAGGCTTTAAAGAATATGCATGCACTAAATAAAGTACATCATCTTATTTTAATCCATGATGCAAGTGCAATAAAGTAAATGAAACCAAATACCATACATGAACATCATCATAGAAAATATAAACATCTATCATAAAAGATAATCATATATCATCAAACATAATTCTCTAAGTGCAATGTTCCTCCCAACCAGAAATAGCATCATTAGACCATCGTGGGTCCTAGCCATCCCTCTGTGCATAACATTCCAAATCACGGAAGAGATCATCAGTATTAACATAGTAAGAATGTCACTACTAAACATACTACATCATATGCAAAAAGAAATCTAACATGCAAGATAAAGCATAAGAAATCTAATCATGCAAAATAAAGCATAAGATAACATCATCCAACATATGCTAAACATCAATATAAAGATACATTTCCACCATCATAATCCATGAATAGAATGAAGATAGATGCCAACAAAGAATGCATCAGCCACGGTGTCTCAAATGGATCTCAAATGGTATGAGTGAAAAAAGCACTACCACCCGACCGCGTGGAACCTAAATGGTCCACTCCCACTACGTTGAGGAGATAATCTCAAGTCTTAAATAAGATATCAAATCACATAGCATAAATACTCTCTAAGTCCAAGAATCCTAAAAGTTTACTAACTCAAGGGTTCCAATCACAAACTAACATCTAATCCCAGAGGCACAACAAAGACATGTAAGAAACCTACTATGCAAGTGGGAAAGTGTCATCGCACAAATCATGCTAGAGTTACCCTGGTAGTCTCTCAATA
>CM053788.1:704545655-704550655 GCA_028749045.1 Cupressus sempervirens | reverse complement strand
AAGGATTGAAAGATTATGCAACTTTATTGAAGGGAACACCAACTTAAACAAAAAAAAACACAAGACAAAATTTGCAAAAAGGAAATGGTTATTTACAATGAAGAGGGAAAAACCCTAAAAATTTAGATGTGACCACTTACTGTCTAGGAAAAGTATGAGCCTCTTCGAACCAACTCTTGATAGAATGGAAGAATGCATTGCGTATAGGTGAGCAACATGGCCAATGTGATATTAAACTCATGAATGGAAAATGAATGTAGAGGAGGGAAAATAAATATAGATTTAAGATTTTCTTCCACATTTCTCGAATCAATATTATGTTTTAAAAAGATAGATGGAATATCAACTATTTTTTCCATACCTTGAGTCCTTCTATTTTTGGGTTGTCCATGTGACTTTTCCTCCGCAAATTGCTGCATTGATTCCTAAAAAAGAAGATAGTGAAAAATATTTGTGGGAGGCTGAAAGATATGTAAATCTTTTTCTTCCTCTTGATTGTTCACTGAGTCCTCTTCAAAAGCAATTTCTTGTCTATGCATCACTTCATCAATTTCTTTTTCTTCAAACATTTCATCTTCCTTTTTTGCTTCTGGGCAATCATTTGATGCTTTAGGCTGTACTAATGATTTATTAGTCTCCAAAAGATCAAACGATAAAGCTATCCAAGCCTTCCCAAACAACATCATTTGGTGGAGAGTTGTCAGGAGTCTCAAATACAAAAGAATCAAATTCTGAAATTTGAAAATCTCCTAATAAATTTTCATTTGATCTTTCAACCTCCAGTCTTTGTTCAATAGGAGATATATCAAGGTCAATCAATGAGTTAGTTGACTATGAAGCATGTTCATCATCATAATAAACATGTAGATGGTAGGCTCCGGCTACACTATAGGAAGTACTTTCACTCACCAAAGTGATTTGAAGATCTTTATCATTGGAAACTGTTAGACTTTGATAAATAGGAGGTGTTGATTTAATTGTTTTGAGAATGAGCCTTTTTTGTTTAGGTTTTTGCTTTAGATAATTATTTTGTTCACAGAGATAAATTCCTTCCTTTGTAATTTCTTTACACTTCATTTCACTTAAAATCATGTCATGTTCTAGACTAATAGCCTCTTTTTGTGCATCTTGCAATGTTTTCACTTTTAAAAAAAGAAGCAAGAATTTAATTTATGTTTGCATAGCAGCAATGAAAACACACAACTGCTTGTTTTTAGTTCGTTGGCTAGTTAGGGGTATCTTACTAACACTTCTATTGAATCTATCAACAAAATCTCTAATGGTTTCCCCTTCTTTGATCTTGATTTGAAAGAAATTAAATAACATCTTAGCAACATCAACCACATGCATAAACCTTTGTAGGAATTTTACCTCAATATCATTCTAGCAAGTGATGCAACTATTAGGTAAATTCTAGAACCAATCTGCTACACTTCCAATGAGGCTTGCAACAAATAACCTAACAAAGACGTTCTCCTCCTACACACCAAGAATCCCACAAGAAACTATAATTGTTGTAATGTGATCATTAGGGTCTTGATTTACATCACCAAAAAACTTTGGGAGATATTCTAATGAATTCTTAGGTAAGGTTGAGTATTGAGATAAAGAAAATGACCCAATCTAAGCCACCCATGGCAGGGATGCAACCAAAGCCATAACACCACAATTCTTTAACCACAATCAATTAGATTCCCCAACCTCCATCCTTGGGGAGGTAACCTTTAGATTTCCAAGAAAAGAAAAGCACTAGAAATTGCTTTCTTCCCCAGCAAAATCACCAAAAATCTATTGGTAAACAGATTTTTCCCTTAGAAAATATACGATTTTTCCCAATGGAGTGTGTGGCAAATCGATGTCTCTAACAATTGGATAGGCCCTTAATATCTGGCCTTCTTCTACGTTTAGAGGGGCAACTCCCTCGTAAGATAAAATTTGTGATTTTTCAATAAAAATGAGTAGAACTTAGAAAATAAAAAGGAAAACCATTGATAGTGAATGCACCACACGCCTCCAATGTTTTCATAGAAATGATGTAAACTATTAATGAGAGTAATCAAGGACTACACTTGAGATCTATCACTAACACAATGCTAATTCAACCATTCATGAATACTCACACCATTCCATGAAAATACTCATAAATGGATTAACACTTCAATAATTCAGATTCTTTTGAAAAAGAACACCCAATGCAATTCCTTTATTTCTTTGCACCAAGAAAGTAAGAAATAAATGATTACAAAAAACAACAATTGTACAAACTTTCTAAAAATTGCTTTGTTATTAGAGCATAAGTGTTCCTTATCACCAAAATTGAACTGTATTCTCCTCTGTTGCAACTGTAGAACTTCTTGACTACAAAAGAAGAACCCTGTTACAATAGTTTTCTCCCATTATATAAATTTTGCCAAGAAGTTGGGAAACTACCCTAACTTACTTCTTACTGAACTTCTATTGCCTTCCATCACTTTTACTCCCATGATAAGTGCAATATTCATTTTGCACTTTACAATAATATTAATTCTTAAAGAATTAATATATTTTATATTGTGACATAGTTGACTTGGAGAGAAAAATTTAGGGTTGCAAAACCTTAGATAACAATACCATAACTAGCCCTTGATTTAATTTTGAGCTCTGATTGGTGGAACTAGGTGCCTCATTAGGCATGGGGCAAGATGTTAAAACCTGAGAGAAAGATTACAACCTAAAATAAAATTGAAAGAGATAAATCAAATAAACTATACATAAAATGAGCAACATGGTAGTGATAATAAAAGACACAATAGTGATGTTGAGCATCATGTTTAAATGATGTAATGGCATGGAAATGTGATACACATCCCTCTCTTGACAAAATGATAAGGATCACTCCCAAGGTTCGTGGAGGCCATAGTACAACTACATAGATACTCAATTGAAGATAAATGTGAATGTTCACTAGGATGCCTTTGTTGGTTCATTTGAAATGGGTTAGAAGAAACTAAATTGATAAGTTTTTTGTATTTTTTATAATTTTAAAGACTAATATGCATCAAACTCTATTTTTGTAATCTATTATGAATCTTTACATTGAATTTTCCAACTTAACCAAATTTCCAAAAAATTAAAAAATAAGGATTATGAGATTTTGTAAGAATCTACCTCAATCTTTGATACAATGTAAGAATCTTCCTAAGGCAAGAATGAATATACCAAGATCTGGAAGCTCAAGAGATAGCACAAAAGAGATAGGCATAATGATGATCAATTATTTATTAAAGATCGGGAGTACAATGCTTAATAGCCTATTGATATTCATATTTAGATGTGTAAAATATCAATGTACTTCAATAAATAGGTAATGCATGATAAATAGGAGTGTTGCAAGTGATAAATTATCAACTAGATAAGGTGTAATCACATGTCCACTAAAGGTTGATCACCCTCTAATGTGTAACAAATTATATGAAACATGCATGAAAATAAGAGGATGATAATGTAAGAACACAAAGGTGGAGCTTGTAAACAACAAGGTGTGAGACAACAACTACATGCAAATGGATTTCTCTTATTGTGCTAAAATAGAATGCAAACTCCTAGGCGTCTCAATGAAAACTAATATGAAAACATGTTATCCTAAGTAAACTTCAGGAAAGTATAATTAGTAAATACTTAAATTCGTCAAAATATTTAAACACAATACGAAATTCCAAATTCTTACTAGACATCAACTATTGATGATTCAACCTTCATATTAAATGCTAGAGATATACATTTTCTAAATATAAAACTAAATTAAATGCTTAGATGCCTACTCTATGGCATCCACATCCTTTAAATGTGAGACTCAACATCTTCATCTATATATAAAACTCTTAAATATTATCATTTTAATTCATTGATCCTTGATAGCAGATACACTTAAATACCTTATTCATCTTTATAGTTGAAACAATCATTATGGAACCTTCATCTTCCTAATTTTATTTCATCCTCTTCTCCTTCCTCTTTGATCTCTAAGTTTCTTATCTTAAGGATGCAATTGTTGTAATTCTTATTAGGAAAAAAGATACTGAGAGTGAGGGGTGGGGGAGGAGTGAATCGAGATCTATAAAACTTTTCTCTTCTTAAACAATATATTAGATTCATTGCATTCATGACTAATCCATCTCATATCTTAGATCTCATACCATATAATCATAAACTATAATGATGAAATGGAATCTATCTAAGCATAACATCCATGAAATATAAATACATAACATAAAGATTTGGATAACCCACAAACCCTCCAAGGTGAAGGTAAAATTGGGGTGGGGATGAAATCCACAAATATTTACTACTACAACAAAAAAGTTCACCTATTAGGGCTACAATTCAATCACTTTTGATGATCTAAGGGGTCTACTTGGTTGAAAGAAATATAATACTATTGAGTCTACCTTGATTAAAAGATTTAAACTCACAATAAGTTAAGCACTATGTTATGAGATTTGAACAAGGTTTGTTAAAACCACAATGTTAAGAGATTTTCTCTGATTCAATTGTTCAAATGTTTTAGTACCTGATCCTTGAATTTTAACTAAGATTCATGTTATCTCTCAGCTTCTATAGGCTTGAAATATACTGAGTCACTTCACATAAGTTAACTTTACATCATTTGGTATCCATTTTCTTTCTCAACATGCATGTTGGCTTGATCTCTACTGGGATGATCACCAATGTTTGATTTGCTTGGCATGAAATGGAATATAAACAAGTCAGTGTAGCTCAAACTTCTCTATAAGGCTTGGTCATAGTGATGATTGACCAATGCTTCTTAAAGAACTATTAAGTGTTGGGCACTAATAGATAATTATTCCTAGTGATAAAAAAATCCCCATTTGACATTAGTGGCAAAAACACTTTTTCATGACTTAGAAATACATACAAAATATTAAAAAGTGTAGCATCACTCCCCCTAAGACTGTGATTAGGTCTTCAAAACCTTGATTACTTGATTCTACTCTACAATA
>CM053788.1:704168155-704540655 GCA_028749045.1 Cupressus sempervirens | reverse complement strand
CACCTTGATATTGGATTTCAATACAGCTTGTTAGGACTACTTTTTTAAGATATTTTGACTAAAATCACCTATTAAAATGTCTCAGCATTGATCCTGTGGTTAGCACTTGATCGACTGATAATAGGTCACCTTTAAACTAATGTCTTCTTTATCCTTCTTGATCAGATGTCTCTTTGTTGTATGCTATCTTCTTTTGTCTGTTCTACTCTACCTTATTCTTGCAATGTAGTCTCAGATCATAACTCCTTAGCCACCATGAATGCTCTATTTTCACATGCAAACTTCTCTATATTTTGTTTCAACACATTACACACTCACTTAAGAGTTTAGTGTTTGTCCTCCTTAAGAAGACATTGGTGACTTAGGGTTAGGTATGAATCTATGACTGAGATTCATCCATTTTCCCACTTAATCCTTCCCATTTTCTAATTGGTTGCATGTAATTACATTGGGAATTCAACTTAAGATTCATCCTTATCTCCAAAATATCATAATTCATCTATAAGTTGGCTCAAAAAATAATTTACATAGTTTTTTGTGCCATTAAAAACAAATATGTCAAAATTGTCTTACTCAACAGCTAAAGTCTTACTCAACACTTGAAGTCTCTGATGATTGGCATGCACTAATCTTTATACTTTGACTTAGCATTTGTATTTCTCAGCATGCACTATTTTCTCAGCTCCTGTATCACTCAAAATACATTATCTGCTCAGCACTTGAGTGACTTAGCACATGAGTGGCTCGAGACTCATTGCGAACTCGACATGCACTATAATATACATGTTGTACTCAACATGTACTACTTGTTTGGAATGAACTAAGTAAATAACTTAACTATGTTGGCACTCACTTGTCGAAACCAATCTGAGATCAACAATCTCACCCTTTGACATGAGTGTAAAAAATTCTTGAGTATGTAATCATATCATTAATCTCATGAGAATAACATATCTATAACTTGACTTATGTACAAAACTTCAAAATTCTAAAATTTTGTAACAACTTTTATACCTCAAAATTTGATAACTCCCCCTGAGTTTATATGTTTGTTCTATAGCCAAAATTATGTATTCTTGCTAAGTAAATATGCCTCAACTGATACTCTTTTACTTTATACTATCTTGTGCTTTCTCTCCCTTAGCTTAATCTATCTTTTTTTTGACCTTTTTTTGTCTCTCCCTTTTGTTTCTCTTATCTTTATACCTCTCCCTTTGCTTACTCTCCCCCATTTCTCACTCTCCTTTTATGTCCTTCAAAATGCTTATTCTCCCCCAAAATATTTTCTTCCCCTTATTGACACTTATTTCAATGAGCTATACACTTATAGTGTGTTTGTTTAGAATATATTTATGGACATCTACGATTATATTGAGAGTTGCATCCTAGTTATCACATGATACATCCAATAACTTGATTTGGATAGCTAGCTCAAAAAAAAGGTGGACTAGACCATCTAGTGTAGAAAGATTTGGGTCTTTCTTCATTAGGGTTTCAACATAGCCTAGTTCCTTGTGCAAAATTTCCATATGAGGGGTTAGAGTGGTCTAGATGTTAATAAATTTAACCCTTATATTAGGCTCATCTAAGGGCAATGCAACTAACTGACTCTAGGTTTAAAGCAATGTCTTGAAGTGCTTCTCACTCTAAGTTGGATTCATAGGTAGTTTTGCACCTGATGAACTAATTTGACTTTCCAAACTTAGAATTTGACTTCTGGGTTTTTGGGTTGAGGAGTGTTGGATTACACAATTTAGTTTACAATGAGAATATGTTTGCAAGTACCTTCTTCCCATCCTCAATTTTATTTGCTAATGCAACTTGTGTAAGTGCTATGTCACTTGATATCTTTTCATTTACTTTTCTTTGAAACTTCTTTTTTGACCATTCTAATAACTTAGCATTTGTATCTAGGTCTATATCACTAACCTTGTCCACTATGGTTGTTAGTTGTTCAATTAGCGTGATGTAGGAGCATCCTAGGTTTCCTTATAATCTTACACTTTTCTTCTTTTTGTCACTTGCTACTGAGTTTTAGTTAATGTAGAGTGCTAGTTTTCTATTGGTGCCAAGTTCCCAATGGATCCCAAGCATTTGGTGGGTGTCAAGTTCATCATTGCTACTAGATGGGGACACAACCCAAGAACATAATGGACACAACAGAAAAGAGAATTTTATTAACTATGAAAATATGCTAGTACACTTAATCCAAAGAAAAATACTCCAAAACATGCCTTATGGGCTTACAATAGCATAAATCTGGAGATAAATTCTTCTCCCAGTACATTCTCTTAAACTCCTCTCTGAACTGCCTTTTACAATGCCAAAAATATTCTTAAATAGACCCTAAAGGGTTAAGGATTAGGAATAAATTCTAGAAATTTCTAGTTGGCATCCATCGACCAAATAGAAGGCTCTAGAAATCACATTAGAAGTCGGCACAAAATTAGAAGAATCATGAAATAGTAACCGAACTTCTGGGAGGCATAACTTTTGAACTGTAGCTTCGATTGACAAACCGTTTACATTTCTAGAAAGCTCTCGAAGCGCTCTATAGCCCTATGGACCAAATTTTACTGTCCCCCATTTTTGTCCCTATTTGAAGTCATTTAATGCCCCTAACCTAACTTTGAAGCATTCTTAGGAGGTCTCCAGAAATCAAAAAATTGTGATAACTTTCAAACCATGGGGCCTTTTGACCTGATTCTTTTTCTGGAATGCTCTAAATTACAATTACATTCATCCAACCAATTTACACCCTCTAATTTACCAAAATTATGGCTCAATTACATACTCCTATTTTTTTGGCATTTATACGTATCCCAAGGTGTTCAAATACTCTAACATAGAACATTGATAGTGGAACTGTGAAAGTTGAAACCTTTATTTGACCCAAATGGGTATCCAAAAATTAAAATACATGAAATAGAAACTAAGTCTAAGTACATTTTTTTGGGTGACATAGGATTGCCCTTATACCTCTGGATGCTCTTGCATCACTACTATTGGTGTTTTAAAACTACTAAGCAACAAAATGCTTAATACCAAGATAACAATACTCACACAATCTAAAGACTAGCCAATTCTTATTAGCAATTATATGTGCAAAACCATTTGGGCCCAACTTCAACAAAACCATGGGTGGTTTTCTACTCTTTTGGCTTTGCAAAACTAGGGTGGGTATACCCAGGGATGATTCAATACTAGGAAACACTATATGAGGATTATTTTAGTTTCATTTTGATTCTCATCTCAAATCTTCAAATACATGTACAATTTTTGAGAATTTGATAAACACATTCCATATAGTAGATATGGCCAAAATTATTCTATAGATTTGTAGGTGTTCTTAGCAATAGTGGCTAACTGAAGCTAAAACATTCCATGCAAACAAGTACATGCCAACTTTGAAAATCTTCAGGAAATAAAAGTAAGATTGATTTAATTCTACATTTTGACAACCATTTGTGACACATTTCTCTTTTAGCTAGATCAAATTTGATTAGTGCCTAATCCATTGGGGTTCAGAGTTTATAGAAAATTCTTAGATCTAATTTTTTGCCTTACAAAATTTTTTATTAGCAGTTCTTATCATAATTCATCATTCAAAATCCTTTCCACTACTACAGAAACCTTATCAAATTCATCAAAGCTTTTACTTAATCCATTGAACTAATAGTAGTGATGAAAAGATATACAACCTAATTGAATTGCATTCATTTGCACAAGCCTTTACTCATACAACATCAAGATAACCAAGTAATCAAAAGGAGACAAAGTTCAGTAAGAATTGATATGGGGACAACTCATAATTTGTATTCATTTTCCTTGAAAATTGTATATAATTTACAGTAAACTTAGAATGACCTTCATAAAGAAACACAGATCATTCTATATTCATGTATTCTCAAGATTTGACAGAGAAAATATACCACGAATTTTTTTCTCAAAACAATGGACCACAAATAGACTAAGTATATCACTTAGAAAAATAGAATTCAAACCCCTTTCTCTAGCCTTGGGATCTCACATATATAGTGTGAGATGCAACAAGCTTCAAGCTAAGAGAAAATGATAGGTGTCCTTTACAAGAAGAAGATGCACACATCTATCCGAAAAGAAAAAGATTAACAGGAAGTTATGTGAACCATATATTCTCTTGTGGGCTTCTGTCTATCACATCCTTTTGCTGATTTAGCTCCAACTATGATTGTGTCATATATGTAACTGCTAAGCTTGCCCATGAAAAAATCTAATTTGATGATTACAAACTGACTTGAACCCATGGGTTTTACCATCATCACAGTACTGGGAGAAACACCCTTACTTCCCACTCTTCATTGATTAATACAACTCCTTAAGATAATGGGATTAGCCCTTAAGAAACAAAACTTGAGTATAGAAACAATGTGGCTATCAAATATAACAAAATGAGCAATTTCTACATAGCCATCCACGTTTGCATCCAAAACCAGTTTTCAACCAAAATTTGTCACCTGCTAACACAAAAAGATGGGTACTAACAAAAAGTTAGAGGGACTATTCACATGAAGCCCATGGGTATAAAATCTTCTTCACCTTCTCTAAAATTTTTGCACAGGGTCCTACATACTTCTGCTACCATGGCATTGAAGTGTGCCATCTTGAAAATTACCTTAGAGAAAGGTGTTAGTACTAACAGGGCTTCTATTTTATTAAGTTCATTCTTTGCTCACCTCATTACCTTAGTAGCTTGATCACAACCCATAGAAACATCTAGGATTACTAGTCTTCCTCGATCAAAATTCCACATACTGACATACGAGACAAACAACTTCCTCTTCGCAAACCATCTTTCAAACAAACTTGAACCAATTTGAGAGGAAGAAACACTAGGGATCCAATTATTCTTGTCAAGTAATCCCTCTGCTATCCACAATCTAAGAGTTGGTGAAATCTTTGTAGCCATTTCTGCTACACCATGCAAGACTGCAACACTTCAAAGACTTAAGTAAAATAAGTACTTGGAAATCTCTTATCTATAGCTCTTTTATGATGTTTGGCACTTGTGCCAAAATCTACACAATCCTCTTAGTAAAAGATCCTATTCAAAAATGACTTCAAAATCTTATAAGTTACACCCTTTTTTTTCTTTCACATGTGAAACTTTTCATATCTCATTAATATGTAGAGTGCCACCCCCTTCAATATTTAAAACCTGTGCTATTGATCTTTAAAATCATACGATCGTGGGGTACAGAGAAAGACAACTTAGTGTTCCACTTGACAAGTTGGCCAGTCAATCCAATAAAAATTGACCACATATACAATGCCTTCCTTGATGGCATTTCCACTTGGACCCATTCGTGACTGAGGACATGTGTCAGCAGCTCACTACTTTACCATACATAAAGAATGAGCACCTTGCCATAGCGAAGCATCGATAGCCATCGATTCATTCTTGATCTTACAAATGATATATTGCTTGTACTGCTTAGAAGATAGTGGTGGGGCCTTGGTCACTATCTCGCTATACGTATTGTTCAAGCAACTCTTTATGGTGAGATAGCAATGGCTGTTGATCTGAGGTTACATCAAAGGTGGAGAAATTGCACCAAGAACCCTAAAAGGTGGTGGTTTCCATGCTCACTATGTCACATAAACTAAACCTTGTACAACTTTTTATAGCGAGATGGCAAGGATAATTGATTGAAACTCGATCTAATGATTGGGATCTCTTAAATGCTTTATCAGTCCAAGGCACTATTGACGTAGGAAAATTTGCACTGCTTGCAATCCATAAAACTTTACCTTGAGCCTGGCCAGCCTTCCACATTGTGCAGGGTCCCGTCGGCTATTGATTTTCACGGTGCCTTGCTACTTTGCTAACAACGAGATGCCAAATTTTTGTGATAGTGAGGTAGTGAGACATCAGTAAACCATTGTTCCAGCACTGACTTTTGAATGCTTCCATTGGGTCCCTTTTCCTATTCTGGCAGTACTTGCTAGGTGTCTGTGACTCAATGATCGGTCAAAAAAAAATTCTTCAGCTGCCATGTATTCAAATTGTGGTCCCATCTTATAACTTTCTAGCACTTGCTACCTCTCTATACATAAAGAGTGCCCATGTTTTCATAGTGAGGAAACAACAATGGTTGATCTGCTTAGATCAGACGGATAGGGAATTTGAGAGGAAAAGTGGCTCAAGGGTGAGGAGGATAAAGGACAACAAAATATTCACCCTATTTGAAAATTCAAATATTTTGCACCTGAACACTTAAGAATGGAGTGAAACGTAGGGTTTTCACAAAAAATTTCAAAGGGTAGCAAATGGATGACTTATCTAGAAACCCTATTCATCACTTATGGACACAATCTGAAATTTCTATTCCTGGACAAAGGACTTCTATCATGCAAAAATTTAGGCCAATAGTGGCTCTGTTTGGGGACATTGAATTCTCTAGATTCAAGTGAGGGCTTAGAATTTCTAGGAGAAGCAGACCACATAAAGACTCCCTAAATTTTCCTCTCAGATAGCTTCTCCAAAAGCAAGAAGCTACCACTAAGATTATGTATAAATGATGGCCTCGAGTCATCAAAATTCAACAAAAACTTTTACCTCTGTCATAAATCTGATTCTCATATGAACATGCATGAGGTAAACTGAAAATATTTCTTTTATCAATTTCACCAATTAGCTTAGCATCATGAATCAACTCTCTTGGTAAAACTAAAACTACAACTTCACCTTCATAATGCATATAAAAACTAAATTCACTTTCAACCACTTGCTCATTATAAAGGTTCTGATCAAGATTTTCAAACATATCAGACTGAAAATCCTCTCCATTGAATGACTTATGCATGCTATCAATATCGAATATGAAAGTTTCATATTTAGCTTGAGGAAGAGGATCACTCATACCTTCAAATTTTGTATCCTTGTGCATATTTAGATGGTACTCTGAAGAACAATCTGATTGGTACTCACACATGTCATCAATGTCAAAAACTAAAAATAATTTGAGATCTTCAAATGATTCTCTGAGATCAACAAGTGGGTTAGTCATCTCATTAGAATATTTATCATAAAATTCATTACAAGGTGCACATTGATTTTCATAAACACCTTCATCAAACACCTTGTTATCAATTTCATAAGATGCAATCTTATCAATACTTTCACTATCATATCCAGAAGAAGAACAATCTGATCTCTCACAACAGTAAGATAATGTATGATCATTAAACTCATTCTCAGCTGAATCTGGACTTTCCATGTTTTCTTCAAACAATGGGTTAATGACTCCATGCGTTGATCCATTTTGAACATTAGGACAAAACATGAGTTTCTCATCCTCACAAGCATCATCATATAAAATGTTATTTTATATTTTAAATTCACTACCCATTTTATTCTCATGGAAAATTTCAGCGTATGAAGAAAAGTGAGAACTATATGAAGACTCCCTTTCTATTTCTTCTACCAAAAATATAGTGTCCATAATTTCATCCTCTTTATCCACTTGTTTAGGATAATTATTACAAATAGACCCTAATTCATTACTAAACATCTCACTATATGCTGAATCTTTACTGTCTAATATAAAAACACTTGATAATTCTTCCCTAAAATCTTCATATTTAAAATCATTAGCATCAACTAACTTCACCATCTCTTTATCTTCATACTTTGTGGATAAATCACTTTCATATTTTTCATTTGCTAACTAATTTGTATAAAACAAAAACTAAGATGTACTTTCTTTTTCAGATTCAAAAGAAGAATTCATACCTTTACTGATAAAAGAGTACTCATTTTTATCATTACTTTCTTCTTCCCAATTTGCATCTGATTCACATGAAGATGAAAACACACTAGCACTTTCCTCTTCTTGACTTGAGTAACCTCTCTCATTATTGTCTTGACATGATGCCTCTTCACAATACACTGGATCAGCAACTTTATTATCATCATTTCAAACATGACTTTCAACTTCATCATACTCACATTGATATGACTATCTTTCAAATTTAGATTTAATAACATTCTCAACATGATGCACTCTGTGAAGAAGATAAATCATTTCTTGCCAATTTAATTGATCAAGTGAATCTATATTACCATCTACTACTGAGACATTAGAAACATGTGAACTCTGTTCTTTCGACTATGACTGTGATAAGTGTGATTCATATTCTTCATTTTGTATCACCTTTCCATGGCATGTCAGATCAGAAATATCAAACTTATGATCATGGAGACAACTCTTAGCTTCCTTACTTGAACAAAACTAAGATCTAGGTGCAAAAACTTCATTAGCAATAGAATCATGTGTACAATCAACATCATAAGAACTTGCTAATGTAACTAATTCTTGATCTACAATATCAACACATTGCTGAACCCTATCAAAATCTGAGATACATCCTACTGCTATAGCATCATGAACATGTGTGTCATCATTTGTAACCAAGCTAACCTTACTTATACACATATTTTGATTTGAATTTTTCACTTGATTAAAACCTATAGCAGGGCTATTGATATGCTTATTTGAAACTGAAGCATCAACACCACATTCATCCTTTCTTTCAAATACATTATACCAGCAATCATACATAGAAAAATGACCTCTAGTCAATTTGTATTTCAAATTATTTTCAATATCCCTAGTGGTCACAAAAGCGTGATATAATATCTGTGGTTCATTATCCCTTAGTAGATATTTCATTTTCTTGTCAAATGCATCAAAATACACTGCTAAACACATTCGATCATTAGGTATATAATTCTCAGGGATTTCATTCAAAACTCTTGCAAATCTGATGTTAAATTGAGAGACAAGTTCATCATTCTGAATATGAATCTTTAAGAACTTGTCATGTGAATCAGATATGCTTACCCTTTCTCCAAATTGCTCGATGAAGGCAGAATGCAATTCACCCCAAGATGAAATAGAACATGCTGGTAGGAAAGAAAATGAGTCTCTAGCATCACCTTCTAAGGTTTGAAAAAATAACTTCATGTGCACATCCTCATGGGAAATCTCACAGTCGCCCATCAAATCAGAAAACAACTCAATATGATGATTGGCTAGAACAAGATGCTTCCCTTTAAACTTAGGCAAACTTTTTCTAACATCACTAGGAATGACATTTGGGAAACCATGAATGCCATTAAAACACAATGGCATATACTGCTTGGTAGAGATGGATCTAGGAGTTTCATTAACTTGATACATCTTAGGTGAAATGAATCTTGACATTCTTGAAAGATACAAAACTCATTCACTAATAAGTCTAATTTAAAATTTGCAACAAATATATACCCTTCTACCCATGAACCACTTCAAACTATACACTTCATAAAGTTAGAAACAACAATAGAAACTTGCTCCAATGAAGTGTATGAAACCTTTTAGACTATTCTCATCCCCTTAGTGCTAAAATTCACTTGATGGAGAACACTTTTCACAATCAATTTTCATGAAAATAAATTACATGAAAATGAGAATACCTTTAGTGTTGTTGTATGAAAACACTGATCTTTTGATTGGCCTGGTGCTAATCAGAAATCTTCACAACACTGATCATAACCTTACGGAGTTTCCATCTCCTTGAGGAGAACTAAATGAAATCATAGATGTAGTTCATTTTTTAACATTAAAAAGTCTTATAATAGAAAATCAAACAACACTTCTAGGCTTATTGGTCAAAAACTTACACACTCTCTTCTTCTTGCTTAAAACTTTACATAACTTTTAGACCTGCCTATTTCAATTGAAAAATCTTGAAAAAAATTATAGGTAACTGATCTACACTAGTTCAGAGATCCTTTAGATAGAGTTACCACTCACTATTGTGAGAAAGATTCAAAACATGATTCACAACACTTCAGATTTGAATTGTCACTTTGTAGAATTTAAAACACTATAAAGAGAGAAACCCCTTTTTCGACCATTTTGACTCTAAAATTATAGTAGTACACTAAAAACCACATTCGAATGAATTGATTGAAAATAACACTTAATAGCAACACAATCTTCATTCAATCTTGAAGAATACTACTACAACTGGATAAGACATACTGGGGGCATGAAGCTTAAGTAAGAAATTTGGAAAAACACATCAGAGAACTTACTATTGTAAATTTTTCATGCCTTTTTCCTGCTGTATTGAATCTCCTTTCAAATTCTCAAGGTTTGTCTATCACAGAGGTTCAATTCAGTCCCCAGTAGAGTCACCATTTTGTTGGTGACTCGGATGGGCAAAACCCAATAGAGAGTAGGATTGAAATATTCAACTTACACTAGAGATTCTTGTCCTTGTAATAGTGAATTACTTCATAGACTCCCCAACAGAGTCACCATTTTGTTGTTGTTTTAAAACTACTAAGAAACAAAATGCTTAATACCAAGATGATAATACTCACACAATCTAAAGACTAGCCAATTCTTATTAGCAATTGTATGTGCAAAACCATTTGGGCCCAACTTCAAAAAAACCACAGGTGGTTTTCTACTCTTCTAGCTCTACAAAACTAGGGTGGGTATACCCAAGGATGATTCAAGACTGGAAAACACTGTATGAGGATTATTTTAGTTTCATTCTGATTCTCATCTCAAATCCTCAAATACATGTATAATTCTTGAGAATTTGATAAACACATCCCATATAGCAGATATGGCCAAAATTCTTCTATAGATCTACAGGTGTTCTCAGCAATAGTGGCTAACTGAAGCTAAAACATTCCATGAAAACAAGTACAGGCCAACTTTGAAAATATTTAGGAAATAAAAGTAAGATTGATTTAATTTTTCATTTTGACAACCATTTGTGACACATTTCTCTTTCAGCTGGATCAAATTTGATCAGTGCCTAATCCATTGGGGTTTAGAGTCTACAGCAAATTCTTAGATCTAATTTGTTGTCTTAGAAATTTTTTTATCAGTAGTTCTTATCAGAATTCATCATTCAAAATCCTTTCCACTACTACAACAACCTTATCAAATTCATCAAAGCTTTTACTTAAGTCCATTGAACTAATATCAGTGATGAACAGATATATAACATAACTGAATTGCATTGAATTGCACAAGCCTTTACTCATACAACATCAAGCTAACCAAGTAATCAAAAGGAGACAAAGTTTAGTAAGAATTGATATGGGGACAACTCATAATTTGTATTCATTTTCCTTGAAAATTGTATATAATTTATAGTAAACTCAGAATGACCTCCAGAAAGAAACATAGATCATTCTATATTCATGTATTCTCAAGATCTGACAGAGAAAATACACCACAATTTTTTTGCTCAAAAAAATGGACCAAAAATAGACTAAGTATATCACTTCGAAAAATAGAATTCGGACCCCTTTCTCTAGCCCTAGGATCTCACATATATAGTGTGAGATGCAACAAGCTTCAAGCTAAGAGAAAATGACAAGTGTCCTTTACAAGAAGAAGATGCACACATCTATCTAAAAAGAAAAAGATTAACATGAAGTCATGCAAACCATATATTCTCTTGCGGGCTTCTGTCTATCACATCCTTTTATTGATTTAGCTCCAACTGTGATTCTATCATATATGTAACTGCTAAGCTTTCCCATGAAAAAATATAATCTAATGATTGCAAACTAACTTGAACCCATGGGTTTTACCATCATCATGGTATTGAGAGAAATGCCCGTACTTCCCACTCTTCACTGATTAATACAACTCCTTAAGATAATGGGATTAACCCTTAAGAAATAGTACTCAAGTATAGAAACAATGTGGCTATCAAATATGACAAAATGAACAATTTCTACATAGCCAACCACGTCTGCATCCAAAACTAGCTTTCAACCAAAAATTTTCACCTATTGACACAAAAAGATGGGTACTAACAATAAGTCAGAGGGACTATTCGCATGAAGCCCATGGGTATAAAATCTTCTTCACCTTCTCTAAAATTTTTGCATAGGGTCCTACATACTTCTGCTACCATGGCATTGAAGTGTTCCATCTTGAAAATTTCCTTAGAGAAAGGTGTTACTGCTGACAGGGTTTCTATTTTATTAAGTTCATTCTTTGCTCCCCTCATTACCTTACTAGCTTGATCACAACCCATAGAAACATCTAGCATTACTAGTCTTCCTTGATCAAAATTCCACATACTAACATACGAGACAAACAACTTCCTCTCTGCAAAGCACCTTTCAAACAAACTTGAACCAATTCAAGAGGAAGAAACACTAGGGATCCAATTACTCTTGTCAAGTAATCCCTGTACTATCCACAATCTAAGAGTTAGTGAAATCTTTGGAGCCATTTTTGCTACACCATTCAAGACTACAACACTTCAGAGACTCAAGTAAAATATGCACTTGGAAATCTCTTATCTATAGTTCTTTTATGATGTTTGGCACTCGTGCCAAAATCTACACAATCCTTTTAGTAAAAGATCCTATTCAAAAAAGACTTCAAAATATTTATTCGCATAAGGTGCAACTGAGAAAATCTTATAAGTTAAACCTTATTTTTTATTTCACATTTGAAACTTTTCATATCTCATTAATATGCAAAGTGCCACCTGCTTCAATATTTAAAACCTGCATTGTCGATCTTCAAAATCATACAATCATGGGGTACAGAGAAAGACAACTTGGCATTCCACTTGACAAGTTGGCTAGTCAATCCAATAAAAATTGACCACATATACAGTGCCTTCCTTGATGGAATTTTGAAATGTCCCCTTTTCTGATTTGATATGGTATTTCATGCCTCTAATCAAATTTTCAAAATCAAACAACTGATATCACAAAGATCCACCAAATTTCTTAAGAAACCCCAAATTGGGTATGTCGAAAATAGTGCCAAAAAGCTTCACAGCTTCACCTGTTATTAATAAATCTGAAAGTAGACATTTTTATAGAAATTTGAGCAGCATAATAGACTATAAAATTTCATTTCCAGATCTATATAGCCTTTACAAAATAGCTCACAAATGTAGGACAAAAACTATGCTCATCGGGCTCCCGAAATTAACACAAAAATGCCCGGAAACACCACAAAAACACTAATAAACTATCTTAGAAGTTTAATCATGAACCAATACATATATTTAGCTCTATTTTAACAGCTTAAACTCTGAAATACAGCAGCAACCAAAACTGATATGAAATGCTCAACTGAAAACACCAAACTCATGCAAAAAACCACACCCAAAAACCCACAAATCTACACTGTTCAGCACAAAGGCAAACTCTGTATGAGCATGCACATGGAATGGCTTCAAAATCCTATCCTTAGCCTTCCTAAAACCCTACAAACTCCCATTCTTGGGTCTCCCTAGAAACCTACAAACTCCCGTTCTTGGGTCTCCTTCTCCACAGGTTTGGCAGCCTCTGAAGAATAACAAAGAATGAGCAAAAATCAAGTTCTGGAATGTGCCCAAAATGCCTCCAAACCCCTTAAAAGAGGGTATAAATGTAACTCACGTCCAAGAGAGGTTAATGAAACTTATTTTAATAATAATTTTCATTTATTAGTCCAACGGTTTCCAAAGATTAACCCCCTTTTTCCGAAACTTCACTTTCTTGGGCCTGCCTGCCTTAGCAAAGATTTTTTTTTTTAATTATTTGAAAAGGGGACATGACAAGTCCTCCCCTCCCAATAATTTCTTGTCCTCAAGCAATGGCTGAAAAATAAACCAATCAATCCACCTAGATCCCAAATGTAGTCATGAACTATACTACTACCAATTAACACAGGCTCCTCTAATATCCTCTGCAATATGACCAAGAGGAATCCATAATCAAATTGACAATTATAGCTCAACCAAACTCCGAAATCACCACTACCACAATCAAAAACCCATGAGGCACAAACTCTTAGAACATTAGAACCCAAGTAAAGTGGACAAATCAAACTACCAACACAGTAAATACCATCAACGCATCCCACTGGCCTATATGGAATGTACAATCCAATTCTGCAATAATGGTGAACCCTCTTGAATGAAACTGTACCAAGTATGGAGAATCCACACACTGTACAACTCCTACAGTCAACACAACTCTGCAAATCATCGGCCACTATCTCATAACCATAACTCCCATACACTGCTGATGGTGAAAAGACATTACAAGATAAAGAGTAAGAAATGGAATCCAAACCAAATTTTTCTGCCATCAACTCCTCAGCACAAGGATCAAATGCTAACTGATGTACATACCCTGCAATATAATGTTGATAAAAAAAACCAACCTCAGTCAACAGCTCACCATGAAGAAGTGATACAACCCACTGTGACTGATCACCAGCTAAGTCAAGAGATGTCATAGCCAAAGGAGTAGAATCAATAACAACACTTGCTAAAGCATCACTCCAAAACTCCTGCTCTAAGTCATGTATTATCAACCTGTCAATTGCAGGACCTATCACCATGTCATGCCCATCACAACTCTCATCCCGAGGCATCAAACTATCCCATAACTGATGATAAGCACTAGGAACCAAAGTACATCTCTGTATCATCATCTCATCAACATGGTCATCAAAGGTAGATAGATGAGCATACCTCATAGTGTAATGCCGATAGAATGCACCAATCTCAATCAGTGTCTTAGACTGCAATCCAGATGTAACTAACTGCAATCGATCATTAACCAAGTTGGAACTGACTACTACCTCTGAAGACATTGCGAAGGGAGTAGTATTACTAGTAGGAACCATGCCAACTATCAGCTCACCAACATCACACATGGTCTTTGATACAACATCTCTAGTCTTCGTGCCATTAGTACTAGAGGTCACCACCATGTCAGGCACACCACAAAAATCTGCTATAGCACCCAACTCAATTGAACCTGACTCTAGTGGAAATGAACCTGATATGCCAATGTTAGTATCAAGGATGGATGCATCCCCATCTCCACTATCTCTAACAATCTCGGCCATGGACATCCTTGGATCACCAAACACCACAACTTGTGACTGTATAGAATCAGGTAAAGACTGTAGTCACTCTAACTCCATGGTCACCTTAGCCAAATGAAACTATGACTCCTTGAGAGCCAATTGTGTACTCTCAAAAATCTCAGAAGTCACCTCAAGCTGCTCAGGAAGATCACTCACCTCATCTTCCTTGGCCAACAATGCATCATATGCTATACTGCCCCACTGCATAAGATAATCTCTGTTGGCTACCAACTGCATATAATTCTGTCTCAAAATCCGAATAGCCTCCCATAAAGAGTGGATCTCTGTCAAGGAAAGATAACTTCCTCCCTGCTCATCACTAGTAGGAGAACCCCATCCATAAACTACTAACAACTGACGAGCAGCATCGAAATGTTGGCAAGTGATAGCAATGTCTTGGTCACTAACTCTCAACTGATTAGACACATGATGGCACTGGCTTGACTGTCTCCTACAAACCTCCTTTGATGCACTGTCTGAAGGAGTGTCCTCAAAGTTACTAGTCTCTAGAGTATTACCATCCATATCCTGTGAATCAAATCTAAAGCTCATATCAACATACGGAGTATCAAAAACATTAGCATTTCTGTCCAACTCCTCTATACCCAAGGAAACTAAGTCTTCAAAACTACCCATTGCATCCTTCTGGATGTCATCAATGCCAATATGATCCTGGGACTCATCTATACACACTGCCAAATATGAAATATCATCAACACATTCCAGCAAGTATGGCCGACTGGATATATGAACAAAGCCCAACATTGGTGTATAAAAACTAATACCAACATCAGACAAGATACTAGCACAAGAAAAGACAACACCATGTAATCTGCTAATCAAATCCATGATAGCACCCAAACAAACACTGCTACCAAAAAGTGTTAAAGATCTCCAGTCAACTGAATCCCAAATGCTAATATAACAATCTCGAGTCCATATCCATAAACTAGAATCAACTGGTAACTCAAGCAAACTCCTCACCTGAGTAATATGACCAATACCAACTAACTCCACATACCTGTCATGATGAGATAATGAATTCACACTACTATCTTTGTTCACCTTCAACTGGCTGGACAAATCATGTGAAGTACTACCAGCCTCAACCTCATGTGATGAAGCATCTAATTGTGTCTGGTACTCTTTCTCAGCAAAGTCATGAATGCTCAATGTCTGCTCATCTCTACCAGGTATCTCACCATCCTACACAACAACATCCTCATAATCATCATCTGAACCCACTACACTGTAGTCACTGCCTGTTGTAACTATATCATCTTGAATACCTGTGGCATCACCCTTTGACGACCTGTAAACAATTGTCTCAATTTGAGTATCAAGTTGACCATTACTATCAATCTGTGTAATATCCTTTCCCACCACCTCCTGTGGCAGAGTAGAATCTGAGACCTCTACTTGGCTATCAGCTAGTTTCTCAAACTCCTCATGCAAGTTCTTGGGAATTGTGTCATCTTTCCTATGAGAAAATCTGCGAAATAGAAATCCAGTCAACTTATCCACCTTAGCTAGGTCAGATAACATGTCATTCATTATACGGTGGTGCTCAACCAACTGTTTAGACATGTCATGGCTTATTTTCATAAGTTTATCTTGAATGTCTAAATAACCATCCTTTCTACTATTTTGACTCTGGCTATCAATTGTCCAAGATCGTTTCCTCTGAGACTCTGTACTATACCTGTCCATTCTGGATAAAGTAGAGTGTAACCCCAATAGGATATAACTTCTGCAACTTCTACAAACCCTCAGGCTGGCAAGATCATGGCTCTGATACCACTAAAATGTCCCCTTTTCTGATTTGATATGGTATTTCATGCCTCTAATCAGATTTTCAAAATCAAACAACTGATATCACAAAGATCCACCAAATTTCTTAAGAAACCCCAAATCGGGTATGTCGAAAATAGTGCCAAAAAGCTTCACAGCTTCACCTGTTATTAATAAATCTGAAAGTAGGAATTTTTACAGAAATTTGAGCAGCATAACAGCCTATAAAATTTCATTTCTAGATCTATATAGCCTTTACAAAACATCTCACAAATGTAGGACAAAAACTATGCTCATCGGGCTCCCGAAATTAACACAAAAATGCCCGAAAACACCACAAAAACACTAATAAACTATCTCAGAAGTTTAATCACGACCCAATACATATATTTAGATCTATTTTAATAGCTTAAAGTCTGAGATATAGCAGCAACCAAAACTGATATGAAATGCTCAACTGAAAACACCAAACTCATGCAAAAAACCACACCCAAGAAACCACAAATCTACACTGTTCAACACAAAGGCAAACTCTGTATGAGCATGCACATGGAATGGCTTCAAACTCCCATCCTTAGCCTTCCTAGAACCCTGCAAACTCCCATTCTTGGCTCTCCCTGGAAACCTGCAAACTCCCGTTCTTGGGTCTCCTTCTCCACAGGTTTGGCAGCCTCTGAAGAATAACAAAGAATGAGCAAAAATCAAGTTCTAGAATGTGCCCAAAATGCCTCCAAACCCCTTAAAAGAGGTCATAACTGTAACTCACGTCCAAGAGAGGTTAATGAAACTTATTTTAATAATAATTTTCATTTATTAGTCCAACGGTTTCCAAAGATTAACCCCCTTTTTTCGAAACTTCACTTTCTTGGGCCTGCCTGCCTTAGCAAAGATTTTCTTTTTTAATTATTTGAAAAGGGGACATGACACATTTCCACCTAGACCCATTGGTGACTGAGGACATGTGTCAATAGCTCGCCACTTCACCATACATAAAGAACGAGCACCTTTCCATAGCAAAGGAGTGATAGCCATCGATTCATTCTCAATCTTGTGGATGCTATATTGCTTGTACTACTTAGAAGATAGTAGTGGGGCCTCAGTCACTATCTTGCTATAGGTATCACTCAAGCAACTCTTTATGGTGAGATAGCAATGGCCATTGATCTGAGGTTGCATCAAAGGTGGAAAAATTGCACTAAGAACCCTTAAAGGTGGTGGTTTCCATGCTTGCTATGTCGCATAGACTAAACCTCATGCAACTTTTATAGTGAGATGGCAAGGATCATTGATTGAAACTTGATCTAATGATTGGGATCTTTTAAATGCTTTATCGATTCGAGGCACTGCTAATGTAGGAAAATCTGCACCGCTGGAAATCCATAAAACTTTACCTTGAGCCTAGCCGGCCTTCCACATTGCCCAAGGTCCCACCAGCTATTGATTTTCACAATGACTCACTACTTTGCTAATAGTGAGATGCCAACTTTTTCTGATAGTGAGGTAGTGAGAAATTGGAAAACCATCATTCCGGTGCCAACTTCTGACTACTTCCATTGGGTCCCTTTTCCTTTTCTAATAGTACTTGCTAGGTATCCATGATTGAATGATTGATCAAAAAATAATTCTTTGACTGTTGTGTCTTCAAATTACAGTCCCATCTTATAACTTTCTGGCACACACTACCTAGCTAGACATAAAGAGTGCCCATCTTTTCATAGTGAGGAAACCACAATGGTTGATCTACTTAGATCAGATGGCTAGGGAATTTGAGAGAAAAAGTAGCTTGAGGGTGAGGAGGATAAAAGACAACATAATATTCATCCTATTTGAAAATTCAAATATTTCGCACCTGATCACTTAAGAATGGAGTGAAACATAGGGTTTTCACAAAAATTTTCAAAGGGTAGCAAACAGATGACTTATCCAAAAACCCTACTCATCACTTATGGACACAATATGAAATTTCTATTCTTGGACAAAGGACTTCTATCATGCAAAAATTTAGACCAACAACTACCAAGTGATCTTTGGTTGCCGATTGATCCTTTGGTTGCAGAGTGTTATTTGGTTGCTGAGTGTTCCTTTGGTCGTTGAGTTGGTGTGATTTTTGAGTAGTCTTTGATTATCAAGTGATCCTTTGGTTACCAAGTTCATGTGGATGCTGAGCATTCATGTCATTTTCGAGTGCCAGTGTTTTGTGAAATCTTTGTTTGCCAAATCATATGTGTCTAGTTCCAATTTGGGCCGAGTTTTCTTGTATTTAACATTTGATGTGAGCTTACTTGTGGCTTGACTATGCATTTAATGTAAGGATTTATTTAGTTGGTAATTTTCATTAGGTTCACTTGTGGTCTTTCTATGCTCTAGAATCTTTTTAAAGTTGTTTTGGCAAGTATTTAAAGGGGTCTTGGGTAGAGTCATAGGCATTATGATTTGATAATGGATTATTGCAAAAACATGGAGATGTAGAATTTGGAAGTGTGGAGTAGTTTGGAGATAGAAGTTTGTATTTGATTCTGAGATCTATTATTCTTTGAAAGATGTGTTCTTCTTTGTAATGATTGTAACCTAAAAGGCCATACAATTAGGCATGTTGGATGTAATCTTCCTGATTTGAATATATGAAAATTTATTCTCTCTAGATCTAAATCTTGTTCCTCTTGTTCATTTTCTACTGTGTGTTTGTTGGTTGTATTCTAGATCACCTCATTTTGGGGTATATCTAGATTATCACTACATCATAGTGGCTTGGTCTCATTCAAAGTTAGTAGATTAAATGCATCTAAAAAGATGTCTTTATTATCCTATAATGCTTGCTTCTACCTATTCTCCCTTCTAAGAATTTTTTTATGCCTCTTCCTTGCTAGGGCTTATTGCAATATACATATCTATTCTATAGTCATTGTATCATAATCATACTTGGGAAAAATGATTTCTTCATCAAGGCACACATCTCCATATAGTATGACTTCTTCAGCCTTTGATGAACTTAGGTTGGACACTGAGATCTGCAATGGAGTTGCATCTATGCTTAGCTTCTGAAGAATGTTAGTGGAAGGAGTGCTAGATGCTAGTAAGGTTACCAAGGCTTGGATAGGAACTTGTTTGTTTACCTTAGATGTTAGATCTATCTCTTCAAGTTTTACCTTGACTTCCACAATGACTTTTTATACATCTTTTAGTTGTGTTTTAGGTGAAGATAACTCTATCTCACCCATTTCTTGTCATTTTTCAGTAATGACTTGTGTTTCCATAGTATTGTTTGCAATTGCATCAATCTTAACAATTATATCAACATTGTCTAATTTATCTTCTAGTATTTTGACCAAAGGTTGCACATGTGACTTGAGGGATGATAGAAGGTGGTTGTTGTGGATTCACCTCTACCCTTGCTATTTTAGTCATTGATTTTTGCAATTTATCCACATTGACCAGTACAAGATCATCACAAATTTTTTCCTATAGTGTGGACTAATCTAGTATCTTCTTGAGATCTTTCTCTATAAGGGGATTGATGTTCTTAGATGTGACATCAGAAACATCCTTAATAGTGATTGTTTCAATATTCTCACTTGTGACATGTTTAGGACTAACACTAGGCAATCGTATGTCTTGCACACTTTGTTCTTCTTTCTACTCTAGCTCAGTTTTTGCCTTGCCATATATGTTCATTTATATGCCTCCCTTAATAGTATCTTCATTCTTATCATCTTCTTCATCATCCTTGAACTCTACGGGTTCTTTCTTTCCTTCTTTCACTATAATTAACCCATATGTAAGCTTCCACATGTATGTGGACTTCTTAACTACATCCTCAATATTGTTTTTCAAAATGTTGAAGGCTCTATATTTAGGTGTAAATGTAATTACATACTTCTTCATAGCCTTAGCAATTTGACCCTTACTTAGTTCATGCATCACTTGTGCAAGTGAGGTTTCTCTTATTTGTCTCTCCAAGTTCAGACAATAGTGCCATTTTTGCTCAATTCTATCATATAAATTCTTTGGCATTGAGTTAGCATTCTCTAGTGGGGTAGTCTTGAATTTCACCATCATGGCATATATGGCTTCCTCCACTTGAGTTTTCTCCACTTTACCTAAATTATCAAAATCTACATGAGAAAATCCTAATAGATCTACACTATTCTTAACATTTTCATGAAGGTTCTCAAGATCTAATAGGGGATTGTGACTCACCACCTTAAATTGGTTGTTTTCATCTAACTCTATTTTCTCCTCTTTACATTCTACTTGTGCAACATATTTCCTTCTTGGTCTCTTCTTCTCTTGACCTCCCTACTCTATAGGTTTTGTTTTCTCTTTTTTCTTTTGTGCAGTTGCACATGCACAAGCCCTTGTAGTAGGTGTTCTTGGTTTGGGCTAACTTGGCTTGGCTACCTTCTTGGCTTTTATCACAGGTTGGGCTTTAGGCTTTCTCTTCTTTTTTTCTATGAAATTAGGTGCTTCCTTAGCTTCTTCTCCCTTGACACCTTTAGCAACTTTAGTCTCCTCCTCTATTTGGTCTTCTCTCATTCCTTGAGTAAGTGCAAGTGGTGGTTGTGCTTGAGCATCTTCTTCCCCTTCATCCTCTTCTTCTTCTTCTTCTTCTTCTTCCTGCTCAACACCCTCTCCAAATTTATCTTTTAGCTTCTTTACTAGCTTATCATTCTTTTTAATATTAGAATTTGTCTTCAATTCCATGGTAATTTTTGACTTAGCCAACTCATAGTTGCCAAATAATTTGGCATTTTTATCTACCTCTTCTGCAAGTAAATTTGTTATAGCTATAAAGGCTTCATCCACATTTATTTCATATTCTAAGGGTCTCAACCATCTCACCCTTGGTGTGGCAACTTGTGCAAAGGTATAGTAAAATTCCACTAGAAAATATACATGATTATAGTGTTTCTCTACTAGAGATAAAAGTATTCTCGGTCTCTTCATCGTTGACTACTTGAAGTCCTCAAAGTAGCTTGTCATCATAGATTCAAAATCTCACCTAATTACTTAATAAATTCACCAATTTGCATGACTACTAATTTTTTGGTTTACCATGCAACTATTCCAAATGTAGGGAATGTTTTCTTCACATAAAAGAATATAAAAATCAATATAGAACCAAATTTACATTGTGCACTTTTAGGTTTCCTTGTTGCTCCAAGGTTCTCAACTATTTGTTGTAGTTGCAATTCTATAGGACCATATGTGTGATCTTTCTTAACAATTTTATATCTCACATGTAGGGCTATGTAGGGCACATTGTTTAATCTACAAGATTGGTAAAACTTGTGTGAAATAACCCTTACAAGAAACTCTATCAAAGGATCAATGACTGTGTCAATTGTCATGCCTCACTTGTTCTATAGAGCTCCAATGTTTTTCTTAATCACCTCCTTTGAGTCACTTCTTAGTGTCTTAGGCTGATCTATGGTTGGTTAACTAGTGAAACTATGGATTATCATTTAGTAATTTTGATAGGTCCATTATCCAGCCATAATGAAATATCATGAATTTGGCTAAGCACCATCCTAATTCATTTTGTCTTGAACACATTTGAAAAATCTAGGGCTCATGTTAACCCTTTCTTCTTTATGATTTTGAATTCTTCATTCAACACGCCAA
Source organism: Cupressus sempervirens (assembly GCA_028749045.1). Taxonomy (NCBI): domain Eukaryota; kingdom Viridiplantae; phylum Streptophyta; class Pinopsida; order Cupressales; family Cupressaceae; genus Cupressus; species Cupressus sempervirens. The sequence goes on along the minus strand of CM053788.1, from coordinate 704,518,291 downwards.
TGTTACATTATCTATTGTATGCTTCCTTGATCTCCATATCACAATGATACCAATTTTATAGCTATAGCATTTCCTAACATCTTGCACCATTAAAACATTCGGTGGTATCATGGATAATGCACCGGAAGGGTCTTGCTTATAAGAAATATCAGGAATAGCTTTGAAAATAGGTTGCTTAACTTTTTTACTAACTAGTTGGACATTAGAAACCTCCTTTCCCTCTATATTCTTTGAACTAGAAGTCATTGTGCAAAACTAGAGTTTACAAATATATAAACTGTCTAGCTCAATTCTTGATAAATACCTTATAAGATCTAATGAACTAGTGTAGAATAAATGCTAAAATATTTTGTTACTTCTCTGAATGGATTTCTAGATCCCCTTCTACTCTCTTCACTCTTTCTCAAATTTGAAATGATGTGAAATGAGTCAAAAATTGATCAAATACTCTTTGAAAATCCTATAATAAATGTTGAGTGCTTACATAGTTGTAAGCTCAACATCAACCAATTTTGGGCTCACTTAGCATCCATTAACATTCCAATCACTTGACATCCATTATGAGCTCGAAATCAACTAGCATTTTTTTCAGCACATATATGAAATATTTCATGCTTAGCAATCACATGAAAAACTGAAAGATTTTTCTTGAAATCCCAATAACATCTTACATCTTTATTCATGCTAAGGTAATATTTTTAGTACTAAATCATTTGGAACTGATGAATGATATAAATTTTAAATATCAATCCCACATAACTCTTGATTTCTTAGTTTGATGAGGTGTGATCACCTAATCTATTGGGTTAATTGATCCCTTCGCCATTGGATGTGTTGCAACCATCTTTCTTCTTCCATGTTTTGTTCATTTCATTTCTAGCATATTCAAAATCTACCTTTCCTTTTCCTTTGTCAAATTTACAACTTGGTGCCTTTGACCTTGTTGGGAAATACCTACTAATGTGACAAGTCTTCAAATAGCTAAAACATGTGGTTTGAGTCAAACACTTCTTATAGTCACCTCAGAAGTGTGTCCTAATACAATTATTAGGAACATGTCCATACTCTTGATAGTAATGAAAACTATATCTTATATTATAATCCTAGTTATAAGAGTTGTCATTATTCCTTACCTTTGTTTTCCTATTTGATGATCACATGGGTTTGGATTTGCACTCAAAAGCTCCATGTCCTTACTTCTCATAGCTATAGCAATATTATTCAAATCTTTATGTGTGCATGGTCTTCGTTTTGCATTCATGTGCCCAATGAGCTTGTTTATTTCACTTTTGGAAATGAGTCATGCTCTTATGCTTGACATTTTGATTTATAGTCTTGTTCTTGCACACATTAGTAGTATGTCCTTTCTTTCCACAATTATGAAAAGTATATTTGGAATCCTTAGTTTTGTTGTTCCCTTCTTCTGCACTTTTGGATGAGTCTCCTTCTTCAGTACTTGTGTATCCTAGTCTAGATGTGTCATTATTGGATCTAGGGGACCTCAATAATTTCTCAAAGTATTTAATGGCCTCATTTGGCTTGTTAAAATTTTTAGAAAATTTATTTTCCCTCTTTAGGTCATTTTCTAGTTGTTCATTCTACAATTTTAATGTTTTTATCTCAACGTCCTTGACATTTAGCTCATAGTTGGCATTCATCATTTAAATTAGAGTATCCAATTGTGTGTTGGAAATCTTGGTTAGATCTGATGATTTCTCTTCTAGTCTGTTGGTTGAAACTCTTTCGTCTTCTTCAATCATAGCTTTATCTTTGATGGCTTTCTTCTTCTATTCAATCACCTTACATAGCAGTATGGCTTGTGATTCTTTCTCTAACTTGATATTTCTAATTTCTATAGCTTGGGCTCTATTTTTTCCCATTAGATCTACAATTGTTGCATCAAATTCATTGGAGTCTCCATCTACAAATAGCTTAGTAGTTTGTATCTCTTTGTATTGTGTGTCATTCTCTATAGTAGCAATTTCCTTCCTTCTCTTCAAGGATCTCTTCAGTTCTTCTCTTGCTTGATTTAGTTGATTTAGAATGAGATATATTTCAATCTCTTGATTCTCTATTTTCACATACAAAGTTCTCTATATTCTTCTTCAGCACCTTACAGTCTCACTTTAGAGTTTAGGGTTTGTCCTTCTTAAGAAGATTTTGGTGACTTAGGGTTAGGTATGAATCTACAACTAAGATTCATCCATTTTTCTGTTTAATCCTTCCCATTTTCTAATTGGATTTCTATAATTGTATTGGGAATTGAACTTAAGATTCATCCTTATCTCCAAAAGATTGTAATTCATTTATAAGTTAGCTCAAGAAATGGTTTACATAGTTTTTTGTGTCATTACAAAAAAATATGTCAAAACTATCTTACTTAGAACCTAAAGTCTTTAATGCTCAGTATACGCTAATATTTATATTGTGACTTAGGATTTGTATTTCTTAGCATGCACTATTTTCTTGGCTCTTGTGTCACTTGGCATACCCTGTCTGCTTGGCACTTGAGTGAGTTGGCACATGAGTGGCTTGGCTCTCAATATGACCTTGACATGCTCTATAATATACATGTTGTTCTTGGCATGTACTACTTGTTTTCCATGAAAAAAGTAACTAAATTAAGTGTGTTGTCACTCACTTTTCAAAGCCAATCTAGGATCAATAGTGGTGGGGCAAATCTAGATCTATAAAACTTTTATCCTTTAAAACTATTTTACTAAATTCACCATATTGACCTTCTCATATCTAGTTTATGCATTAAATAACTTGTAAAATCAAATTTTTTAATAAGTAAAACTATCTATCAATCACATCCATGAAATGTAAACACATAAAAAAATTGGTTATCTAGAAAACCTCCAAGGAAAAGGTAATCTTCACTACTGTAGTTACAATGTTAACCTATTAGGGTTAGAATTTTGATCACTTTTGATGATCTACCCTATAAGGGGTATGCCCTACTAAAGGTGTTTAAGATTGTTAGGTCTCACCTTGTTAAAGGATTTTACACTTGCAATGAAGTAAGGACTTTTTTAGGATATTTACAAAGGTCTATTAAAACCAATTTGTTAAGAGATTTTCCCTAATTCAATTTGTTAAAACTGATACATTACTAAATTCTTTAGTCTACATTGTAATTGTTGATTATGGATCTCCTCCTTCCAATCTCTAATATGATCTCTAATCTGCTATAACTTTCCTCATTCCTTCATCGATTCATAAGGTTGCTAACCTTTATTGTTCACAACTTTCACATGTAGCATTCAAAACTTAAATTCTCCACAAAATATTTGTTTTCCTTCACACACTTTGAAATCTCTTCTATGATAGCTCACTCTTCTATATGAAAATAGGGTTTTGATCTCCCTATTTAAAGACATCTAAATAGTCTTCTAGATGCTTGCTCTTTTTCCTCTTCATCTGATTGACTGTTTCTTTCCTCATAGGGATAGGTGATCCACATTATAAACATGTAACAACCTCTATAAAAAAAATATGATTATTAAATATCATGTCTATGTCAGATTGAAATAATTCAGCTTAAAGTTTGTATCATTTTATAATTTTATCTTCTCTCTATGTTATTTGAGACACTCTCGCTTTGATGATTGGTCATAAATGTTCTTCTTTCTATTGCTCAACCTTAACTGTACTCAGTATCTTTTGTATAACTTGACATCTATGTGCGCTATCTATTCAACATTCACTTGGCTCAACTAGTACTTAAAATACTTGGTTTCCAAATAATTTCTTAAATCCTATAGAGCTCAACATATACATGATTATTTAAAAGTGTTTACATGACTTGACCTTTATAGAGTAGCCTAGTCCCAATGATGACCAACTAACTCTACCTTATATATTAAAAAGTGTTTGACACTAATAGATAACAAGACTTAGAGATATCAACTAGTAATTTTCAGGTTTGACTCAGCGATAGGGATGCTCAGGTTTTGGATGTCTCATTATTTTCTTTACATCTTTCTTCAAATCCTTCTTTACCTTAGGATCAACAATGATTACCTTATTTTTCTTATTTGTCTTAGGCTTGACAACAACTATCTCCTCTCCTTTTGATTATTTGTTGTTTTCTTCTCCATACTCTCCTTTGCCATCAGTTATCTAGAGTTATCCTTTTCCACATGTTCCCTCAAGATCATCATTCATCTTCTTTCTTTTCTTATCTATCTTGGGCATTTTAGTTTGCATTAGCATCTTGTGTTACAAACAGTAGTCCACCAAGATAACTTGGGGGAGGGGGAGGGGAGGTTTTGAATCAACTATCCAATAATTAAAACATTTATCTTCTTTAAAAAAACTTAACCATTCCACCAAAGTAAACAACAACCATAAAATGCTCATAGATAATTACAATAGATATATTGACTAGAGAAACCTTTGATCAGAGGGAAACCCCTAGTGGGAATGATGCCCACAAGATGATGTAATAATATAAATATTCTTTATTAGAGGGTAACCCTATTAGGAGTCTATTACAACATTTAGTACAATGAGTCCTTGTTAAGAGACTTTGAATCCCTATTAGGAGATTCCAACCCTATTAGGAGTTGTGCCAACCTTGTTAGGAGTTGTGGTACAATGTATGCAAGATGAGCCCACTACCCAAACATGCAATTTCAACTACAAGATAAGCTCACTGCTCAAATAGGTAAATTACTATTATCTTTCTCTTTCCTCTATCTTTTTAACCAAACCAATCACTATCAAACCTTGTAGACTCGGTCGTAAGCCTCAAATCTAGAAACCAAACCTTGGATCGCTTAGCAAAACCTCAACAATGAAGTTTCCTTCACTTCTACATTTCTCTACTCAACTTCACATTCTATAGTTTAGTACTACTTTCCAATAATTCAAATCTATACATATGATAAAGGAAAATGTCTTTCCTTTATACTGAGTCCTCAAAAAAAAATCCCTAAGTTGGTTGTTAGGCATTCTCAATTAATTATTATAGGACCACATTAATAACAAATTACACTTAGAGATAACATTAATCTTCCACCTTGCAACTTGAATAACTTTATTTGCACAAAATATTATGATGAGAGAGATTATCCACATCATCCTTGACATGTTTTATTCCTATCCTCAACCTCCATCCTCAAGATATCAAATCTATTAAGAGATATAAAAAGTTTACCAGAACATGCCTTTGTAAACTCTATCTCAAAATAGACATTATCAAAAATTGCATAACTTCTTGTAGACTTATCCTTTCTTCTTCTAATGGACATTACTTACATATATTAGATACTCAAAAGTATCCCCCATAACCTTGGGTGGTTATAATACTCAACTAGTCATCCATACCAACTTGATCTTTCTATTATTCTTTTGTTAGATACCATAGAATATTGTTATGTTGACATCAATGAAAAACTCAATCATGAATGTAACATATCATCATAGTATCATATCCACAATACTCCATCATTGGAATATCATTAAAATTCATGCTTGTAACCAATCTTCTAACAATGTCCTAAATCTTCCAACAATCTCCCCCTTTGGCATTGATGGCAACATAGATGAAAAACATCTAGTTCCAAGAATACCAACAAAAGATTTTTCATCTTCTTTTAAAATCCTCTTTATCAATCATTCTCCCCCATTGATATATCTCAATGTGCTTTATACCAAACTATCATTCTGCATACTATTTTTTGTGCCAAACTTCTCCCCCATTGACATCAATGTCAAAGTTAACCAACTCTACTACATCAAACTCTATAACAACTGATACTTACTAGCTCAAGTGTCAAAAGACACTATTCACAACAACATCCAACATGAGTCCTAGATGACTCTATTCATTACAAATACTCCCCCATTTAGGAAGCATCAACATTAAATGCAACCAAATAATGGTGCTTTGTTACCCTAGACTGATGCACTCTTGAATCTTCTACTCTGATGTAGGAAGGGGCAGAACCCCAAGCATACCTTGCAAATACTCAAAATTCTCTTTGCGAAGAGGCTTAGTGAATATATTTGCATTCTTCTCTTTAGTGCTCACATACTCCAATTTGATCTCCTTTTCAGCAATTTTTTCTCTTAACATGTGATACTTGATAGAAATGTCCTTAGTCTTGAAATATAATACTAGATTCTTAGACATATTTGCCATTCTTGTGTTGTCACAATGTATGACAATAGGTTCACTGATTTATATCCTTATATCCTTCAACACGTGGTTCATTTAAATCACTTGAATTAAATTATTTGCTATTACAACATACTCTTCTTCTACTATACTTTGAGATGTACAATCCTACTTCTTGCTTAAGTAAGAAACCAATCTTGCTCCAAGAATGAAAGCTCCTCCACTAGTGCTCTTTCTACCATCCATATTGCCTGCCCAATCTACATCAATATAAACACTAAGAGTGTAATCATTGGATATGTCATACCATAATCCAAATTGTGATGTTCCCTTCATATATCTAAACTCCTTTTCACTGCTGCATAATGTTCTTCTTTGAGATCATCCTAGAATCTTGCAACAATTCCAACTGTATTTGTTATATCTAGCCTTATGCGAGTTAGATATTGCAATCCTCCAATCATAGATCTATAATTTTTCTACTCAATAATAGGTGTCTCATCCTTTGTAGATAACTTGTATCTAGTTACCATAGGCGTTCCAATAGGTTTACATGCTTCCAAACCAAACCTTTCTAGTAAATCCTTCAAGTACATAGTATGAGAAATAAAGATTCCTTCTTTATTCTATACAATCTACAATCCTAGAAAATCTTTCATGTCTCCTATAATACCCATTTCAAATTCTTTGTTCATCTCTTGTACAAACTTCCCACTTTCTTCATCATTTTCTCCAAAAATGATGTCATAAAAAATATTACTAAAATCATCAAGCCATCATTAGTTTCTTTCCAATATATATTACTATCAGTCATAACTTTTCTATATCCAAGTTTTGTCAAATGTTTGTCCAACCTTGAATACTAGGTTCTGGGTGCTTGTTTCAATCCATACAATGCTTTCCTTAGTTTGCATACTATGTCCTTGTCACTTTTCAAAGGACATCATTTAGGCTACTCAATGTATACCTCTTCTTCAAGTTCTCTGTGTAATGTCTCCTTTGTGAAATCTTTGCTACAAGATATCAACAACTGTATCATCTGAATTGCTAACTTAAATGGTAGTGTTAGAGTCTTCAATATCTTCCACATAACCTCATCATATTCTTTGGTTCCTCCTTGAGCTTTAATACCTATATTAATTTCTAATATCTTGCCCATATATATTCTTACAAATTCATCTTCCATCATTTTATTATCTTGTAATGCACAAATCCAACTTTGTAGCCTCAATTTCTTAGAATGTGCATCACATTCAAAACTATTTTCCAAAGCTTCCCAAATCAAATGTGAAGTAGTAAGTGATTTTACCTGATTGTACAAAATTTTAGGAAGTGTAGTCAATAGTGTGCCTCTAGCTCTCATGTCACACATGAAAAGATCTCTTTCTACCTCGGTGCAAACTTCCAAATCCTTTTTAGTAATGATTATCTTCTCTGATTCTATTAAGATCCAATATCCTAGACCAATACACAAAAAATTTATTCTCATCTTTTCCTTCCAATTGTCATAGTTTGTTCCATCAAACTTTCAACTATCTTTCCTAAAAATGCTTTCCATAGATATCACAAAGTTGTTAAACTTTATATTCAAGGAATTAAGGGTCTAATCATATTTCAACAAGATAACTGTGAGGGGGGGGGGGGGGTGAATTAGTTATCCAATAATTAAAATATTCATCTTCTTTAAACAAAATTAAACATTCAAATAAATTAAATAGCAACCATAAAATGCTCATAGATAATTACACTAGATATGGTGACCAAGGAAACCCTTGATCAAAGGGAAAACCCCGGTAGGAATGATGCCTATAATATGATGTACTAATATAAATATTCCTTGTTAGAGGATGGACCCTTTTAGGAGTCTATTAAAACATTTAGTACAATGAGTCCTTGTTAGGAGACTTTGAATCCCTATTAGGAGATTCCAACCTTGTTAGGAGTTGTGGTACAATGTATGCAAGATGAACCCACTACCCAAACATGTAATTTCAACGACAAGATGAGCTCATTGCTCAAACAAGTAATAAACTACTATATTTATCTTTCCTCTATCCTACCAACCAAACCAATCATTATCAAACCTTGTAGACTAGGTCATGAACCTTGGATCCAAAAACCAAACCTTGGATCACTTAGCAAAACCTCAACAATGAAGTTTTCTTCACTTCTGCACTACTCTGCTCAACTTCATATTCCATACTTTACTACTAGTTTTCAATCATTCAAATCCATACATATGATAAAGGAAAATGTCCTTTCTTTATACCAAGTCCTCAAAAAAATTCTATAATTTGACTATTAGGTCTTCTTAATTAATTATTATAGGACCACATTAAGAACACATTACACTTAGCAATAACAATAGTTTTCCATCTTGAAACTTGAATAAATTTTCATACATACAATATTATGATAAGAAAGCTTAGCCACGTTATCCTCAACATGTCTTCTTCATGTCCTCAACCTTGATTCTCAAGATATGAACTCTACTAAGAGATATAACAAGTTTACCTGAACATGTCTCTATAAACTCTATCTCAAAATAGACATCACCAAAACTTGGATAACTTCTTCTAGACTTATCCTTTCTTCTTCTAATGTTACCTAGATATACTAGATACTTGGAAGTATCTCCCATAACCTTAGATGGTTATAATACTTGACTTTTCATCTGTACCAACTTGATCTTTCCATAGTTCTTCTATCAAATACCATAGAAAACTATTATATTGACATCAATGAAAAACTCAGTCATGAATGCAACATATCATCATAATATCATGTCTACAATACTCTCCCATAGGAATATCATTAGCATTCATGCTTGTAATTAATCTTCTAACAATATCCCAAATCTTTCAACATCTTGTTCTTGGTTGACTCATAATTGTTGAAGGGCTCAACATTCTTAACTATCTCCATAAGTAGCAATGCATTAATGGCTATAGTAACTTCATCTACATTAACTTCATATTAAATTATCCTTGTCCATCCAATCACTAGTAATATTTCATAGACATAGGTGAAATTAATGTCCACCATAAAACATATATCTTCAAAATAATGATCTACCACTAATATTGGTATTCTCATCCCATTCTTCATCTAATTTTTGAATTCATCAAAAATAATTATCCATGATAGCTTCAAAATTTTCTCCCAATAATTTGATAAGGTCAATTATCTACTCATTAGCTAGTCTACTCCTATCCCATGCAACTGTGTCAATAGTGGGAAATGAATTTAGTGCATAGAAAACTATACAAAAAAGAAAAGATCCACATTTATAAGAAGTATTCTTTGCCTTCCTTATCACTTAGAGATTTTCTAATAGTTGCAATTGTAGCTCAACTAGATCATAACGGTGATTTTTTTTACAATCTTGTAACCTTTGTCAATTACAATGCAAGGAACATTGTTCAGTTAGCTCAACTAATAGAATTTATGTGCAATTACACACATTAAAAAATCAAAAAATGGATCTTCAATTCCATCAATTTATATTCCATGACATTCCATTTTGCCTTCATCTACTGTTCAATGTCATATTTTGTGGCACACCTCATTGTCTTTGGTCTATCAAAGGTGGGATAACTAGTAACTTAGAAAATGATTGCCTTATTTATCTTCACCAGTACACCTTCCAACCATATTTTCATGTCATGGACTCAACTTAACAAAATATTGATCCATATGGCCTTGAATGCCTTTGGGAATGCTACAGCATGGATAAGGCCTTTCTTGGAAATAATCTTGTTTTCATCTCTCAAAACTCCATTGTAGCACAACTTTTCATAAGCTTCTCTTAGTTTATATTCTCTAATTTCTATAATATTACACATATAACACAATCATACATTGTGAACCATTAATACCCTTGGTGAAATTGACAACAAGGCTCCATATCTATCACTAGTCATTATTGTATTAGGTTATGATTTGAATTTTGGTGGGCACTAATTGTTCCCCACAATTTGTTTGTTACTTTCCTTCTGCATCTCTTTCCTAGATATAGATGCCATTATAAAACTATTGTTTAAGAAAATTTACTTCAACAACATTGAAAATAACTTATATCAGCACTAAAACTTCACTTACTATATTCTCCAAATTTTTTCATTGAGATTCTGTGATTCACTTGACCTTTCACTAAGTTTACCTTAATTTCCTTTGAATCACCTAAATGCACTAAAATCACTTGGTAAATGAAAATGAACTTAAATTTTTTGATATACATACATACATACATACATACATACATACATACATACATACATACATACATACATATATATATATATATATATATATATATATATATATATTCAATTTGTTCATTTAGGTCTACAATAAATGGGTTGTACTTTGGTAGGTGCATAAAAGTTATCTTTCCCTTCAAAAGTGTTCGCACTTTATTCCATTCAAATTCTTGGTCACTATTAATTGACTAAGTCAATATCATTTAATTCAACCAATACATTAGTTTGATCATTATAAGCTCTTGGTCTATATTGCAAAGCTTGATCAAAACAAATAGTATTACTGATGCTCCACACTTGACAATGTAACTTATTCCATTTCCCAACTCTTTCCTCATATTTGTTCTTGTGCATCTTGGTTCATGCTGATATGAAATTTTAATCATATTTATTGTTAGTAAGTGGTGTTTGATACGAGATTCAAGTATAGAGTTCCATACATATCTTTTTGGTTAGTTAGAAATGCTTCGATCACCTGATCCATTGGATTGGATGATCTCAACTTTTCTTTATCTACTACCTCAAGACTCTACTATCTTTTTCCATGTTATATGCATCTCAACCTTTCCTTTACCTTTATTGATCTCATTATTTGGTGTTGGTGCTTAGGTCCTAAAGGTCTTACTAACATGTCCAACATTGTGAAAACTTAAGCAAACTAGGTTTCCATTCAACCATTTCTTACAATTATCTTTGAAGTGTGTCTTAATGCAATTTTATGGAATGTGTGCATACTCTCCAATATAATGATAATTTTACCATGTGTTTTAATCCCAATTGTAGAAGTTACCTTACTTAGGTTCTTGAACTTTCCTTGTAAATGTCCAATTTTTTCTTTGGATTTGCATTCTTGAGCTATATGTCCATATTTATGATAGATGTAACAATTCCCTTTCAAATCTAGCCATAGTAGGTGTATCATTTCTCTTTGACCTTCATTCATGTGCTTGGTGTCCTTTTTTCTTTCAAGTAAACTAGTTACCTGTAAACTTAGGTTCAAGGTTTTGCATACCATTTTTTCTTCTACAAATGTTTGTTGTGTGTCCAAGTTTACCACAATGATGACATGTAGGTTTTTATTTAGGTTTTGCATTTCTTTGGTCTCCCATCTTTGATGACTCTCCTTCTTGAGTAGATGAGTGGTACCTTTTATGTCCTAAACTAGAAGTATCATTTGACATTCTTGGTGATTTCATAATCTCTTAAAAGTATTTAATAGTATCACTTGGTTTGTTCATTCTTTCAAGAAGATTTTTCTTAGATCTTAACTCATTTCTTAGTTGGTCAATCAGTGATTTCAAATTTTTAATCTCCACGTACTTTCTCTTCAACTCTTAATTTGTGAGTAACAATTGATTCATCATGTCCATCTGATTGTTTGTAAGCTTCTGCACATCAAATGACCTTTCTTCAAGTTTGGTAGCCATTTTTCATTTTTCTTCTTTAGCCATAATCTTATCTTCTTCATCTTTATTCTTTTTTTTAGTCACATCAGATAGTCATAGTGATTAAATTTCATGTTCTCTCTTCAATCCTCTAACTTTTTTACTTAAACTATTACTTTTCTCCAATAGATCTATTATTTTTGTATCATTACCAGAAGAATTTCAACTATTGAGAAGTTCTTTAGCATCAAATTTCTTATATAGTGTGTCACTCTATTGAATAGCCATATCTTTCCTTTTCTTTAAGCATTTCCTTAACTCTTCTTTTTCTACTTCAAGTTGTTGCAGTATGATATGGATTTCAATCATCTAATTCTTAATGATCTTTCCCAACTTGTAAGCCTCCATCTCCAAGATCTGATTCCTCAAGCTATTAGACTTATTTCAAGATAACTAAGCTCTAGTACTAATTTTTTGAAGTCTTATTGGGAAACAAGATACTAAGAGGGGTGGGGGATGAATCAAGATCTATAGAACTTTTCTCTTCTTAAACAATATATTAATTTAAATGCATTCACTCCTAATCCATCTCATATCTTAGATCTCATACCATCTAATCATAAACTATAATGATGAAATAAAATATATTTAAGCATAACATCCATGAAATTATAAATACATAAAACAAATATTTTGGTAACCTAGAAACCCTCCAAGGTGAAGGCAAATATGGGTTAGGGATGAAACCTATAAATCCTTACTATTGCAACTTTAAAGTTTTCTTGTGTTAGAATATAAAGTCCACTAATATAACTAAAAGTATGGTGGGTGAATCAGTTATCCAATGATTAAAAAATTTATCAGCTTTATTAAAATTTAAGCATATGAGCAATATAATCAACAACCATAACAATAGATATGCTAACTAGGGAAACCATTGATTAGAGGGAAAAACATAGTGGGGACGATACCCATAAGATGATGTACTAATATAAATACTCCTTGTTAGAGGATGGACCCTATTATGAGTGTATGAAAGCATTCAATACATATTAGTCCTTGTTAGGAGACTTTGAATCTCTTTTAGAAGATTGCAACCCTATTAGGGGTTGTAGAAGACACATGGACCAATTGTCCAAATAGCTTCAAGGGTAAGACCAATGAACCCAATGTCCAAATGATCTCTTCATTGTTCCATGTAGAATAATAGAATTGAACTATACTTTGTTTCCTCTTCCTTAGTCTTGTCAACCAAACTTCTTATCCTTCTGATCTCAATACCGGAGCACCAACTTTGCATCCCATAATCCCTTAGATTACTTACTTGCATTTACCAAATAATCTACTTCTTGTTTACACACTTTACACTCCTTCAAAAAACAATTCAAACTTTGCAATAAAGGAAAATCCTTTCCTTTATACCAAGTCCTCAAAAAAATTTCTTTAGTTGGCCTTGAGGCTTTCCCAATTAATTATAATAAGACCGTTATAAATTATTTTGTAATTACATAACATTGTTGGCTCATAGTCTTAACAACTTCTCACATGTATGACTCTGAGACTTGCACACTCATTGATGTCATCATTAGACTATCTTCTGTCACTATATAATTTCACATATTCTGATTATATATCTATTAGGAGATACAATCTAGTCATTAGAAACTACTTCTTAGGTACTTTGTCTCTATACTGCTCTTTGTAAATCACATACATCTTCTGTATTTCCTTGAATTATGTTATGCAAGCTTAACCACATCATCAAGACATAGTGTGGAACATTTCCTTAACCACACATCACAAAAACATCAAAACTTTTTCCATCTAATCATAATCTATGTCTTCTACTCTACCAGTCTTCACAGAATTATTGCTATATTCACATTAATTATAAACATAGTCATGAATGTAACATGTCAATAGTAAAACATGCTCTCCAATGATTATGATACCCCCCCTAAGAAATATCATTAGAATTCTTTCTAACAATATCCCCCTTTGGCATTGTTGGCAACATACATGAAAAAAATCTAGGTTCAAAGAATAGTAAACAACACTATGTTATTGTTGATGTTGTTCTTATCTTTTCAAATCCTCTTCATCGATCAAATTTAAAATCCTCTAGAGGAATTATTTGTTCTACATCTTTTAGGATTGGCATCATTTGTTCAAATGCTAAAAAAATCTCATCTTCTCCCCCATACATCATAGCTCTTCATGCTATATATCTCCTCCATAGAGATATTTGTTCTCCTTACTTACATAGATCTTTCTAAATTTCCCTAATAAGGTAGAGATTTTTTCCCATGCACACTTCTATTCTCCTCCATTCATACTTACAAGATTTTTTTCATGCACACTTCTCACCCCCATTAACATCAATGTCAAACACCTCATTCTACCAATCCTCTACTCCAAATATTCAACCAGATCAAGTGTCCAAAGACACCATTCCAGACCAATTATGAAGATTCCTTAATGAATCTATTCATCATAGATAATCCCCTATATAGGAAGTTTTTGGTGGTGGGCCAAAATCCCTTGTAGGATTCACAACATGGCTTAACTTCCTCTTATGGTTCTATAAGATTATTGGTTGTATTAGACATTAATAGGTTAATTTTTTAGTGAAACAATAACCCTATCATTTCTAACAATTAGTATTAGAGCTTGGTCACAGGTTTGAATCCTGCTAGTCACAGCAAGTGACGTTGTGAGGGGGATTGCTAGTAGTGGGTCAATTTCCCTTATGAGATTCACAACATGGCTTAACCACCTCCTATGGTTCTATAATACTTTTGGTTGTATCAAGCATTAATAGGTTGATCTTTCAGTGCAACAACAACCCTATCCTTTCTAATAGAAGTATCAACATTCAGTCTAGTTAAACAATAGTGCTCTATACCACTAGACTGATGCACTCTCTACATCATCTACTCTAAAGTAGGTACGGAGATAATCCCAAGCATATCTCTGAAGTACTCAAATGTATCTTTAGGAAAGGGGTTTGTAAAGATATTTGCAATATGATATTTAATACTAACATACTCTAATCCAATCTCTTTCTTAGCTACCTTCTCCCTAAGAACATGACACTTAATAGATAAATGCTTAGTCTTAGAATATAATACATGATTCTTAGACATACTATACTTGTGTTATGAAAATATATGATAACAAGTTCTAAAAATTCTATCACAATATCTTTTAGCATTTGTTTAATCTACATGACTTGATTACAATTATTTGTTGTTGCTACATACTCTTTCTCAGCTGTACTTTTTGAAATACAATCTTGTTTCTTGCTAACCCAAGAAATCAATCTTCCTCTAAGAAATAATTCTCTACCACTAGTTCTTTTTCAATTATCAACACTACCTGTCCAATCTACATTAGTATAAGCATATAGAATGAAATCACTTTATTTGTCATATGATATCCCATAATTAGATGTTCCCTTAAAATATCTAAGTATCCTCTTTATTGTTACATAATAATACTCCGTAGGATTGAATTGAACTCTAGGTACAATCCTAACAACATTTTCTATATTTGGTCTAGTGTTAGGTATTGTAAACATTCAATCATGGATATGTACTTCTTATGCTCAACTATAGTTGTTTCATCTTTTGTAGATAACTTATGACTAGTTATCATTAGTGTACTAATAGGCTTACAATGTCCTAAGCCAAATATTTTCAACAATTCTTTTAAATACTTAGCTTGTGAAATAAAAATTCCATCATTGTTTTGTACAATCTACAAACTTAGAAAGAACTTCATATCTCCTATCATACTAATTTCAAGCTCATTCTTCATTTCTTCAGCAAACTTATCACTTGCTTCACCATTAACTCCAAAAATTATGCTATCAATTAAGATCACTATTATCAACAAGCCATTCTCAATTTCTTTCAAGTACAAGTTACTATTTGCCTTACCTTTAGAAAATCCAAGCTTTGCCACATACTCATTAAACCTTGCATACCAGGTTCTGGGTGCTTTCTTTAGACCATATAGAGCTTTCTTCAATCTACATATAATATCTTTTTCTTATGTCAGAGGGAAACCTTCAAGTTCCTCATGTATACCTCTTCTTCAAATTTCCATTTAGGAAGACTGATTTGACATCCATCTGATACAATTTTAACTTCTTATTTACTAAATAAACCAATAACATTCTCACTGCTTCCATTCTAGCTACAAGGACATATATCTTTCCTCATAATCTAATCCTCTTTCTATAAATAACCTTTGCATACTAGTCTAGTGTTGTTTCTTACAATTTCACCTTGTTCATTCATCTTATTTCTAAATACCCATTTAGTTCCTATAACATTCTTGTCTTTAGGTCTAGGAACCAATTCTCGCGCCTCTTTATTCACAATATGATTTAATTCTTTCTTTATTGCTTGATTATAGTGATCATATTTCTATGCCTCATCTGTAATCTTAGGTTCAACTTGAGAAATAGAACATTTACTCTATTTCTTATCATTACTCATTTGTCTTTGCTTCTAGTTATCTTCTCTAAAGGGCAATTCTTTGTTACATTCTTGTTAGAGGTTAGAATTTATAACTCAACTCTTATCTCATCTCTTGGTTTAGGTCTTTGTTCTCCTCTTTGCTTAACAATTTGCACATCATTCTGTAGATCATCAGTAGACTCAAAAAGAAATTCTACATTCTCTCTAATAATTCTAGTATTTCATTCTTCATTAGAATTGTAATCCATCATCTTTTCATTAATTCCAAAATTTTCATCAATTTTTACATTTGCACATTCAAATATTGTCTTTTTTCTATGGTTAAAACAATTGTAAGATTTTATTTTCAATGAATAACCAAGAAACACACCTTATCACTTCTTGGATAAAAATTACCAACATCATCATCTCTCTTTATGTAACACTTTTTTCCAAAGATTCTAAAATCCTTTATTGAAGGTGTATGACCAAACCATAATTTATAAGGAGTCTTATACATACCTTTTCTAATATGTACTCTATTCATGGTGTACATTGTTGTATTGATTACTTCTATCCAAAATTTCTTAGATACATCATTGCTCTTGTTGCCTCTAATACTAATATCTTTCTCCTTTTAAGTATCACATTCTTCTTAGGGGTCTTAGGAGAAGATAATTGTCTCTTAATTCCATTCTCTTCACAAAACATATTAAACTCTTTATAGGTAACTCTCCTCCTATATCTGATCTTAAACATTTAATCTTAATAATATATTTGTTTCTAGATTTGATTGTGTAGAGATTTTTACCATCAACATTTTGAATCACACTATGTGATCCATCATCAAGATGAAAAGAGAGCAAGAGATGAAAAAAAAAAATTTAATCTCTACACAATCAAATCCAGAAACAAATATATTATGCAATGGATTGTGGAAATTTGATCTCTTTAATTTAATCTTAATACTAGATTCATTCTCAACTCTATTCTTAAATATCATGAACTTCTCAAATGCTTCATATTTATCTTTAAGAAATGCTACCCACATAATTCTAGTAAAATCATCAATAAAATAATAAAATATTGATGAAGGGTGCTCCCCTTAATACTATAAACACATAATAGAAACAAAAAAACAACAATACATGCAAAATCAAAATATGAACTTCTTATTTTCATCACATATGCAAAACTACAGAATTCACAAGTGCAATATGCTAACCAACATAGGTGCCTTCATTACAATAATCTACAACACTAAGTTGGGAAGTACCACCTAGAGCTATTCTAGACAATGTTTGGCGCTTTCTTAAATAGAAAATTTTATGCTACCTTGGAAGTTTCTAGACATTGAAACTTAATACCTAGGGTTAACAGATCCTAACAATACATATAGAGTTGGCCAAATGCATCTTTGACAATTATTTTAGAAATTTTGTGTAGTCCAACTTTCAAAGGCCACAACTCTCAAACTATTGCTCCTATTGGCTATTATAACCACTTTTTAGAAATGCCAGCTCTTAATCTAAAGGCTTGGAACTGTGCAAGAACCCTTCCATTGAGTTTTTGGACCTCATCTAGGCAATCTAAGGATTCCAATGGTGAGCCTGAAGATTTTTCTCATAAATTTTCCATTGAAAATATTCAGTAACTTCTTTGATACCTAAGTTAGAGTAATGATATTTTTATGGCAGGCTTGCAACTCTAAAATGAACCTTTAGGTAGAAAATGAGAAAATTCCAAGCTTGTATGAAAAACTTACTAAAAATATGATGCAGGAGCATCCAGAGGTATAAGGGCAATCCTGTGTCACCCAAAAAAATGTACTTAGACTTAGTTTCTATTTTATGTCTTTGCATTTTTGGATACCCATTTGGCTCAAATAAAGGTTCCAACTCTCATAGTTCAACTATCAGTGCATTTAAAAATCCCGAAAAAATAGGAGCATGCAATTTGACCATCATTTTGGTGACCTAGAAGGTGTGACTTTGCCAGATGAATGTAATTGAGATTTAGAGCATTCCAGAAAAAGAATCAGGTCAAAAGGCCCCACGGTTTGAAAGTTATTGCAGTTTTTCGGGTTTTGGAGACCCCCTAAGAATGCTTCAGAGTCAGTTTTGGGGCATTAAATGACCTCGAAAAGGGCCGAAAAATGGGGGACGAGCGAAGCTTGTCCATAGGGCTATAGAGCGCTTCAAGAGCTTTCCGAAAATGTAAACGGTTCGTCAATCGGAGTTACGGTTCAAAAGTTATGCCTCCCGGAAGTTCGGCTACCGTTTCTGGATTCTTCTAGAATTGCACCGACTTCTAACGCAGCTTCCGGAACCTTCTATTTTGTCGGTGGATGCCTACTAGCACTTTCTAGAATGTACTCCTAGTCCTTAACCCTCCGGGGTCTATTTAAGGAGATTTCTGGCATTGTAAAAGACAGTTCGGATTGGAGCTTGAGAGGAGGTGCTAAAAGGAGAAATATTCTCCAGATTTATGCTATTGTAAGCCCGCAGGGCATGTTTTGAGTTTATTTTCTCTGCACTGTTTGTACCAGCTTATTTTCTCAGTTAATATAATTCCCCCTTTCTATTGTGTCTATTCTGGTTGTTGGGTTGTGTCCCCATCAAAATAGCAAGTTCCCAAAAATAGCAACCCCCTGTCCACTAGCCCTTATTAAAATAGAAAATATTGAATTTTTTTTTGGGGGGGGATGCAAGATTGCTCTTACACCCAGGATGCTCTTGCATCAAATAATTTTCTCCATAGATTCCTCTTTTCCTTGTAGGGCCACTCAAATATGTATGAACAATTTTTAGCTTCTCTATAGTAGTGAACTTCTTGTTGGAAAATGATATCTTTTTCTGCTTTGCCATGATACATTTTTTGCAAACAACTTTAGTAGGCTTCATTATCTTGGGAAAATCTATAACTACAAATGTGGTACTAGCATTCACTATGTTATCAAAGATTATATGAAAAAGCCCCCTATTCCATGTCCAACTATTATCCACTTTTGCAACCCAACATGTCATCGTAGTAGGATTCAACTGAAACACATTATATCTAGATATTGTACCTATTACAATTAGCTTACCATCTTTATCTTTGAAAATGTAAATGTTTTAGGTGAATTACACCTAATAACCTTTATCCACCAATCGTCTAACACTAAAAACAATATGTTTTAAACCATAAAAAATGTAAACATCATTAGTGTTAGTTTTTTCATGAAAAGTAGTAGATCATATCCTTGTAATGTGATAGGTCATATTGTTTCCAACTCTAACAATACGTCCATCATGATTCTTGAATTTAAAAAACTTCTTCATATCACCAAGCATGTGACATGAACATCCACTATCAATTAGCCAATCAGATTTCTTTTGAACTTGGAAAACTAGAGCCTCTTCTTCTCTAATTTCTATGTGAATATCATCTTCTTTAAAGTCTATAAATCCTAGCTCATCATCAATTTCACTCTAAACTATTTCCTTAGATTCCTCATCTTCATTTGCATACAAACAATCTCTAGGTCTTCTAGGCTTAAATTTTTCTTTATAAATTTTCTCTCTTTTAGAACACTTAGATGCATAATGACCAAATTTATTACAAGTCCAACATTTAAAGATTCTCTTACCATCTAGTTCTCTTCTTACAAGAAGGGCTATACCTTCTTCAATCTTCTTGTCTTCTTTAGATCTAGTTCTAATGATGCTAGTAAAATCTCCATGAATTTTTACACTTCTAGATAAGCATGGACAAAAACTTAAGTCACTAGAAGTTGTCTCCACTCTTATCAATTCTCTAGACTATCTCAAACTAGCTTTTGCTACTTTCGATCTTCCAAGAAAAGTTTCCCTAGTGAACTTCTTGGTATAGGGTATCAAAAGCTTAATCATTTATGCTACTTTCTTAAATGGTGGTGTCATATTTTTCAAGATCTTCCATACAACCTCATCTTCTTCCTTGGATCTACCATATAACTTGAATCTTGTAAAAATATCAGATATTGTTAGGCACAGATAGAAATAAAAATTACATGCAAATATAAATAATATCAGAAAATAATAGATCACATAGAAAAGAACAGAAGACACCAAGATTTAATGTGGTTCACCCAATCCCTGGGCTACATCCACCAAAGAACAAGTTCGATGATATTACGATCTAGTGATTACAACTTGATTATAATCTATAATCCATTATAGCTCAATACTACCACAAGAACCAATTTTTTGCATCACCTTATGAAATAATACCTAATCCAAAGCCCTTTTTATACAGGAATTAAGCTAATTTAAGGTTATAATTATTAATTACATGTTGACCCAAATCTTAATAAAATAGGGCCCAAATTATTTTTTTTGGGCAATGCCCCAAGCCCCAAAGAACTGATGAAGTATGTATAGTACTTTCTTGATCAGTCACCACGAACTAACCATCTCCCACTTGGGGACTAATTAGGCTCCACACTAGACAACAATCTCCCACTTGGAGACTGATCCTATAGCTATGTCGCTACTCCATGCAACTCCCATTGGACCAAACCACCCTGGACTCTTATTCTTTTATTGATATTTAGTCTAGAAGAAAAACCAAAGCTGAAGAGGATTTCAATGTCTCCCTTATTACTACCTTTGTAAACATATCTACTAGATTTTTATGTGTATGTATATTGTCCAACTTTAACTATCCATCCTCCAAAATTGACCAAATGAAATGGTACCACAACTATATGTGTTTGGTCTTTGAATGTAGAGCTATTTTTTTTGTAACATGAATAGCACTCTGACTATCTATAAACAAGTAATTATCCTTCTGAGGATGTTCCAATTCTTCCAAGAAGTACTAAAGCCATATCATCTCCTTGGCTACCTTTGTTGCAACAACATACTTTGCCTCTATAGTGGATTAAGCATTTACATTTTGTAACCTAGAAGCCAAGCTCATGGCTGCCCCACCAACAATAAATACATAACCTATAGTACTCCACCTAGTATCAATATCCCCAGCCAAATCTAAGTCAACATAGCCCTATAAATTAGTAGTAGAGCCCCCAAAGTGTAAACACTTATTGGATGTTCCTTTCAAATATTTGAGAATCCATTTGACTGCATTCCAATGCTCAATTCCTAGATAAATTATATACCTACTAAAACTCCCACTACATGTGCAATATCTAGCCTTGTATATACCATAGCATGCATCAAGCTTGTTCCAATTCTTCCAAGAAGTACTAAAGCCATATCATCTCCTTGGCTACCTTTGTTGCAACAACATACTTTGCCTCTATAGTGGATTAAGCATTTACATTTTGTAACCTAGAAGCCAAGCTCATGGCTGCCCCACCAACAATAAATACATAACCTATAGTACTCCACCTAGTATCAATATCCCCAGCCAAATCTAAGTCAACATAGCCCTATAAATTAGTAGTAGAGCCCCCAAAGTGTAAACACTTATTGGATGTTCCTTTCAAATATTTGAGAATCCATTTGACTGCATTCCAATGCTCAATTCCTAGATGACTTATATACCTACTAAAACTCCCACTACATGTGCAATATCTAGCCTTGTATATACCATAGCATGCATCAAGCTTCCGAAAACTAAAGAATAGGATACCTTAGACATCTTATCCTCCTCTTCTTTTGTCTTGGGACACATCTCAACTACAAATGAATAGGTAAAGGTGTGCTGATAGCTTTAGCATTCTCCATAGAGAACATTGCAACACCTTCTTAACATAATCAGCCTGAGATAATGTCAATTTTCTATTCTTCCTATCTTTTCAAATCTTCATACCAAGGATTTGTTTTGCTGCCCCCAAATCCTTCATAGAAAATGCATGTGCTAACTAGGGTTTCAACCCCTTAATATGATCAACATATAAACATAAAATAATGTAGTTTTCATCATCCAAACTATTAAAATAAACACAATGATCTAAATAAAATCTATTGTATCCATGCTCATGCATAAAATTATCAAATTTTAGATACCATTGCTAAGGTGCTTGCTTTAAGCCATATAATTTTTTTTCAATTTGCACACTAAGTTCTACTTACCTTTGATTTCAAATCCCCATGGATGAGCCATATATATCTCTTCATTCAAACCACCATGAAGGAAGGATATTTTAACATCAAGCTACTCCAAATGCAAATCTTTAGGAGCCACAATACTTAAAATAGTACAGATAGAAGTCATTTTAACAACAAGAAAAAATATCTCATCAAAATCAATTCCTTTTTTTCTATATAAATCCCTTTACAACTAACCTAGCTTTAAATCTTTTCTTACCACCTTCCTCTTCTTTTAACTTGTAAAATCACTTATTTTGTAAAGCCTTTTCACTTGTAGACATCTTGCATAAATCCTATGTCTTATTCTTTAGTAAAGAGTCCATTTCATCTTTCATTGCAAACTCCCACAGAATCTTAGTATCCACCTGTACAACTTCATCATAACATTTAGGTTCAGCAACATTAGTATCTTTTGGAGTCCTTGAAATAGTTTTCTATCTACAAATACCATTATTTGAGAAATAATCTTCAAATTCGTAAGTGCAACACTCACCACCATTATCAAATCTAAGACATTTTAATTTTTTACCAGTCTCATTTTCAACCAAGCATTTCCATTTCTTAAAAGTTTGAAATACATTAGATTTCTATCTAAGGAAATAAAACCATACTTTTCTAGTTGTGTCATTAATGAATGTAACATAATAATGAGAGTCACCAAGGGAAGATACCTGAGCTAGTCCGCATACATCTGTATGCACAAGCTCTAACTTCTCCTTTTTAGTTTCCTTCCTAGTCTTCACAAAACTCACTCTCTTTTATTTTTCATACACACAACTTTCACACAAATCCATATTAACACATTTTAGACCTGGTAAAACTTTCTTTGAATAAAGTACTTTCATAGCTTTCTCACTCATGTACCCAAGTCTATTGTGCCACAACACTATATCAAAATCTATAGTAGCTATTTGTTCTCCTTACTCAATTGCAAAAATTGTTCTTGAAATTTTATTTTTCTCTAAAATAGTTAAAGTAGAAGGAACAATATGACTTGTACAAATATATAAGGTGCCTACTTTCACATCTTTCGCTATTACAAGGGAACCTTTTGAAAGTTTCCAATTTTTATCATTAAAAGTGACTACACAAATCTCATCACTGAATTGCCATGCTGAAATTAAATTCCTACTCGGCCTTGGAACATGTCTTACCTCATGTAGTAGCCAATGATTCCCATTTTGCAACTCAATCTTAATATTTCCCTTTCCAACAATCTAACAAGTTTCATTATCCCCAAAATAAACAAGTCCAAAATCCCCTTGGACATAATCAATGAAATAACCTCTATAAGATGTAGCATGAAATGAAGCACCAAAATCTAAAACCCATGAATCATCAACACATTCTAAAGGTAGAAGCAAAGCATCCTCTTCAAATTTGTTACTAACCATGTTTTCCTCCTTGTCTCCATCTGGTTTTTCTCCTTCATTTTTCTTTCGATTCCAACAATCTTTCTTTTTATGACCTAGTTTTCCATAGTACAAATAGTCATTTGGTCCTCTTGACTGAGACCTCCTCCCCTTTGACTTTCCTCTTGATTTCCCATGATTTCTAGAATTACTTCCTCTTTTAGTTGTTCTACCTCTACTTTATGCATTCAAAGCACTCCCTAATGTAGATCCACCTAAGGATTTTTTATGAGTTTCCTCACTCAAAAAAACATCAATCACATCATCATATTTTAGGATACTAGATCTAGGAACAAAATTACTCCCAACCATTACCAAGCCATTCTAGCTTTTAGGAAAAGAACATCAAATCAAGAGAGCCCTAATTTTTGCATCAAAATTGATACCCATCAAAGAAAATTGACTAGCAATAGTATTAAACTTATTTAAATGATCTACAACAAATCTACCTTTTTCCATTTTCATATTAAATAAATGCTTCATGAGAAATACCTTGTTTAAAGCAGAGGGTTTTTCATATAGTTTTGCTAGGGTTTGCATCAACTCTTCTATTTTTTTTTCTTTTGTAATATTAAATGCCACTGATGGTTCCAGGCATAAACAAATTCTTCCAAGTGCCTTTTGGTCTAAAAGATTGCATTCATCATTTGACATAGATCCCTGATTCTTGGTTTTTCCTTTGAACAACTTCCATAAATCCTTCTGATAAAAATAGTCTTCCATTTGCATCTTCTATAATGGAAAGTTTTTCTCATTAAACCTATCAACCCTTAGCTTACCCTCATTTTCCATCACTCCCACTCAACTATGAGACTCCCACTCAATCATGAAGCTTTCCTACAGAGGATAACTAGAAAAATAACCTCACTCTAATACCACTTGTTAGGATTAAACCATAGATAGAAATAACAATTACATGTAAATATAAACAATATCATAAAATAATAAATCACACAGAAAAGAACACAAGACACCAATATTTAATGTGGTTCACCCAATCTCTAGGTTACATCCACCAAACAACAAGTTTAATATTATTATGATCCAGTGATTACAACTTGATTACAATCCATAATCCCTTACAGCTCAATACCACCACAAGAACCAATTTTTGCATCACCTTATGAAACAATGCATAACCCTAAGCCCTTTTTATACAAGTATTAGACTACTTTAGGATTATAATTAATAATTAAATGTTGGCCCAAAATCCCAATAAAATAGGGCCCAAATTTTTTATCCCACCAACATAGTTTTTTACAGATTCATCTTCCATCATTTTAGCATCTTGGAACAAGAATATCCAATTCTGCAATCTTATCCTCTTTCCTATGTGTGTCCCCTTCAAAAGTAGATTCTAAAGCTTTCCAAATTTTATGAGATGTTTCTAGTGTCTTGACATGACTATATTCATTCTCAGGAAGAGCTAATAGTAAGGCTTCTTTGGATCTCATATTGTACATGAACAAATCTCTTTCTTCTTGACTATACTCCTCAAACTTGGCTTCTTCCACAATATTTTTGTTGTCCTTTGTGAAAGGCCAATATCTTGGACCAATACATAGCATATCAGTCTTCATCTTTTCCTTCTTGCTATCATAGTTAACTCCATGAAACTTTGGACTATCTTTTCTAAAGTAACTTATCATTGACCTCCCAAATCTCTTAAGCTTTCCCTTCAAGGACTTGAAGTGCTCATACCAATTATTAGAATATATAGTCCATGAATATAATTAAGCAAGGAGTGAATCAATTATCCAATTATTAAAACAATTATCAACCTTTTTAAACCTTAACTATATGAGAAATATAATCAAAAACCATAACAAGATATTCATACACAATAACTCTAGTTATGTTAACTAGAGAAACCCTTGATCAAAGGGAAAACCCTAGTGGGGATGATACCCAAAAGATGATTTATTAATATAAATATTCCTTGTTAGAGGATGGACCCTATTAGGAGTCTATGAAAATATTTATTATATATTAGTGCCCACTAAGAGACTTTGAATCCTTGTTAGTAGAATTCAACCCTTTTATGAGTTGTAGAAGGCATATGCACCCACTATCCAAATAGCTTCAAGGGAAAGACCAAGGAACCCACTGTCTAAATAAGCTTTGTAGTATTCATTAGAGAATATAGAATTGAACTATACATTTTTTCATCTTCCTCTATCTTCTCAACCAAACTTCTACTACTTCTAATCTTGATAGTAGATCACCAACTTCACATCCTATAATCGCTTAGATCACTTACTTGCATTTATCAAATACTTGGCTTCTTATTCTCACACTACACACTTATTCAACATACAATTCACACATTACAATTAAGGAAAATAGTTTCCTTTGTACCAAGTCCTCAAAACAATTCTTTGAGTCAGCCTTGAGTCTTTTCCAATTAATTACAATAGGACCATAATAAATTATTTCACAATTACACAACACTGTCTTAACAACTTCTCACACATGTGACTCCAAGACTTGTACACTCATTGATGTAATCATCAAATTATCCTCTATCACTATATAACTTCACATATCTTGATTATATCTCTATTAGGAGATACAATCTAGTCATCAGAAACTACTTCTCAAGTACTCTATCTCTATACTCCTCTCTATAAATCAAATATATCTTCCATATTTCCTAAACTTATGTTATGTGCACTTAACCTCATCATCAGGATACAATTTGTAACTTGTCCTTAATTGTATGTCACCAAAACATCAAAAATCTATCAATACAATCATGGCCTCTATCTGCTACTCTACCATTCTTCATGGAATTATTGTTATGTTGACATCAATGATAAACATAGTCATGAATGCAACATGTCAATACTGCCACATACTCTCCAATGCTTAGGATACTCCCCCAAAGGAATACATTTAGCATTCATGCTAATAGCCTATTAGGGCTACAATTTGATCACTTTTGATGATCTACACCACAAGGGATCTTCTTGGTTAAAAGAAATATAAGATAGTTAGGTCAATGGTTATTAAAGGATTTAAACTCATAATATAATAAGAACTCTATTATGATTTAAACAAGGTTTGTTAAAACCACTATGTTAAGAGATTTTTCCTGATTCACATGTTAGAATGTCTCAGTACCTAATCCATTAGTTTTCTCTTACAAAATCATTTACATATCTTTTCTCTTCAATATCTAAATTTTATCTCCTTATCTGATCTAATCTATTATGCTCCTCACTATTAGGTTTCTTTATCTGATCTCTCTATCAAACTTAGTCTTCCTTTCTTTGTCCTTGGCTTGTTCTCTCCTTCACACTTTATTCTCACACCCATAATGATTTAGGGTTGGATGCAAAAATGATAGAAATTTCTAGATCATAATCAAGGATCCATAATTCATCATGTAGCCATTTTACCCTTTTGATATTATGATTGGTTAATCATCCTTTCTTGAATTAATTTATTCTAAAAAAATGCATAATCTACTCGTTAAATGTCTCTATAATCCTTAAATGTTTCATAGGAGTCAGCTAAAATGATTTACATAAGTATTTGTGACATTATAAACACATACGCCAAAATTGGTTTACTTAGCAAATGAATATTTTGACACTTGGTCATCACTAGCATTCATTTTATCTCTCAGCTTATATAGGCTTGGTATATACTAACTCACTCATCATAAGTTAACTTTACATCATTCTATCTCAATTCTTTTTCTTGACATGTATTCAAGCTTAGTCTACACTAGGGTGCTCAACAACCTTTGACTTGCTTGACATGAAATGAAATATAAACAATCCAATGTAGCTTGACCTTCTTTGGATAGCTTGGTCACAATTATGTCCGACCAACACTACCTAGAGAATGACTAAGTGTTGGACACTAATAGGCAACTACACTTAGAGATAACTAGAGATAAACTATTTCCCTTCTAATTTTAATTTCTACTATATCATCCCTTTGTATTTTTATATTCATTTTATACTCATTAATTAAAATAATCCTCCCACATTGACCTCTTCCATTTATATTTATTGTAAATATTATATTCAAATTATCTTCTACCTCTAAAGCATCTTTAAGAGTGAAAAATTTGAATAAATTCAACTCTTCTTGAATATTAAACTTCAACCCATATATGGAATGGGCTTATTTCTCCTTGTTGGCCTTAGAATGGAATATTTCTATTGGTACTCAATTAAACTATTTTTTATATTCTTTAACAAATATTTATTTTTACAAATTCAACCCTTTCATCTTCCTTAACATGTCAAGCTCATAGTTGACATGAATGAATTATCTCTTCAAATTTTTGAAAACCTAGTCACATCATCTTATTTTTTCATTCTCTAGATTATATTTCTCTATGATTAAACTCTATTCCATCAAATAATATCACAAGCTTTCAATTTGGCCTTTCTAAACTTGAAACTCTCATGATCTTCTACTT
Organism: Cupressus sempervirens; assembly: GCA_028749045.1. Taxonomy (NCBI): domain Eukaryota; kingdom Viridiplantae; phylum Streptophyta; class Pinopsida; order Cupressales; family Cupressaceae; genus Cupressus; species Cupressus sempervirens. The sequence goes on along the minus strand of CM053788.1, from coordinate 704,490,121 downwards.
TTTCACATTCAAAATACTTCTCCATGTGATTGATCAAATAAATGATCCATTCTTAATTAATCGTTAAAGAAAATGTGGAAACTCCACCCTTTGGAACTTCATTTTCTTATAACTATCTTTCTTCTTCACATTCATCATCACTTTCATTTCTTCCCTAATATCGATTCCCTTTTCTAGTACCTAAACTTTTCGTTTAGAATATTTATAAAATGAGGTGGCCCACAAAATGCAACCATTAGGGAATATTTTTCATTTCTATCCACTTTTTACACTCATTTAAGGTCTCTAAGGGCCTCAAATTTGAATTTTAATATTTCTTAAAAAATATTTAAAATAAATAAATTATAATAGTACATAAATCAAGAATATTATAGAAGTTGTTTCTTTGCTTCATTATTTTGGAGTTTTGTATAAAATTATGTGTCATACACACATAAATGAAAACTTACTAAAAGTAGTAACCCTATCATTTATTTCTATTATTAAAAATGAATGATGTTTAGGTAATGATGGATTTCTCTTACACCCTAGATTCTTCTACACAACAATAAATAACTCATGTACCAAGAAACATGCTTGAGATTGACTTTAGTCTGAGAAGAAAATATTACCTTATTGAAAAATTGGGAAACATTGAGCTAAATCACATATTAGAGCTTAATAATTGTTAATTAATTCATAATAAATTATTCCAAAGAAGATCCTCCATATAAATATCCAAAGTATTAATTTTTTATAAATTTATAGATGTTACTAAAATTTGGTATGTATAATTACATAATCAATGCTTTCAAAATACATTACTCATGTAAAAAAAAATTACAAATGAACATTTGTGTATCTTCTAATAAAGGAATAATTCCTTATATCATTGTGGTGAAAAAGAACCTAATAAACCAATTGGGATGCAATTAGAGGAGGATAGTTTTAATAAGGTCACAGGGATTGTGTGGACTAATTATGTAATGGGCTTATGTAATTGTGTAATTGTAAGCCAAACATGACAACAAAATGTACTTTAGGTATAATTAGGGAAGCTTGCAACTACATGGACAACAAAGGTTAGAGTAATGATTCCTTTACAAAAAAATTAATGTTATTTCATGAGATATGGAGTCATGTAAAGGTGTTAGTTGTCCTAGGATGGATACCAAGTTGTAAATTGTGAAAGTTGACAAAAGTTGTTAATGATAACATTGATAACATTTTCCAAAAACTTTTTGAGTTGAGAATTTTAGTTTCTAATAGGAAAATAATTTCAAACCATTTTAAAATGGTATAGATACCTCTACAATGCATTAAACATGGTTGATGAAGGTTTTGGTAAGTTTTGAGAGTTTTACAATTTTTTTGTGTATTAGGATTGTTAAGTGTTATTTGTATTTGGATCTTGTTAGAGTATAGATATACCTTTCTAATTCATGTATTTTAATTATTTTAAGTGACAAGGGTGTTGGATACAATTGATTAATTGTGTATTGTCTTTGATGTTGCACATATGTCATATCATTATTAGTTAGCATATGTCAAGCTCACTCGAGCAGTGAAGACAATTTTTTGTATCTACCAAGCATTCCTGTGATTGCCTAGTTTAGAAGATAGTGTCCACTGAGTTCACTTGGGTGTTGAAGGAAATTCTATAGAAGATAATTTTCAACCGAGATCACTTAGTTAATGAAGGAAATTTGGATAGAACAAGTGCTAACCAAACTCACATAGTTACCAAAGGATCTTTGTAAGTTTGCAATGTTAACTGAGCTACTATTGGTTAACACAAGAAATCATTTATGAGTTAGTGTCTACTAAGTTGGGTTGGCTAATGAAGGATTTTATTATTTTAGTATATTAAGATTAATTGGTTTATCTATTAGTTCTAGCTAACTAAGGTGTTGAATACTAGTTATTCTAAGTTGTATATAAGTTGACTTGATAATGCAAACGATCTAAGTATAAGGTCAAGTTTTGGATTCAAAGTGTGTGCAAGTGAAGATGTGATGATTGTATTAAAGATTTGAGGAAGCAAATTTCAAGGATAAGTAAAATATCCTTGTGGAGTAAAAAAAACTATATTTGGTTAGGAAGGATCAAGTACAAGCTAAAATAGAGATATATAATCAGTAATTTAGTTACATTCAAATAAGGTCATCTCATTGTTACTCTCTAACCATTGTAGCAGTGATCTAAATATCTTAATAGAGTTGGCTTAACAACTATTTATAGATTCTCTAACAAGGTGGTAGTTATATTGAATTGTCTCAAGACCTCTAACAAGGCCACTCCTAATAGGGTGATTAACTCCGTTGATAGGGTCACACCTAACAGTGTGTTTTGTAACCTTTATTAGGGTTGGCTCCTAATAGGGTTCAATTTAGAAGAGTGAAAACAATAACTAGTTGTAGTGGGTGGTCTTTCCCAAATTGGGTTTCCATGTTAAATCCTAGTGTAAAATGTGTTCATGCTATTTTTCTTATGTGTTTGTAAGTAATTTAAAGTAATAGTAATCATAGATAACATCTAAAGTTTTCATCTTAAATACTTACCGAGTTACAACATTTATGTGTGTTTAGCAAGCATCAATAATAATTAGTTTTTGGATTGTAATTTTGTACTAACATCTAAGGGATCTAAGATTTATTTCAGTAGTAATTAATTCACCCCTCCACTCTCATTTCCTCTTCTTATATTTCCAAAAATTGGTATTAGAGCTTTTTGGTACTTGTAGAGAAGGTTTCAAGGACCTAAGCTAAATATCAAGATGTCTTACAAAAGAGAGATCCCCAAGCCAAATAGAGACAATTTGCAACATGGCAAGGACTTATGAGGCTACATTTGGCTACCATCAGTGACTCTGGGTGAAAATATCTTGATACTAAACACAAGACTCCCACTGCAACATTATCAGTTGAAGATATTGCTAAAAAGAAGAATCATAACATCACGGTGATTGATATTGCATATAATCTTAGTTATTTTGAAGTTGATGAAGTCAAAGACTACAAGACAATGTAATAATATCTAGGGCTGAAAGTTTTTGAGTTCATTCTGATTAGATTAAAATGAGAGAAGATGAGAACATTGCAAAATATGTGGAAAGAATCAAAGCAAGTGTAAGTGCAATCAAAGCATCTAGAGGAGACATTAAAGAGAAAATAGTTGTAAGAAAGGTACTTAGAACTCTTCTTCCTATTTATGCAATTAGAGTATCTACCATTCAAGAGATGAGATTTGATCCAAATCATAAAATTTCTTTGGATGAACTAGTCGAAAGGTTGACAACTTTTGAGTTAGATAACTTTGATAACTAATTTCCTAGTTCAAAGGTTATTGAGTATGATTTTAAAGCTAAACTCTCACTCAAAGAAAAGGCTAAGAAATCAAAGTCTAGTAAATAAAGAAGTGAAGAAGAAACAAAATAAATTTCAAATAGTGATCTCAAAGTTTTTGAAGCCCTACTTGTAAGAAAGTATTCAAAAGGCAGAGGAAAGTATAAAGGTTAAGTTGCTCTGATCTTCTTTTCTAAGGTTAAGGTATCCAAAAAAAGAAAAAAAACATGAAAAGAAAAGAAATAAGCACAAAGGAAAGAAGGATTACAAGAACTACAAGAACAAAGGCAATAAATCTTGTTTTATAGCTAAAGTTTCTGATAACAGTGAAGATGAAATGGTATATATTGTTGTAAAAGATGAATTTGGTGATGAAGGAGATAAAATGGCACTTATCTCTCATGATAGAAAAAATGATATATGGAATATTGATAGTGTTTTTTCACATCATATGATTGGAGATAACAAAAAATTTAAGCACGTGTGGAATATTATAATGGAGGTAGTGTGAGATTTGGAAACAATGAACCTTGTAACATAAAAGGAAAAGGATACATTTCATTGACTAAAGAACTTATATGTGATAATACTTATTGGGTTAAAGGATCAAATAATAATCTACTAAGTGTGGCATAGTTGAACAACATTAGATTCAAGGTAGAATTCATAAATGGACATTCCAAACTACTAAATGGAAAAGGAAATTTGGTTGGATCTGACAAGAAAACAAATGGTAATCTATTTTATCTTGATCTTAGTGAATGTTTATGTTTTATTACTCAAGTAAAAGAAAGCTAGTTATGGCACAAGAGACTATGTCATGTAAACTTTGATAATCTAGTTAAGATAAGAAAACTTAAAAGAGCAAGAGGTATTGCTAGTTTGAAGAAGCTTGATATGGCTATATGCAAGAATTGCCAAATTGGAAGGATGGGAAAGAGTAGTTTCAAAAGTAAAAAATATTAGTAAAATGAGGTCTTAGAAATTTTTCATACAGTCTTGTGTAGACCTATTGGAATAGAGAGTCAAAATGGAGAAAAGATTTTAATTCTTTTTGTTGATGACTATTCTAGAATGATGATTGTAATGTATCTAAAAGAAAAATCAGAAGCCTTTCAAAAGTTCAAGTGGTATTTGGCAAGAGTAGAAAAAGAAATTAGCAAGAGATTGAAATGTTTAAGATCAGATAGAAGTGGTGAATTCATCTCCAATGAGTTCAATAATTTCTACATTAAAAGAGGAATTAAAAGACAAGTATCAACCTCTTGTACACTATAGTAGAATGGTATAGCTGAAAGAAGAAATAGATCTATCATGGATTATGCAAGAACCCTGATGATTGAAAAGAATATTTCTCTCAAATAGTGGAAGGAAGCTAAAACCACTATAGTTCATACCTTGACTAGATTACACTTGAAGAAAGATTCAAAGAAAAATCCTTATCAACTATGGTATGACTACAAACCTAATATAAGTTACTTGAAAGTATTTGGTAGCAAATATTATATCCTGAAAGAATCTAGAAAAGGCAAATTTGATGTAAAATATGATAAAGTCATATTTTAGGATACTCTTGTAGAAGTAAAGTATAAAAATGTTTGAATTTTTCTACTCATAAAATAATAGAAAGTGCTTCTATTTGAATTGATGAATTCGCAAAAAATATTTTTAAAAAAAGTAACAAGGAGCCTGAGGATTACAAAATATTCATTTACTATGAATTTCATACTATGAAAAACCTATCTAAGAGGCTTCATCTCCTGATTCCCCAAAGTCACCAGAGGTTACTGAGTTGCAAACAATGCAACTAGAGCCACTATCTGAAGTGTTAGGATTAAACCATAGACATAAATAACAATTATGTGCAAATATAACCAATAACAAAAAATAATAGATCACATAGAAAAGAACACAAGACACCAAGATTTAACATGGTTCACCCAATCCTTGGGCTATGTCCACCAAACAACAAGTTTGATATTATTATGATCCAGTGATTATAACCTAATTACAATTTGTAACCCCTTACAGCTCAATACCATTGCAAAATCCAATTTTGTAGCACAACTATGAAATAATCCCTAACCCTAAGCTCTTTTATACAAGTATTTTTACCACTTTAGGGTTTATAATTAATAATTACATGTCAACCCAAAATCTCCATAAGATAGGGCCAACATTTTTTTCCCAAAGAATTTATGAAGTATGTATAGTACTTTCTTGATCAGTCACCACAATCTAACAATCTCCCACTTGGGGACTGATCAGGCTACACACTAAACAATAATCTCCCACTTGGAGACTGATCCTATAGCTATGCCACTATTCCATGAGGCTCCCACTAGATCAAACCACCCTAGACTCTGATGTTCTTTTATTCATGTTTAGTCTAGAAGACCAACTAAAGATGAAGAGGAGTTTAGCTTCTCCCTTGTTAGTACCTTTATCAACATATCTATTGGATTATCATCTGTATGTATCTTCTCCTACTTTAGCTATCCATCCTCCAAAATTGACCCAATAAAATGGTACCACAACTATATGTGTTTGGTCTTTGAATTCAAAGTTGAATTCTTTGCAAGATGAATGGCATTTTGACTATTTGTAAACAAATAATTAACCTTCTAAGGGTGTCCCAATTCTTTTAAGAATAAATAAAGCCATATCATCTCCTTGGCTACCTCTGTAGTAGCTACATACTCTACCTCTGTAGTGGATAAAGAATTAACCTTTTGTAACCTAGAAACCTAGTTTATGGCTGCCCCACAAATAGTAAAGACATAACTTGTAGTAATCTACCTGGTATCAATATACCCTACCAGATCTAAGTCAACATAGCCCTGTAAATTAGTAGTAGAGACCCCAAAGTGTAAAAACCTAATTGATGTTCCTCTCAAATATCTGAGAATCCATTTGATAGCATTCCAATGCTCAATTCTTTGATGACTTTGGCCTAGTACATACCATAGCATACATCAAGCTTCCTATAGCTAAAGCATAGGGTACCTTATACATCTTATCCTCCTCTTCCAGTGTCTTAGGACACATCTCCTTAGTCAACTTCAAATGACTAGGTAAAGGTATGCTGAAAGCTTTAAAATTCTCCATAGAGAAATGTTGCAATACCTTTGCCACATAATCAGCCTAAAATAACATCAATGTTTTTTTCTTCTCATCTTTGCAAATCTTCATACCAAGGATTTTTTTGCTGCCCACAAATCCTTCATAGAAAATGCATGTGCCAATTGGCATTTTAGGCTCTTAATATGATCCATGTTAGACCGAGCTACAAGCATATCATCAACATATAAACATAAAATAATGTAGTCGTCATCATCCAACCTCTTAAAATAAATACAATGATCTAAATGACACCTATTTTATCCATGCTCATGCATAAAAATATCAAATTTCAAATACCATTGCTGAGGTGCTTGCTTCAAGCTATATAAATTTTTCTTCAATTTGCACATTAAGTTCTCCTTACCTTTGACTACAAATCCCTGTGGCTGAGCCATATATATCTCTTCATCCAAATCACCATGGAGGAAGGTTATTTTAACATCAAGCTACTCTATATGCAAATATTTAGTAGCCATAAAACTTGAAATAGTATGGATAGAAGTCATCTTAACAACATGAGAAAATATCTCATCAAAATTAAGGCCCTTTTTTCTGTGCAAATCCTTTCAAACTAACCTGGCTTTAAATTTTTTCTTACCTGCCTCCTCTTCTTTCAACCTATAAACCCACTTATTCATCTCTTTTACTTGTAGGCAACTTACATAAATTTCATGTCTTATTCTTTAGCAAAGAGTCCATTTCATCTTTCATTGTAGATTCCCACTAAATCTTAGTATCCACTTGCATAGCTTCATCATAACATTCAAGTTCACTAGCATCAATAACTAAAATTGAATACAAAGAGGAAGAGAATATTTTTGGAGGTCTAATTTACCTTGTCGATCAACTACCATTCATCGGTGTGTGTGGTATTTGGTGTTACGATTGTTGCACATCATGAAGAATGTCTGGAACATTAGCTTGTGGAGTATCATCCAACACTAGATAATCATTTTCTTTCTTATCATGTTGTTGCAAAAAATCTTTGTACAACTCATTAAATATGATAACCTTGCTTCTTAAAATTTTATGATTGTCAAAATCCTAAAGCCTATAAGAAAATTCATTAATTCCATATCCAAAAAATACACATTTCTTTGACTTAGCTTCTAGCTTGGTTCTATTTTAAAAATCTATGTGAGCAAATGCTTCACAGCCAAAGGTTTTGAGAAAAGAATAACTCACCTTCTTACTAGTCTATGCTTCCTCTAGAATACCATAGCCCAAAGGAGTAGAGGGACCTCTATTAATCAAATATATAGTAGTATTGATAGCCTCCACCCACATGTGTAAGGGAAACCTAGCATGCAACCTCATGCTCCTTGCAAACTTCATTATAGTCCTATTCATGTGTTCAACAACTCCATTTTCCTATGGAATCCTTGGAATAGTTTTCTATCTAAAAATACCATTAGTGGAGAAATAATCTTCACATTCACAACTCCAATACTCACCACCATTATCAGATTTGAGACATTTTAATTTCTTACCAATCTCATTTTCAACCAAGCATTTCCATTTCTTAAAAGTTTGAAATAAATCAGATTTATATCTAAGGAAATAAATCCATACTTTCCTAGTTGCATCATCAATAAATGTAATATAATAATGAGAGCCATGAAGGAAAGATACCTTAGCTAGTCCCCATACATCTGTATGGACAAGCTCTAATTTCTCCTTTTTGTTTTCCTTCCAAGTCTTTACAAAACTCACTCTCTTTTATTTTCTATACACACAACTTTCACAGAAATCCATATTAACAAATTTTAGACCTGGTAAAACTTTCTTTGAATGAATTACTTTCATACCTTTCTCACTCATGTGCCCAAGTCTATTGTGCCATAGTGACGTATCCAAATCTAAAATAGCTATTATTTCTCCCTACTCAATTAGAGAAATTGTTCCTAAATATTCATTTTTCTCTGAAATAATTAAAGTAGAAGAAACAATATGACCTGTATGAAGATATAAGACCTACCTACTTTCACACCTTTTTCTACTACAAGGAAACCTTTTGAAACCTCCCAATTTTTATCATTAAAAATAACTACACAACCCTCGTCACCAAGTTGCCCTACTAAAATTAAATTTTACTCAGCCTTGGAACATGTATTGCCTTATGTAGTAGCCAACAATTCCCATTCTGTAGCTTAATCTTAATTTTTCCCTTTTCAACAATCTGATAAGGTTCATTATCCCCCAAATAAACAAGCTCAAAATACCCTTGGACATAATCAATGAAATAACCTCTGTGAGGTGTAGCATGAAATGAAGCACCAAAATCTAAAACCCATGAATCATCAACACTTTCTAAAGATAGAAGCAAAGCATGCTCTTTAGATTTGTTACTTACCACATTTGCCTCCTCATCTCCATCTAGTTCATCTCTTTCATTTTTATTTTTATTCCAGCAATCTTTCTTTTTATGACTTGGTTTTGGACAGTACTAGTAGTCATTTGATCCTCTTGATTGAGACCTCCTCCCCTTTGACTTTCCTCTTGATTTCTCACAATTTTTGGAATAACTTCCTCTCTCAGTTGTTCTACGCCTGCTTTGTGCATTCAAAGCACTTCTTGATGTAGATCCACTTGATGATTTCCTATGAGTTTCCTCACTCAAAATAACACCGATCACATCATCATATTTTAGGGTACTAGATCCTTGAACAAAATTACTTGCAACCATTACCAAACCATTCCAACCTTCAAGAAAAGAATAGAAAATCAAGAGAGCCCTAATTTCCTCCTTAAAATTGGTACCTACAGAAGATAACTAACTAGTAATAGTATTAAACTTATTTAAATGATCTACAACAAATCCACCTTCTACCATTTTTATATTAAATAAACACTTCATGATAGATACCTTGTTTGAAGTGGAGGGTTTTTCATATAGTGTCACTAGGGTTTTCAGAAACTCTTATATTGTCTTCACTTTTGTAATATAAAATTCCATTGATGGTACCAAGCATAAGTGAATGCTTCCAAGTTCCTTTCTATCCAAAACATCCCATTCATCATTTGACATAGATCCCTGATTCTTGGCTTTGCTTTCCAATGACTTCCATAAATCCTTTAGATAAAGATAGTCTTCCATTTGCATCTTCCATAACTGAAAGTTCTACCCATTAAACCTATCAACTCTCATCTTACCCTCATCTTCCATTGCTCCCACTCAACTATGAGACTCGCACTCAACTATGAGACTTTCTTGTAGAGGATAACTAAAAAAACAACCTCTCTCTAATACCACCTATTAGGATTAAACCACAAAAAGAAATAACAATTACATGAAAATATAACCAATAAAAAAAATAGTAGATCACATAGAAAAGAACACAAGAGACCAAGATTTACAATGGTTCACCCAATCCCTGGGCTACATCCACCAAATAGCAAGTCCAATATTATTATGATCCAATGATTATAACATGATTACAATCTATATCCCCTTACAGCTCAATACCACTACAAGAACAAATTTTGCATCACAACTATGAAACAATCCCTAATCCTAAGCTCTTTTATACAATTATTGTTACCACTTTAGGGTTATAATTAATAATTAGATGTCGACCCAAATACTTTCCTCATTAGTCACCACAATCTGACATGAAGGACTTGAGTGACATTTAGAGGCTATTGAGCTAGTTCAAACTAAGCATGATGGACTCAATTCATAGATAGTTGGACTTGAGCTTGATACTAAAGTTTATGATGAAGATAGTGGAACTCATTCAAATCCCAAAGAGCCTATATTAGCAAGATATGTTAGAAGGAATCATGCACTTGATAAGATCATTGGAGAGAAATCTAATGGAATGATGACAAGAAGAAAATTAAAAGGTACATGTTTACTTATTGAATTTGAAACTAAAAATTTTAAAGATGCTATAGAAAATGAAAGTTGGATTGAAGCAATGAATGAAGAGATAGATCAGATGGAAGAGAAAAAAACTTGGACCTTTGCTCCTAGGCCAAAAGATAAAAATATAATTGGCACAAAGTGGGTATTTAGAAATAAGTTGAATGAAGATGGAAAAGTTTCAAGAAAAAAGGCAAGATTGGTATGTAAAGGTTATTCTCAAGAAGAAGCTATTGATTATGGTGAGACTTCTTCTCCTATTGAAAGATTAGAAGATGTTAGAACTTTACTAGTGTATGGAATACATAGAGTATTTAAAGTATACCAAATAGATGTTAAATCTACATTCTTGAATGTAAATCTTGATGAGGAAGTCTACATTGAACAACCAGAAAGTTTTGTAGCTCCTAGCAAAAGAGACATGGTTTGCAAGTTACATAAAGCATTATATAATCTCAAGCAAGCTTCTAGAGCCTAGTATGAAAGACTTCATAATTAATTGGTATAGATTATCTTTCAAAGAACAAATGATAATAGTAGTTTTTATATCAAAGGACTAGACAAGAAGATTGTATTGGTAAAAATATTTGTTGATCATGATTCTTTATTTACAAGAGATGATGACTTGTGCATAGCATTTTTAGAAGAAATGAGTAAAGAATTTGAGATGTCCATGTTTGGTGAGATAAAATTCATTGTTGGGTTATAGATATAGGAGAACAAAAATGGTATCTACATCACTTAATCTAAGTATATCAAGGAGATACTAAAGAAATATGGAATGGAAGATGCAAGACCAGTTGGAACTCCTATGTCTACTAGACATAAGTTTTCCAAGAATGATGATTCCAATGAATTATATTAGACCACATATAGATCAATAATTGGAATATTGTAGTAAGTCATTCATACAAAGACTGATATTGCTCAAGTAGTCAGTATGGTGGCAAGATTCTCAACAAATCCTAGAGAAAATTACATGATGACAATCAAGAGAATCATGAGATATCTAAAAGGTACTAAAGGCTATAGCTTATGGTATAAACTTGGAGGCAATTTGGACTTGAAAGTATTTACTAATGCTGACTAGGAAGGAAGTCTTGATGACAAAAAAGGCACTAGTGGTGGAGCATTATTTCTTGGTTAAAGACTAGCATCTTGGACAAGAAAGAAACAAAATTGCATCTCTCAATCCATAGTAGAGGTAGAATATGTGGTAGCAATAGTTAAGTGTTCTAACATTGTTTGGTTCAAACAATTGTTGAAAGGAATGAAGATAGAGATCAAGGATTCAATAGTCATATACTATGATAACATCAGTGCAATCAAAATATCAAAGAATCTAGTGATGCATACCAAAACAAAGCACATTGCTATAAAATATTACTTCTTAAGAGAGTTGGTGTAGAATAATGAAGTCAGATTGGAATATGTTAATAAAAAAGAAAAAATTGTACATATTCACCAAGTCATTACCTAAGGATGCATTTTTGTATCTAAGAGCTAAGCTATGGGTCATTCCCATATCTAAAGCTCATTAAATAAAGTTTAGTGATGCATTAACTAGTACAAATTGAACATCAATTAGTTGGTGTAGAATTGACAAGGGCATATTGTAAATGAATTAGTACTTAAGGTACATTGATATTAATAGAGTTGTTATCTTTGGCATATTTTGTCAAAGAGGGAGAAGTGTACTGTCATATCCAATAGAAATTTTTGTCATTTCAAAGAAGGAGAAGTTTTTTTTAAGAGGGGGAAAGTTGTATGAATGAACTTTGCAGAAGTCATTTTAGACAAAGTAAGAATCATGCTAAAGGAAGAGCTCATACTAATAGAGGGAGTTTTCAAGAATAAATCCAAAATTTCATTATGTTATGACATGTTATATTGCCATCACTATAAAAGATGGAGATTTTTTGATATAATTGATTAATTATGTATTGTCTTTGATGTTATAAAAATGTCATATCATTATCAATCAGTTTATGTCGAGCTCACACTAGTAGTAAAGATAGTTTTCTATGTCTACCAAGTTCACTCAAGCACAAAAGAAACTCTATAGAAGATGAATGTTGACCAAGCTCACTCAGTTAATGAAGGAAAGTTGGATGGAATCAGTGTTAACTGAGCTCACTCAGTTGCTAAAGGATCTTTGCAAGTTTGTAGTGTTAACCAAGCTTCTCTTGGTTAACATAGGAGATTATTTCTAAGTTAGTGTCTACCAAGTTGGGTCAGCTAATGAAGGATTTTATTAATTTGGAATATTAAGCTTAATTTATTTATCTATTGGTTCTATCTGACTATGGTGATGAATATTAGTTATTCTAAGTTGTATATGAGCCAATTTGACAATGTGAAAGATATAAGTATAAGGTCAATTGTGGATTCAAAGTGTGTGAAAGTGAAGATGTGATGATTGTATTGAAGATTTGAGGAAGCAAATTTGAAGGATAAGTAGAATATACTTGTGGAGCAAAAAAACTATATTTAGTTAGGAAGGATCAAGTAAAATCCATAATAGAGATATATAATTAGCAATTTAGTTGCATTCAAATCAAGACATCTCATTGTTACTCTCTAACCATTGTAGGAGTCTTCTAAATGTCTTAACAGAGTTGGCTTAACAACTATTTTTAAATCCTCTAACAAGGTGGCAGTTCTATTGAATTATCTCAAGACCTCTAACAAGGCCACTCCTGATAGGGTGATTAAATCCTTTAATAGGGTCACACCTAATAGTCTGTTCTGTAACCTTTAATAGGGTTGGCCCCTAATAGGGCTCACTTCAAAAGAGTGAAAAAATAAATAGTTGCAATTGGTGGTTTTTTCCAAATTGGATTTCCATGTTAATTCTTGATGTCAAACATGTTCATGTTATTTTCCTTATGTTTTTTCAACTAAGTCAAGTAATGATAATCACATATAACATCTAAAGTTTACATGTTAAGCACTTATCGAGTTACAACATTTATGTTTGTTTATTGAGCATCAATAGTAATCAGTTTTTAGATTGTAAGTTTGTACTAACATCTAAGGTATCTCAAATTTATTTTAGTAGTAACTGATTCACCTCTCTTCTCTTAGTTACTCCTCTTATATTTCTAACAAAAGGAATGAATTAAGAAGCAATTTCGTATCACTAGTTTGTAACCTTCACAAATTAGCGCTTGGCAATAAAACATGAAAATTGGATCCACAACCACTATTAAGAAAAATTGAAACTTAGGGTTTTCCAAGGTCTAATGAGCTAATATAGTATCATGGAGTCCTTTTTTTCACTTTAAATAGCTATTTATGGAATGAGCCCTAGTGCCTTATCCCTACGTGACAAGCAGTTTTGCATGAATATAGTGAAACTAATAGTGTGATTGAAGGAATGAATTTCAATGCTTAGGATAGTTTGAGTGGGATGTATTCTAAATATTAGAAGAATTATTTTACAAATAGAATATGAGATTGAAGGCTATTAACCTAACAAATAACAAGCCCGTTGAAGATTAATATTGAAATGTTATGATCTAATTATGAAACCTAGTAGTTTTGTATAAGGTCCAAATGGGTATTCAAATCTATGATTTGTTTGGAAGTATCACATATTGTGTGGGAGTTTTAGTCCAAATTTTGATTAGGGAGGCTTAATTGGGTCTTATAGACCTAATAGGCTATTTTGGTGAAATCTAATTTTTGAGGAATATATGATCCTTGAAACTAACTTAATTTGGGTTATTTTAGCATGAGGAAAGAAATCATAAGAGTTGGAGTGATGGTGAATAGTTGAAGTGGGAAATCCCCTAATATGATGGTATTTTGAAGCCTTTAAACCTAAGGTAAATTTGTCTTATGAAGTAGATAGGTTCAATCCAAGAAGCATAGAGCTGGTTGTTGATATTATGTTGCATTGACCAAGTAGTCAAGAAGGGTAGTGTAACTCCAATGGCCTGATAGCGACACTTAAGTAGAAGATAGGAATAAGGGACTATTGTAAGGTGAGTGACCATAAAATCAACTTGCCTCATCATTGTATTGAGTCAAGTAAACTAGCATCAACTATTAAAATATTGGAACTTGAATCCATTCAAAGGAAAATAATTGTCTAGAGCTAGGGGAAAAACTTGATGAAAATATACAATTATAGTATTTTATACACAAATCAAAGGGTAATAAAAATGATAGTGGATAAAAAATGTATGCAACACAAACACTAAAATCTAGAAATTTTTATAAAAATACTTAGAACTTAACTCAATATTATACTAATTGAATGAATTGTGACTAAAAGAAGAAAAATTAAAAATAAAAAAGTATGTAATTTAGTAAAATGATAAACATATAGTAATAACTTAAAATTTTTGCTATAGTTTAATTAATTCAAGTTAAATATAAAAAATTAAAATTAATAAATTAAATTCAAGATTATTAAATAGTTAATAAAAAAAAATCAAACATCAATACTATGATCATATTTTGGTATGAACTACAAGCATAGCTTGTAAATATCACAACACAACTAAAAAAATGTTCTTGCCTTCTACTACAAATGGAATTTCTCAATAATCATCTTTAGTTGACAATCTAAATAAGGAATGAATTAAAAAATTTATGTTACCTTTTCAATAAATAGTAAAATATACTTTCATAACTTGGATTGGTTCAGGTTGTTTCTCAAGTGGAGGGGTTGCATTTACTAAGTTAGGCCCATTTTATCCACTTGGAGATGATCAGGGACTTGGGAGAAATTTGCAATCATGGAACAAAGGTATCACATCATATATAAAATAAAAATTTTATGCTAATGAATGTAATAAGGAATTTATGATTATTATAGGTCTTTCTTATTCTAACATAGTTTCAACTTGTAGTATCAAACCTCCTTTTTGTAGAATCTCTAGTTGGAGTAGGGTGATCATACTCAAACACTACTTCAAAATATAAATGTGGTGATGAATTGACAAGTTATTATTGACTAAATCTCTATTACCTTCTTTTTCCTATAAGTTCAAATAGTATTTAACCTTATTGTTTTCTAATATAGCTATTGATATGCACACATTTCTTTAAAAGTGGATTCAGAAGTTTCTCGAGTATGCATTCATGGATTTATTTTTAGCTGGAGAAAGTTATGCAAGTTAAATATCAAGACTCAACATATATTTTTAATTATCATTATAAATTTATTCCTCTCTTATAATATTGCACTTTTCATTGTATATAGGTCATTATATACCACAACTAGCAATTAAGGTGATAGAATATAATGAAGGATACAAAAGCCATAAATTCAACCTCAAGGGGGTGTTTGTGAGTGTTTTCTATATTTTTTCTATCATCATATATTTTTAAGTGATAGTAGTAGGAATATTATGAAAAGTGTAATTCAAATCAGTATATGGTTTTATTACTAATTTAGAATATAGTATACTTAGTATTGAATGGAAATTTATATGTATTAAAAAAATTGGACATTTGTAAATTATTGTTAGAATTTGATTATTATGACATACTTATTCTATTTTATAACTATTTTTAAAATAGTGTATAATTTTTTTGGAGTGTAATTAGTACTTAATTGAATAATATATTTGTACTTAATTAAATATTAACACAAATTGTTTATCCATATTTTTCAAGTTTATAATATTTCATGCAAATTGACATCATCTTTTCAGATTGGTAATCCACTACTTATAACATAGCACCTTATGACTATTATTGGTCACATGGAATGATATTTGATGAAACTTATATTCATTTCAAGGAAAAACGTGTTGATGGCACAAATTCCTCCAATAAGTGTAATGACATAATAGGTAACATGGAAGAAGAAACTAGTAACTATTTTGATCTCTACAATGTTATAGTTGATATTTCTCCAATAGAACTTATTGAAAAAGAGCTTCAATTAGGGAAAAAGGCAATTTTTCTACTATGCAATACTCTTTTTAGTGTTAATTTAAAATTAAATAAAACATATATTTTCTTTATTTAAATTTTAATGAAAATAAATTGTGTATGGTTTTATGAGAAATTTTAGTGTCTCGATTACATTAAATGATGCTTCATTTGGCATCCTTCTCTTATAGGGGTAATGCAAATGAATGGCGAGAATCAATATCTCTCTATAAAATGTAATTGATATTTTTATTTTTATAACCATATCCTCTTATTCATTAGATAATAGGTAACACACATGATTCTTGGAATTGATGTTTGTGTGAGCTATGAGAGATCATTTTATTTCAACTTGCCCAATGTTCAAAAGTCACTTCATGCAAATACAACAAAGTTACCATATGATTGGAGTATGTGTAGCAAGTAAGTAATATTTTTTTCATTTTCCATAATCAATATAGCTTGAATATTTTTTTATGTAATGTGCCACATTTGAATTTGAATATATAATCATCATCTTTTATATATCAAAATATAAAGTAATTTAATTTGAGCATTTTCACACAATAATAAATTCATAGGTTATTATTCATTGAATGAAAACATGCACTTTGTGAACAATTTTTTTAATAATTAAGCAAGGCTAAAAGGATTATAAAAATATATATTTGATCATTTTTGTGTGCTTGAGTTTTATGCCTAGTAAGTTATTCTTCTTGAACATGGACATACATATTACTTGGTTTACTTAGAGACTGCATATAATATTTTAAGAGCATTCC
Organism: Cupressus sempervirens; assembly: GCA_028749045.1. Classification (NCBI taxonomy): domain Eukaryota; kingdom Viridiplantae; phylum Streptophyta; class Pinopsida; order Cupressales; family Cupressaceae; genus Cupressus; species Cupressus sempervirens. The sequence goes on along the minus strand of CM053788.1, from coordinate 704,473,136 downwards.
AACACTAGGTAATTTTATGATATTATTGATTCACATCATATATTGACTCCATTGTTGGTGCACTTATTACTCTTTTAACCTTCCACCTTTAGTGGACATGTTACACATACTTTATTCTATTATAAAGAGCGAGCTAATTTTAGTGGACATGTAAAAATGTAACTTATCTGTCTTAGGTGGGTGTTTAAGTTTTATCTTGGTTATCATGTCACACAATGAAAAAAATTTCATTATCTTAATCCTTTATATGTTTTCAGTTTGGACTACTTAACCAAGGGGTCTCCTATAGCCTACTAATTAGCTATTATATTCCATTGTTGGTGAGATGTAGTTTTTTGCATATTCATTTTATTGAATTATTATGCTTTCTATTGGGCATTTTGGTCTTTGGGTGGATATATCCATAACCAAATTTTGCATGGTATTCAATATAGTTGAGTTCCACTGGATAGTATTTTGAGATAAATTTTATGGGAATAGTTATTTTGTGTTGGGTTAAAAGGAAATATTGAAGGTTTCTAGGGATAATTTGAGGTAACAATTACATTATAACATTAGTTATAGTCAAAATTTCCTTTTTGACTCAAATTGAACCTTAGATGTAAAATACACAAGTGTATGAGGTGTATGCATTTGTGAAATCAAAGGTATAACAAGCATTTTTTAGCACTTGAAGTTGGAATGGACCTCACAAATTTTACTAGAATGGATAAATTACTTACTTACTTTTCAATTAGTCTAAATTTGACATTGTCACCTAGGGCCTTGTTGTCACAAAAGTTTGCACCCATGTCCAAAGTTTTTACCTAAGGACAACCTTGTGAAACATGGAAACAACCTCCAAGCTATGGGACTTGAACTATGAGGTTGAGTCTTCAGAGAAGGCTAACTTCCATTACTATCAGGGTGCACCTAACTACTCTTGGAGAGGAAAAGGGACAAGGAATGCATAGAAGAAAATCTACCTATTCTAACCTAAGGGGGTGATGCACCAAAATAGAGTGTTCAAACCAATCTCTTCCCATACATGCACTTTTGAACCATCATGACAGCAAAAGATATACACATCCAAACTTGCTTATATCTAACAATCACATGCAGATTAGAAAACCCAAATGAATGACACAAGGAAAGAGAGGATTCACTTATATACCATTCATAGGCCAAAAGAGATATAGTCATGCAAGATTACAGATATCCACAATACACCAATGAGAGGCAAATAGTTCTAGAACTTCACATCAATGGTTGAAGGAGATAAGGTAGAATGTCATACAATTTAAAGGCAAAGGGAATTTACAGTGAAACTGCAAAGCAATAACAAAGAAATAGAGAAGCATCAACCATAAAAAAATCTACAAAAATTACCTTTATAGTTCCAGAATAACTAAGATGTGCTCTAATTGAAGTTACTCCACAACCACTACCATTAAGACTCTACAAAAAATTTGATCATGGCATGGATTTAGATACCATGAAATTTGATATTTTGTTAAAGTAGGACCTTAATAGAAATGATGCCATTAAGCCATTCTAACCAAGTAGATGGATAAACTAGGGTGGTGGAGTATTCTCCTTTATTTACCAAGCATAGCATTCACTCAGGAGTGGTTGGAATCATACATGAAGATTGGATTATGCAAGAAAACTTGATTCCCCTTACTTCTAGCTCATCAGTCAGTAAAGTTAAAAAGTCAGCCGAATCCTACCATCAAGATGAGCCATGTCGACCAATGATTTAATTTCATTTTTCCACCCAGCAAAGTCTTCACATGGTTGACCACATCTTCTTAACTAACGGTGCCACCTCCTCAAAACCTTGACCGCGATGGTCTCATAACTACCAATCTTTCTATTAATTTCCTTAGTTGGGTCTGCTGGGACATGTGTCCTTTAGGTGCTTTCCTGCATTGTTTAATTTCCTCCCACTTGCATAATGTGGAAAAGAACCGATCGTTGATCTCTGTAAGATCAAAAATTGTGAAGATCCTCATTACACTACACCTACCCCACTAAACTTTTTGTGACCATGAACACCTCGACAACCACCTCATTGACCTGGCCCCATCTGGCATCACCTTGTAGCATACAAAATCAACCTAACCCCACCAAGAAATGCGGTAGCAAGGTTCTTACCCGCATTCCTTAATATCCTTGCACCTTTACATTATAGGCATGCACCCGCCATTGATCTTGGGAGATCTGGCGGTGCCCATAACACATGCCCTCTAAACCTATGTGAATATCCTCTATGACATCATTAGGAAATGTGTCACTAGGGTGCTTGCCCGCATTGTCAAAAAGTCTAACAAAAGACAAAATGTGGGAAAGTGGGTGCCAATCAAACTGCCAACTCACTAGTAGCTATCCCCTCTGCGGCCCACAAGAAGAACATGGAACCACTTGCCACATGTCATGAAGGGGCTTCCCCACATTGTTTAAAGGTAGTACATCTTGAGAATGCAAGAAAGTGCCCACCATAGATCACAAAAGATCTAACAGCGTGGAAAGTTGTAGGCCAACAAAAATAAATTAAGAAATATATGGGATATAATAAGGTTTTTTGCTTTTTTATTTTTGTATCTCCATGGTGTTAAAATAATACTAAAGATAGGAAGTGACCATTGGGTGGGTTCAAGTAATCAAATTCAAAATTTTGGTAGGAGGCAAAAATAGGTAACATTTCTAGTGACTCAAAGGGAATGCAAGCTAGCTATGCATATGATCAGTGACCTTATGCATCCATTGGGCTATAGAGTTGTAAAAAACTATGGATTAGTGCACTGTGAAACCCTAACCCTACCTCTATGAGAAAAAAACCCTGAAAAACCCACCCTCTGCAACTAGAACTAGAGACCAAAAAACCTTCTGCAACCTTCAAAACTTCAAAAAAATTGGCTATCTTACAGAGAGAAACCTATGCTCGTGCACTTCGTGGAAAGAAAAAAACCAATAGAAAGAAACTACTCTAATATATACAAATATTTATAAAGAGAGGGGTCAAAAAACCCATTGACTGGTTTGCTGAAATAGCTACCCTTCCTTATCAACTGGTTTCTTGTTCCATGCACAATGGAAGTTAGGTGAATCAACAGGTATGAAAAGCATACTACTGCATGGAACACCTCCTCCCCAATGATAAAAAAAGTGAAGCTTTCCAATAGTAGGGTGTTTCTTTGTGGAGCAAAACATACCTACTCCTCCATGTGATAATCTTCCTCATGCTCTAGAGTGAACATGGAAGGGGGCAACTTGTTGACTTTTTATAGATCTAGATACCTTATGGGGCATCCTCTTGATGGTGTAGGCCCAGAGGAATAATCCTTGACCACTTGGCTATGCTCTGCAATGGTAGCCTTCAACTGGTTTAGAAGTGGCTCCTCCTTTTGTTGTAAACAACTTTTTTGCACATCTTGTTCATGCTGCCCATGAACCACTTCTCTTGGATCTACTGGTATGGTGTGACCTTCCACTTGTTGCTATTATGGAACATGCTCCTCATATGTAGGAGATACTAATTCAATACCTATGGAAGAGAAGATAGCATCCAACTCATCCAAAAGATCATCCTCATCATTGATTTCCTCTATTACAGTTGCAAAGACATGCATAGGTTGGGGGGAAACCTCATGCAGGTTAGCATATTCCTCCTCAAGGAAAAAGCTATCCTTGATGCTTTTTTGTCCATCCTCCACATCATAGAGGGTTGTCAGCTACATCAAATGATTCTCTTCCTTCTCTAGCAGTAGATCCTCATTCACTAGAAAGGGCTCAAAAGCCACGACTTCTTCCTCAAGGGGAGAAACAACCTTATTGTCTTCTTCTTATTCCTCAAAAAAAGAGGGAAACTCTTCAAATAAGAGGATCAGGTCCTCTTTCTTTGGCTCAATAGCCTCCTCTTTGTTCTCCTTAGCAAACTACAACTCCTCACATGGAATCTTTGTGGGTTTGGATTCACTCTCCCAAAACTCCATATTTGGACCATCAAGAGTCCATACAACTAGCCCACCTGGAAATAGGGAAATAGTGATAGGTCTAGGGGGGTCATGACTAATCCAAATCTCTCTTACATGGGATGAAGGTGTTACAATAGCATGTTCTTGTGAGGGAGGGGGCTTCTTAAAGCTTGGGATGACATATTTTGGAAAAAGGGGGGCATCTGCCATGTTGGCCTAAAAAGGAGCTAACTAGAGCCTCATTTCCTCCTCTCTTGCTATAGCAACTTGCCTTGCAAGGTTCTCCTCAAAATGTCTCTATCTCTCCCTCTCTTTCTACTACATTCTAAGGGGAACATGGTAAGCCAACTCAAAAATATCATAAACCTCAAACACCATCCTATAAACAAGAGGGTCATCATCCCATGTCTCCCTATCATTTTCCAACTCTTCATTCCAAATAGTTATAATGAGTCTAATGTGAGATAAATCCCCATAATCTATATCTCAGTATGGATTTTCAACACAGCTAAAAAATCTTCCAAGCTCCACAAACTTGAAACCCAAGCTATCTAAGCGATCATAGAGTAATCCTGCCTTTGACATGTGATCACTACAAGGTTCCAAGGGAGACTGGAGAGGTTGATGTAGGGGGTGAGAGGGATGAGGGATAGCCTCTTCATGATATGGGGGAAAGTGGGAAGGATCTCTATGAAAATAATCCATGATAAAGCATTCAATTAACTAATAACATAGAAAAATCTTGAAAACATGAAAGATCAGAGATGACCTTTACACATACCAGCACTATTTTTTCTTGAAACCAATAGATTTTCACTAGAGTTGCCATGGTGTTTGATTGGATGTCTCCAAAGGCCAGTAGTACTAAGAATAACACCCAAATTCTTAGTGCATCAGGATCAACTGGCTAACCGACGAACTTATATAGTTGAATCTTCTTTGTCCCATCGGGTGTGCCAAAAATTGTTGTCACAAAATTTTGCACCCATGTCCAAAGTTTTTACCTAAGGAAAACCTTGTGAAACATGGAAACAACCTCCAAGCTATGGGAATTGAACTATGAGATTAAGTCTCTAGAGAAGGCCAACTTCCTTTACTATTAGGGTGCACTTAACTACTCTTGGAGAGGAAAATGGAGAAGGAATGCATAGAAGCAAATCTACCTATTCTAGCCTAAGGGGATGATGCACCAAAATAGAGTGTTCAAACCAATCTCTACCCATAGATGAACTTTTGAACCATCATGACACCAAAAGACATACACATCCAGACTTGCTTTACTCTAACAATCACATGCAGATTAGAAAACCCAAATGAATGACACAAGGAAAGAGAGGATTCACTTATATAGCATTCATAGGCCAAAAGAGATATAGTCATGAAAGATTGTAGATATCCAAAATACACCAATGAGAAGAAAATAGTTCTATCACTTCACATCAATGGCTGAAGGAGATAAGGTAGAATGTCATACAATTCAAAGGCAAAGGGAATTTACAGTGAAATCGCAGAGCAATAACTAAGAAATAGGGAAGAGTTGACTAGAACAAAATCTACCAAAAATGCCTTTATAGTTTAGGCATAATTAGATGTCCTCTAACTAAAGTTACTCCTTAACCACTATCATTAAGTCTCTATAGAAAATTTGATCTGGGCACGAATTTAGATACCATGAAATCTGATATTTTGTTAAAGTAGGACCCAGATAGAAATGAAACCATTAAGCCATTCTGACCAAGTAGATGGATAAATTGGGGTGGTGGAGTGTTCTCCTTTATTTACCAAGTGCAACATTCACTCAAGAGTGGTTGGAATTGAGCATGAAGATTAGATTGTGCAAGAAAACCTAATTCCCCTTGCTTTTGGCTCATCAGTTAGCAAAGTCAAAAAGTCTCATAACTACTAGTCTTTCTATTAATTTCCTTAGTTGGGCCCACTAGGACATGTGTCCTTCAGGTTCTTTCCTCCATTGTTTAATTTCCTTGCATCTTCATAGTGTGGGAAAGTGTCGATCATTGATCTCTGTAAGATCAATGATCGTAAAGATCCTCATTACATTGTACCTACCCCACTAAAATTTTTGGGCCCATGAACACCTCAACAACCACCTTAACAACTTGGCCCCATCTGGCATCACCCTATGGCATATAAAATCAACTTAACCCCACAAAGACACATAACAATGAGGCGCTTGCCCGCATTCCTTAATATCCTTGCAACTTCACATTGTGGGCATGCACTAACCATTGATCTTGGGAGATCTGATAGTGCCCATAACATGTGCCCTCTAAACCTGCATGAATATCCTCTATGACATCATTAGGACATGTGTCACCAAGGTGCTTTCCCACATTGTCATAAAGTTTGACAAAAGACAAAATGTAGGAAAGTGAGCACCGATCAAACTTCCAACTCACTAGTAGGTCTCCCCTCTATGGCCCATAAGAAGAACATGGACCCACCTACCATGCATTGTGAAGGGGCTTCCTTGCATTTTTTAAAGGTAGTACATCTTGAGAATGTGGGAAAACACCCACCATAGATCATGAAAGATCTAATGGCATGGAAAGTTGCGGGCCAGCAGAAATAAACTAAGAAATATATGGGATACAATAAGGTTTTTTACTCATTTATTTTTGTATCTCCATGGCATTAAAATTATACTAAATATGGGAAGTGACTATTGGGTTGGTTCAAGTACTCAAATTCAAATTTTTGCTGGGAAGAAAAAATAGGTAACAGACCCTTATAAGAATATCCCACTCCACGACCATATAGGCATCATAATCACACAAGATTTTTTCTTTTCTTTTCAAAAATAATTAATCATCTTTCGATTTTGGGTGTACTCCACCCTTCTTCCTAAGCTACTCTAATATAGCATAGTCTAATACAACCTAGCATTTTAATACTACTCCCTAGTGTCATCCTCTTTGTCTACCACTCCATCTTTTATGTTCTTTTTACTGATCTAGTATGATCTACCCCTCTTAGTGTACTCCATGTCTTTGCACATAGCATGAACTTCTGATATGCACTCCATTTTCTCTCTATGTACTTAATAGTGTTGTAAACACATCATTTCCCATGTAGTGCATACTTTCCAACTAAACACACTAAATCAATAGCTTCTACTACATAGTAGCTTTAGACTTTCTTGTAGATGTGTCTACACCATGTCACTACTAGCTCTGAGTTATTTTATTGATTCAGAGGAAAAAGTGCACAAATTATCTTACCACCCACCTAAAATGTATTTAGGCCTCCCCAATGGTCATAAAAACTTTTCAAACAAAATTTGGCTATTGGGGAGTGACATTACAAAGTACGCAACTTTTTGCTAAAAGTTGCTTGACAACTTTTTAGCAAATTTGTAATTTTTGCAACTTTTTCAATTTTTGATCAAAACATGATCAAAACTCATCTAGATGTTCCAACTAGGACCAAAATATGCTAAAATTTCAAAATCTATCCTAAGGTTTTAGGTTATTTAGAAATCTTTGTCCATAATCGACCATGGGCTTATAATTGTGCCAAACTTGGAACTAAGCCTTACAAGTGGGTCCAAATGAATAGCCACTAATTCTAACCTATTCTAAAGGTTCTAAGGACTTTAAAGAAGTCCTTGAAATGTATCAATAATCTTCATTTTTTGAGGGTGCTCATATTCCATACTCCCCTTGTCTTTTTGAACTCAAGTTCCCACTTGAGGTTAAGCGCTCAACAGAGGTGCCTTATTGCTTTATTTGATCCTCTATCATCCAAGTTGCATCGATGTTAAGGAGTCCTTTCAATTTCATTAAATTTTGCATGAACTTTTTGTTCTTATTTTTTTCATCAACTTGGTTTTAGGTATTGCCTCCAACTCAACTAGTTTTCTTTGAGGGAGGTTGGTAACGTAGTGTTCATCCACTTCATCATGTTGACCCTATTCACTTGTTGATCCTTTCATACCTTTATAAGGGGTGAGGTCTACAACATTGAATATTGAAGAAATCTGTAAGGTACAAGGAAGAGATATTTTGTTAATCTTAGATTGGTTTTGATATATGAGTGACAACATACTTAAGTCATTTTCTTAGTTCATGGCAAACAAATAGTGTTTGCCAAGTGTTAGTTGTTAGATAAATAGTATATGTCAAGTAACCAGTAAGTGATGAGTCACTCAAGTGCCAAGCAGATAGAAAGTACCAATTAATTCAAATGTTGAATGATCAATGGATGTTATGTCATTTAGAGGCTGAGTTACAACATTGAAGATATAGTAGATTCCAAGCATTAGACACTTCAAGTGTTGAGTAAATAATTTTGGACATAGTTGTTTGTAATCATAGAAACTTCTATGTAAACCATTTTTGAGCCAACATAAGGATCATTTTACAATTCTAAGATAATAAGGAAAAATATTTATTGTAGATCCCTATGTAGTTCATGCAACCAATTATTTAAATAGATGTTTTGAGTGGCTAGATAGATAAATTAAAATTGTTGATACATACCTAAGCCTAAGTCACCTAGGTCTTCTTAAGGAGGAAAAACCCTAAAATTTGTATGATTTAAGAAGGAGAAAAGAGAGAAGTTTGCATCTTCAAATAGAGTATTCATGGTGGCTAAGGAAAGATGTGATCTATTATCTAGAAGTAGAGTGCTAACCATAGGATCATTGCTAATGCATTCTAATAGATGAATGTGTTAAATCTCTTAACAAAGTTGTCTTAATAGTCTATTGTAAATCCTCTAATAGGGTTCTTACTATTAGTCTTAGATTGGTTTTGACATTTAAGTGTCAAAACACTTAACCAATTCTAAAGATGATGCCAAGTATAATATAGAAGCTGAGCTATAATGTGTGTTGAGCTAGAAAATTCAATAGGTTTCGAGTAAACTTTAGGTGCCGAGTAATCTTCAGGTGTTGAGTAATCTTTAAAAGGAGATTGAAGCCCCATTATGCATGTGCATGAGAAGAATGAAGGAGAAGTGTATGGGTGAATTATAGTGAAGTGGAGAAGGGTGAAAAAACTTAGTGAAGTACAAAGTAGCATATCATAATCTAGTTGATCAAGAACATAGTATCAGAGTTATGCAGAGTGACATATCAAGAAAGGATTAGAGTAGTTAGAGTAGAACATGGATTTAGAATCAGTAATTGAGGATTGCAAGTTATCAGGTCAAAGTCTTTCTAATAATTTCTAAAAATTGTATTAGATATGGAAATCCTATGGACTTAGGTTGGCCTAGCAACCATTTGTAAATCCTTTAATAGGTTGGTATTTCAAGTGAATGTACTAAAGTCCTTTAACTAGGCCTACTTTTAGTAGGGTAGTGAAATCTTTTAACTAGGTCACTTTTAACAAGGTGTAATAGTCTTTAATAGGATAGGCCTTTCATAAGGTATACCATTGGAAGTGGTCAAACATTATAACCTTGAATAGTTACACATTGCTATAGTGATATTTTTTAGGTGTCATCCCCACCCCAATTTTACCTTCTCATTTTGGAGGGTTTTTGGGTTACCAAATTTGTGTGTTATCTATTTTCATGCATTAATTTACTTCATGTTTATTAGAAAAATTAGATGCATGTTGATGATATCAGTTAAAAGGATTTGAATTGGAAGTTTGTTACTTCTAATTTTCCCCCCTGCCCCCCCTCAGAAGTAAACCTTCCCACTTGTTAATTCCAATACTTACTTCATTGTAAGTTAAAATCCTCTAATCAGACACACTTCTAACAATATGTTAAAATCTTTTAATAGGGTAAGATATAACAATCTTGTAAGCCTTTAAAAGGGTAGATGTTTCATAGGGTAGATCATAGTTTATGGTCAAACATTATAGACTTCATTAGATATACTTTATTAATATAGTAGTGGAGATTTTTGTTACAAGCTAGATCTACCATTGCACCAAAAGATCAACCTATCAATGTCCAATACAACCACTAGACTTATAGAACATAGGAGGTGGTTAAGCCATGTCATGAATCTCTAAGGAGAATGTTGATGGTTAGTCCAACAATGCCCCCCTCAATTTTAATGGAGGAGATTCAAACCTATGACCAAGCTCTGATACCACTTATTACAAGCTAGAGTTTTCATTGTACCAAAAGATTGACCTATCAATGCTTGATGTAACCATTAGAATTATAAAACATAAGAGGAAGTTTATCTATCTCATGAATCTCAAAGGGGAACATTCGTGGTTAGTCCAAACATTTGTGGGTGTCATCTCCACCCCAGTTTCAGCTTCACATTGGAGGGTTTCTAGGTAACCAAATATCTTGTGTCATGTATGTGTTGAATTTTATTTGCTTTCATACTATGAATGAATATGTTTAGCTAGTTATTTTAGTTTACATGAAAATTGTGAAATGGATATGTGATGAATGAATTTATGGTTAAAGTTTTGAAGGACTAATTCACCACCTGCCTAACCCTTAGAGTTTACTTTCCCTAATATATTTCAAATAAGTGGTATCAGAGCATTGGTTCTTTGCAAAGGAAAGCTTTGTAGTTTTGATGAATGCTCTTGGGGATGTAAATCTACAAGTTGGGAAAGATTATTGATAATCATAAGATTGAAATATATCTTTCCCTACATCAATTAAATGAGGCAAGAGATGAGTTAAAGAAATCATTGAAGAGAAGGAAAGAGATACCTATTGAAGAGAATGACACACATTGCCAAGAGATTGACACTACTAAATTATTTGTAGATGAAAATTCAAGTGAATTTGATGCAAAAGTTGGAGATCTAATGGAAAAGAATAGAGCCCTAACTAAAGAGGTCAAAAATCTCAAGATAGAACAAGACATCCAATTAGTATTTCTATCTGAGGTGACTGAGTAGAAAAAGAAATGTGAAGAAGAAAAAGTCATGATTGAAGATAAAAAATGGATATTGACCAACATACTAGAAGAGAAGACATCAGAGGTGAATAGGATTGCTCACATGCAATTGAAAACATTAAATCAAATGATGATTTCCAATCATGAATTAAATGGAAAAGATATTGAAATAAAAACACTATAGTTGTAGAATAAATAATGAGAAATGATCTAAAAAGAGAAAAATAATTTGCTGAAAGTTTTAATAGACCTAGTGAAGCCATCAAGTATTTTGAGCAATTGATGTGATCTCCTAGATCAAACAGTGATACTATTGGATTGGGTTACAATAGTACTGAAAGAACGAGAATCATGTCAAAGTGGTGAACAAATGAGAAACAATGGTAAGAACTACAAATCTACTCATCATAATTGTGGTAAGTTAGGTCATACAAAAAATGTTGCTATAAGCAAGACTACAAATCAAAATCGCAAGAAGAAGTTCATTGGTCACGACCACAAGTGCAATAAGAAAGGACATTAGGCACATGAATGTATGACCAAGTCATAACACACACAAGGATTTGAAGGTTGCTACTACAACTATAAGAAATATGGACATAGTGCATATGACTATAGATCAAAGACTAACTAGTCATTAAACAAGCAAGCTAAGGTAAACCATACTAGAAGATCCTACAATTGGCATTACAATGCAAGGTATAGTTGTCACTATTGTCAAGAGTATGGACATGTTCTTGAAAATTGTATTAGAACACATTTTAGAAGTGACTACAAATGATGGTTGAGTCAAACTACATGTTTTAGTTGTTTGAAGACTAGTCACATAAGTAAAAATTGTCTAACAAGGTAAAAATTTCCAAGTAGTGAATTCCATAAAGGAAAAGGAAAGGTCGATGTTGAAGAAGTCAAAGTGCAAATGAACAAGACATGGAAGAAGAAGGTAGATTGCAACACATCAAGTTTAGATGGGACCACTTCATGCAATAGACTAGGTGATCACACCATCCCCAAGTAGGAAATTAAGAGATCTATGTGGGACTAATATTTCAAAGTTAAATTATACATTAGTTCCAATGGTTGAGTTCTAAAAAGATCATATATGCATAAAGTAAGATGCAAAGTATTGGTTAGAACTTAGAAGGAATCAATGAGATTTTATGTTCTTGTCAAGCATGAAAAGTTTCACCATGGTTTTTGAGTGAAATTTAGTTGTTTCTAAGCAATTAAAGGTGATAGTGTTGGCCAAGATCATAGTGGTTACTACGTGAGTTAGAATTACTATTGAAGCTGAGCTTATTGTGTAAGCATTAAGAATTTATTGTGAGGTTTTAAGGGCTATTGTAAGGAAACTTGCATTGAAGAATATAACCATTTCCACATAAGTTATACTAGATCTAAAGTAAACATTTAATTAAAATACACATGTAAAAGAATAGAAAACATACCCACAAAAAAATGTGACACAAGATATACCCTAGGACATTCTCATTGAGGGAAAAACCTAGTCTCCAAAAGCATCCATCACCATGTATTATTTATCAAAAACACAACTATAATATAGGAAGCCTTCAAATCCATAGCCACAATCAAGCAATCTATGTGAAAAAGCATGAATCGACACATCCCATGCCATGCTTCCACCCTCCACAAATGCTCCCTTGTCTAACTTGTCAAGCCTTATCCTACTCGACTCTTTCCCTTTTTGTGTTCTTCTTCTCACATCAACAACTACCCTTGTGGCTACTGATATAGTAGCAAGTCCCACAAAACCACCAAGTGGTATTACATAAACCATATGCTAAAACAATGTGCTATCTAACCTATTGAACCTACATTTAATATTGGAAATTTAATTCTTTTTTGCAATAATAAATAATTACATGAAATATTATTACAATGTTACAAAAAAATTCATCAAGTATATCTCATGGGAATTTTTACATGTTACACATCCATCTAGGTGCAACATTACATTATAAAATAAAATAATACAATATAAAAATACTATACAATATGTACATTACCCATCATCTCAACAATCTCCCACTTATTGTATACATTGCATAGGGTCAAGTTTTAGCCACATAAATGAACAAGGGAACAATCCCTCCTAGCACATCCACCATCATGGATCAAAGTACACTATGTGCTCCATCTTGGTACCCACAACAAAATAAAAGTGTCCAATCTCTCAAACATGAATGATCTCACCTCCTATTATGTCACTACCACTAAATATACATAGAATCCATGCAAATAAAAAGCCACCCAACCCATCACATTAAAAGATCTTAAAATCATGTACAAACTAAAATTCCAAGCACAAAAAAATTTATCCAAAGTTAATCACATGTATTTATAGTTTTCAAAATATCCATAGCTGCAATAATAGCCACAACAAGTACCAAACCCATTCAACTATCCATAACTCCAAAGCTATACTAAGTGAATCTCACCTCATCAACATATCCAATCTGTAAGCTGCATTCATAAGCCTCAAAAAAAAACCTGCAACATACATACTAGGAAGCTCCCACTACAAAATATAATGTCAAATCTATAACCAATCCTCTCACAACATCTCAATGAATTAAATATGTAGTCTCAAGGATGTCCAAAACACATACATGAATAACCCTACAAGAACAACTCTCACAAAAAATCTACAATAATATCCCGAGCTCTCCACAACCAACAAAGGAAAGAGATAAAGGAATAATCATGCCATCTCTCACATGACATACATGAGTAGAAACTAGTGATCACAATCTATAACCAATCTCAAATCTAATGTAAAAAAAAAATGAACATATAGGAAGATAACCAAGACCAAAGAGAAACCATGCAAATCATAACCTATATCATGTCCTTCTACATACACCTCTAGATTTAAGCTATGCAAGTATGATCTCCTCCATAAAAGCCCAACCAAGAAGCATCAACAACACCAAAACCATACCATATAACTTATCATGTATGTAAGCCTCTCACAAGAAGATCAAACGCAAACCATTCCTAATCTAAGGAATTTGCCCAATATAAAACCATCTACAAAACTCCACCAGCAAAACAACAAATGAAAATGGAGATAACCAATGCTAAACCATAACTAAAATGAACCCTCTAAATCCATATCCATGAAAGACAAGCATAAACATAATGCACCTAAGAGAAACAATGGGATATGTCTCTCAAGTAAAAAATCATCGAGTAGACCAAGAGTGGGAAATGGGAATGCTTATCAAGATATCAAAGCCTCCAACCAATACCCATCTAGGAATAATCTCCTCTTAAGTCCACATTAGGTGACTAATCAGAAGACTTCCTACTAAAACCAAAAAACTATCCCAATAAATAATTCTCTTATCCAAGAGAAATCAACATCACCACCATGTCTAAGTACCCATGAGCACCTATAACCAATCAATCCATGCCAACTCTAACATAGCAATATCATGAAGTATCTAGATTATGATCAATGTACTCAATACTGAGAAACTAAACCAAGATCAATGTCAAAGTTCCAACCATGGCCTAAGGAACATAAACATGACAACATGATCTAACCATATCAACCAAAGAGATAACATGCTTCATATGAATATACCATAATATGTCAAAACTCTAAACATGTATCAAGAGTATACCATGACATAATAATAAAACCATCCTAACACCAAGGATAACATGTCAAATGAAAGTATAAATTATGCCTTTACCAAGAACTCCAGAAGTTCTCAAGATGTAACCATATCCACACATCATGAAGATAACAAGTCTACCATGAAAATGTGAAAGACACTTCTACAATAACATGATTTAAGACAAACCTCCAACATCTACAAACACTTAATAAATATATCAATGCCAAGAACTTCCACTCAATAATGGTACTATGTCACCCATGGCATCATAAAATCCATATCCTACTTGAAGATCCTCTAGCTCTACACTCACACAACCACAGTGTTAATACCAAGTGAAATCAAGATCTCCAAACCAATAAGATACAAACCAAACCAAGAACTAATCCTACACTATCACCTCATCACTTCCACAAGCTCCAACTAAACTATGTATCCATGTTATCCATGGAATCAAAATGAAAATATCATCCTCTAACCATGAGAATCAACCAAGGAATTAAACCATAAAAGAACTCAAAGACCACATCATGACCTCCTCAAAAGAAAAGGGTTAACCCATGCCCTAGATTTTCCAAGTGTGTTCAAAACAGAATGGATTAAGATTGTTATTAGTAGAATTCATGACAATTAAATGTATGGTTGAAGGATGACCCTATAAAAATAACAAAGAGGGTTAGTCATAGAGTGACTAGGTATCCAACCTTAGATAGACCTAAGATAATAAGGAGTGGTGCAAAAGAGATAATTGAAAAGAATACAGGGCTACTACAGAACAAGAGAGGAATGACCATAGACACAATTTCTAATGCCCTAATTGCAATTGCAATAAAAATTATTGAACATAAGTTCTTTCAATATAGAAAGTTAAATAGTGTACCATGTATGGCTGTGGATTTGGGTTACAAGATAGTAAAGAAAGACCATTCTTATGACCTTTCTGAGTTATAACTCCAATAGTTATTAGAAAACTTCAAATCCATAAGGAAAAAAAAAGGTGCACAATGCAAATTTGGTTTAATACTTGTTTGTGTATTTTTCTATATGTACAACACTTTTCCCACATTAGGGAAAGTAGCTTGGATGACTACCAGATCAATTGTAGTGTTGATTGGTGAATTAATAGAGCACTTGGGAGATAATTTTGAGAGTGTAATGACTAGCTACTTTGAAGACTTTAATAAGTCAATAAAACAAGGACAAAAGATTCTAGTATTGCTAGTTAAGAATAATTTTAACGATGTTTGTTTTCTAGTTTAATGCTGATTTCACTTATTGTGGCCTATGATATGTCATCAAAAATAATGAATGACTACAAATTGGGGACTCATGTATTTCTTTGACAACCTTGTTTCTAAGAGTGGAATTCTTGTAGAGATACAAGTGCTCTTTATAGCAAAGAATATCCCCCTTTAGAAAAAACTTATCTAAACTACTAGGGTAACTTTTTATTTGTTGGATGAGATTACTTGTTGCAACATAATTTTTCCACTCTTCTTTGGCTTCCATCACCCAATTTTCTTGTATTATTGAAAGGGCATGCAATAAGGATTTATCTTTTTCTTCCTTCCTGGAAAGTGCATCGGCCACAATATTTTCCTTCCCTTTCCTGTATACAATTTCAAAGTCATATCCCAACATCTTAGTGACCGATTTTTATTTCTCTTGTGATGATAGTCTTTGTTCCAAAAAATATTTTAGGCTATCATGATCTATCTTAACCTTGAAGTATTGACCCATTAAATAAGGCCTCCATTTTTTAACTACATTAAGGATTGCTAAAATTTCCTTCTCATAAATAGGTTTGAGTTGATTTTTACCTTTTAGTTGCCAACTCACAAAAGAAATTGGTCAACCCTCTTGTAAGAGAACTGCTTCTATCCCATATTCAGAAGCATCATATTCCATAATAAACTCCTTAGTGAAGTCTGGTGTGGCAAGCACCAAACTTGTACACATAGCCTTCTTCAATTGCTCAAATGATACATTAGTAGATTCATTCCAATGAAAAGAATCCTTCTTCAAAAGAATTGTAAGGGGTGCAGCTATACGACCATAATTCTTCACAAATCTTCTATGGTATCCTGTCAATTCCAAGAAACCCCTCAACTTCTTTTTAGTTTTTGGAATGGGCCATCCCATGATAGCCTTAATTTTGTTAGGGTCCACCTTTACTCCTTCATGTGAAACTATGTGTCCCAAATACTCCACCTCCTTAAGACCAAAAGCACACTTGGATGGCTTAGCATAGAGTTGATGATCTTTAAGTAATTGTAAATCTGGATCTATATGCTACAAATATTCTTCCAAAGTCTTGCTATAAATTAATATATCATCAAAAAACACTAACACAAAATTTCTTAAGAACTTCTTAAAAATGGAATTCATCAAACTTTGGGATGTAGATGGTGCATTGGTAAGACCGAATGACATCACCCAAACTTCATGAGTTTGAAATTCTATCTAACAAATATCCTCCTCCTTAATTTGAATTTGGTTCTAACCCAATCTAAGATCTAACTTGGTAAAATACATAGCTCCATTTAATTCGTCTAGAAGATCATCAATGATTTGAATAGGAAACTTATCTTTAATGGTGTACTTGTTGAACATCTATAATCTGGACACATATGCCAAGTTTTATCCTTCTTACACACTAGCACAATACTTGAGGAGTAAGCACTTTGGCTATGCCTAATAATTCCCGCCTCTAGCATTTCCTCAACAATTTTTTCTTTCTAACTTTTCTATATGTGTGGGTAAATATAAGGCCTAATGTTTGGTGGTTGACTCACTAGAACTAATTGTATGGAATGGTCATGATCCCTCTTAGGAGGAAGCCCTTTAGGCATATCTCCAACTATCACTGAGTGATGATCAATTATTGCTTGTAAATCTAAATGAGTAAGAGCATTAGATTAAGAGACTTCTAATGAACATAGTTGGGCCACAAATCCATCTACTCCTTTCTTAAGAAGTTTTTGCATTTGATTAGAGCTTACCATTTGTGGGGATTTTTCCTTTAATCCCCTTAGCTCCACTACATTTCCTTGTGATTGAAATTACATGAATAGTTCTTGGAAGTTCATCTCAATTACCAATGTAGTAAGCCATTGTGCTTCCAAAATAATATCTACTACACCCATGGATATCACATACATTGGGGTTTCAAGTTAATAATCTCCAATGGATAATTTGATGCTATGATACTTCCCTAAACAACTAACTATGCTCCCATCTATAATCAAAACCCAAAACTCTAGGGATGGATATATAATTTTTGTTTTTGAAGAGTTACCAACTTTTTGTTGATGATGTTATGAGTACTAATTGAGTTGATCAACATTTTTACTTTATGCTTCTATAAGAAACCCACTACCTTGAGAGATTGTGGTGCATTGAAACCTGAAAGTGCATGACAAGAAATGATTGGTTCAGAATCATGTGATTCCTCACTCGACTCCTTATCCTCCTCTAAAATGGGCTCATCCTCTTCTTCCTTACTTGGACCTTCAATATAGAACAATTTATTTTCACTACATTTATGTCCTCGACTATATTTGCTATCACAATTGAAACACAACCCTTTTTTTTCTTTTTTCCTCAACTTGTTGTGGAATATCCTTTGTCTCTTGTCACATTAGCCCCTATCTTTCTAGTAATCAAGAACTTCTCCTCTATCCTAAATGCCATTATAAAAGACTCAATTACTAAATTGGGACAAAATATGCATAGCTCATGTTGAATGAAATCCTTGAGACCACCCAAGAATAAATCATTCAAGTTCTCCTTTGTAAATGTATCCACTCTCAAGGATATATTTTTGAATTTTTGAATATAATCCTTAACTAATCCTATTTGTTGAAACTTAGCAAGTTGGCTAAAGAAGTTTTCTATCACACTATTGCTATATTGTGCTTTGAGTTCTTCTATAAAAATGGACCATGATAGTGTGAGACCCTTTTTCCTTCTATGAGTACAAAGCCAACAATACCAAATGAATTGATCTAGTTCTAGATATAAGGAATCCATCATAACCTTTTTTCCATATGGGATTTGATGTATTTCAAAAAAATTCTCCTTTTGATTTATCCATTTTAGAGCATCCTTGCCATCAAATTTGTGCATATCCACCTTTGAAAAAAATTCATAGATCCCATAGGATTAATAGAATGTGTGTCATTATTAGTAAACTTGAAGGTTTCACCTTGATTTCTTGAAGCTCCTTCATTTTTTCATTCATTTATGTGATTAAAATGATTTTTATATCTAATATATCTCCTTGTAGGTAACACATATCCTTCTTAACCACTTCCTTGAACTTACTAAGTTCCTTATAGGGATTACTATCCTCTATTGCTTACCAATCTTGATTAGAGGATTTCCTTAGTATGGTAGAATTATTTTTGCCTCTTGTTTGAGACCCCATCATGATGGAAACCAATATTTTTGAAATAAATCACAAAAATAAAATGTAAATTCTCTAATTTTTTTTTTTTTAGTATAACTTACTTGGGCCAAGAAATCCTTACTCAAAAAAATTTCACAAAAAAATTAGAAAATTTGCTGCCTTGAGAGAGAATTTTCCTAATTTTACAATATTTTACTTATTTTTGTTTTTCAATTTCTTCAAGATTTGAATTTAGGCTCCTCTACTATGTATTAAAAAACCCAATACAAGTTATATTCCAATTCAACGAGATGTGACAGATATGAAGATCTCAAAAATTGTGTAGAAATAGTAATTACGCAATAATTTCCTCAATTTTTCTCTAATTCCTCTATATTTTGGAATATAGATTCTTTAATATGTTCTTCAAAAATCTTTCAAAAATATTTGAAAAATATGGTCAAATCTAAAAGTTATGCTCTTCCCAAAATTGCCCCAATGTTGAGAAAAAATATTGCCTCTATGGTGCCAAGATCATGCTCTGACATCACTTGTAATTAAATAACTTACTCAATAGAAGAAGTAATATGAAATATTATATAAATACTTGATAAAAGCTGAGTGTAATAGGCCACTTCGAGGGGGAAACCTCCAAATATCTCCAATGAGAACACACTTCACAATATGATGATGAAATAAGACTCAAAACCTCCTATATATACCTAATTATACTTAAGTTGAATAGACACAACCCTTCATAACACCTAGGCTGACATACCTACCTAAATTATAATATAAAAATGGTAAAATTACTTAATTAAGATTTAAGATATCCACAAGTTGACTCTTCATAACCCTATATACAATAATATTAAGGTCATAGCATGCCCCCTCTCTTGAAAGAAGCAATGTCTTCAATGCTAACCAAGTGTGGATTCTTTGAATGAACTCCTCATCCTCCCATGTGGCCTCTTCAACTAGTAAATTCTTCCATTGGATGAGATTCTAAGTTAGGGTTTTGTTCCTCAACTTCTTCATGTGTGTTTGAAGAATGCACTCTGGTTCCAAATTTATTCTTCCTTCTTCATCAAGTTCTACTAGTACTGTTTGAGTGGGAATATTTATCCAAATTACATTCTTCAAATAAGAAACATGAAAACTAGACGTATCTTTGTTGTTGTGGCAACTCAAGCTTGTAGGCAACACTACCAATCTTTTGCATGATTTTCTATGGTCCACAATATCTTGGAGATAACTTATTATTCTTTTTTTGTTGCTTCATTAAGATTATTTTATAAGGCTACAATCCCAAGAAGACCTAGTCCCCAACCTCAAAATTTCTTTCATTATGAAATTAGTCCACTTGTTGTTTCATTTGATTTTGTGCCATAGATAAATTCTCCTTGAGTCATGAAAGTACTTGTTGTTGATGAAGCAAGCGATCCTCTATTTCTTGAACTCTTGGTGACACCTTTAATGATGATGTGATGGAAGGAGGATAATATCCATAAAGTGCCAAAAATGGAGACATTTTTTATGAGCTATGAAAATAAGTATTGTACTAACATTCTATAAGAGGTAGTCAATCTACCCATTGAGATTTTTTTTTGAAGTGAAACAACATAGATATCCTTCTAGACATTTGTTAAGCACCTTAGTTTTCTCATCTAGTTGCAGATGGTACGAAGAACTATGAGCCAATTAAGTACCCAAGCATGAGAATAAATCTTTCCAAAAGTGACTAGTAAAGATAGGATCACTGTCACTAACAATAACCTTAGGTGTACCATGTAGCTTTTGGATGTTCTCAAAGAAAAGCTTTGAAACTATACTTGCTATAAAAGGATGTGATAATGGAATAACATGTGCATATTTAGTGAGGCGATCAACTACTATAATGATGACATTATGACCTTTAGATTTGGGGAGCCCTATGATGAATTCCATGGATACCTCTTCCCAACATTGGCTAGGAATAGATAAAGGCTACAAGATACCTAGTGCCTTAATTATATCCCCCCTTATTTCTTTGACAAACCAAATATTCAGCCACAAACTTTTGAACATCACCTTTTACCCCTTCCCAAAAAAATCTTTCTTGAACCTATGATATGTCTTAAAAAACCTGAATGACCACAATTTTGGGACTCATGTAGTTCTTTGAGAATCTTGTTTTTAAGAGTAGAATTCTTGTAGAGATACAAGTGCTCTTTATACCAAAGAATATCCCCCTTTAAACAAAACTTATCTGAACTAGTAGGGTCACTTTTTATTTGCTGGATGAGATCATTTTTTGCAACATCATTTGTCCACTCTTCTTTAGCTTCTACCAATCAATTTTCTTGTAATATTGAAAAAGCACACAATAAGGATTTATATTTTTCATCCTTCCTGGAAAGTGCATTAGCCATAATATTTTCCTTCCCTTTCTTGTAAACAATTTCAAAGTCATATCACAACATCTTAGTGACCCATTTTTCTTTCTCTTGTGATAATAGTCTTTGTTCCAAAAAATATTTTAGGCTATCATGATCTATCTTAACCTTGAAGTGTCAAACCATTAAATAAGGCCTCCATTTCTTAACTGCATGAAGGATTGCTAAGATTTCCTTCTTGTAAATAGGTTTGAGTTGATTTTTACCTTTTAATTGACAACTCTCAATAGCAATTGGTCAACCTTCTTGCAAGAGAATTGGTCCTATCCCATTTCTAGAAGCATCACATTCCATAATAAATTCCTTTGTGAAGTTTGGAGTGACAAGCACCGGAGTTGTACACATAACTTTCTTCAATTTCTCAAATGATACATTAGCAGATTCATTCCAATAAAAGAATCCTTCTAATCCTTCTTCACTAGATTTGTAAGAGGTGCTTCTATATGACCATAATTCTTCACAAATCTTCTATAGTATCCTATCAATCCTAAGAATCCCCTCAACTTTATAATAGTTTTTGGAATAGGCCATTCCATGAAGCTTTAATTTTGTTAGGGTCTACCTTTACTCCTTCATGTGAAACTATGTGTCCCAAATACTCCACCTCCTTAAGACCAAAAGTACACTTGGATGGCTTAGCATAGGGTTAATGATCTTTGAGTAATTGTAATGCTTGGTCTACATGCTACTAATGTTCTTCCCAAGTCTTGCTATAAATTAATATATCATCAAAAAATACTAACACAAACTTTCTCAAGAACTTCTTAAAAATTGAATTAATCAAACTTTGGAATGTAGATGTTCATTGGTAAGACCGAATGACATCACCAAAAATTCATATTCAACTTCATGAGTTCAAAATGCTATCTTACAAATATCTTGCTCAATTTGAATTTGGTTGTAACCTGATCTAATACCTAACTTGATAAAATACATAGCTCCATTTAATTCATCTATAAGATCATCAATGACTAGAATAGGAAACTTATCTTTAATGGTGTACTTGTTGAGTACTCTATAATTTGGACACATATGCCAAGTTTTATCCTTCTTACACACCATCACAATAGGTGAGGAGTAAGCACTTTGGCTATGCCTAATAATTCATGCCTCTAGCATTTCCTCAACAATTTTTTATTTCTAACTTATTTGTATGTGTGGTACCTATAAGCCCTAATGTTTGGTGGCTGACTCCCTAGAACTAGTTGTATGGAATGGTCATGATGCCTCTTAGGAGGAAGTCCTTTAAGCATATCTCTAGGAATCACTGAGTTATGATCAATTATTGCTTGTAAATCTAGATGAGTAAGAGAATTAGATTGAGAGACTTATAATGAACATAGTTGTCCCACAAGTACATCTACACCTTTCTTAAGAAGTTTTTGCATTTGATGAGAGCTTACCATTTGTGGGGATTTTTACTTCAATCCCCTTAGCTCCACTACATTTCCTTGTGATTGAAATTTCACTAATAGTTGTTGGAAGTTCATCTCAACTATTTCCAATGTAGTAAGCCATTGTACTCACAAAATAATATCTACTACATCGATGAATATCACATACATTGGGGTATGAAGTTGATAATCTCCCATGAATAATTTGATGCTATGATACTTCCCTAAACAACTAATTGTGCTGCCATCTACACTCAAAACCTTAAACTATAGGGATGGATATATAAAACAATTTAGAAGAGGTGCAAACATTTTGTTGATGATATTATGAGTACTACTTGAGTCAATCAACATTATTATTGTTTTTTTCTCTAAGAAACCCACTACCTTGAGAGTTTATGGTGCACTGAAATCTAAAAGTGCATGACAAGAAATGATTGGTTCAGAACCATGTGTTTTCTCACTTGACTCCTTATCCTCCTTTGATATGGATTCATCCTCTTCTTCCTTACTTGGACCTTCAATATAGAACAATTTCTTTTCACTACATTTATGTCCTCGACTATATTTGCTATCACAATTGAAACACAACCATTTTTCTCTTTTCTCCTTAATTTTTTGTGGAATATCCCTTGTCTCTTGTCACATTAGCCCCTTTTTTTCTAGGAATCAAGAATTTCTCCTCTACCCTATTTGCTATTATAAAAGACTCATTTACTAAATTGATGTAGTAGGCCAACCTCAACTCACAGAGAAATTAATAAATTCATAAAAAAACACAATACAGATTCAAACTCTCAATTCTTCATTCCTCCAATCTACTTCTACATGGATCTCTAACTCCACTAAATAACAACTACTACAAAAAATAGGAAATTTCCAAAGTTGGTAGATTTCAACAATAGGAAAAACATGCCATTTTTTATAACTTCTAAAAAACCTTTGGAAGAAATTTCAAAGTTTCCTAAATCTACCCTTTAAACCAAAGAGGCAAATTTCCAACTAATTTTGGAAATTTAGAAAGAAATTTTGAAGTTATTGCAAAGTAGAAAAAATGAAATAACACCTAAGATATTTTAAAACTAAAATTTGGAGGGCAAGATGGAATTTTTGGCTATCAAAAAAATAGTTGAAATGGCCCCAATAGAGTTGGGCTAGTTGGAATCCACCTCAACTATAGATTTTAAAAAGAACCAAAAAAATCTAAGAAAATCCAAATTCAAGTCAAAAGTTATGACTCTCTGAACTCCCTACATTAGAAACTGGGACAAAACATGCGTAGCTCATGTTGAATGTGAACCTTGAGACCACCCAAGAATAAATCATTCAAGTTCTTCTCTGTAATTGTATCCACTCTTAAGGATTTTTTTTTGGAATTGTTGAATATAATCCAAGCTAACTAATTCTATTTTTTGAAGCTTAGCAAGTTGGCTAAAGAAGTTTTCTATCACACTATTGCTATATTGTGCTTGGAGTTCTTCTATAAAAATTAACCATGATATAGTGAGACCCTTTTCCCTCCTATGAGTACAAAACCAACAATACCAAATGAATTGATCTAGTTCTAGTTATAAGGAAGCCATCACAACCTTTTTTCCTTATGGGATTTGATGTATTTCAAAAAAATTCTCCATTTGATTTATCCATGTTAGAGGATCCTTGCCATCAAATTTATGCATATCAACCTTTGGAAAAAAATTCCTAGATCCTATAGGATTAATAAAATTTGTGTCATTATTAGTCAACTTGAAGGTCTCACCTTGATTGCTTAAGAGATCCTTCTTTGTTTCATTCATATATGTGCTTAACATGCTTCGTATATCTAATATATATCTCCTCGTAGGTCACACATATCCCTCTTAACCTCTTCCTTGAACATACTAAGTTCCACATTGGGATTACTATCCTCTGTTGCTTCCCAATCTTGATTAGAGGATTTACTTGGTGTGGCAAAATTGTTTTTGCCTCTTTTTCGAGGCCTCATCATGATGGAAACAATTTTTTTATAAATAAATCACACAGATGAAATGTAAATACTCTAATTTATTTATTTTTTATTGTAACTTACTTGGGCCAAGAAATACTTACTTGGAAAAATTGCCTAAAAAAATTAGCAAATTTTCTTCCTTGAGAGAGAAAATTCCTAATTTTATATTATCTTGATTTTTTTTTCAATTTCTTCAAGCTTTAAACTTAGGCTCCTTTGCTATGTTTTAAAAAACCCAATACAAGTTATATTCCAATTCAATAGGATGTGAGAGATATGAAGATCTCAAAAAATTGTGTAGAAATAGTAGTTATGCAATAATTTCCTCAAATTTGTTCCAATTCCTCTATATTTTAGACTATAGCTTCATTAATATGTTCTTCAAAAACCTTTTAAATATTTTTGAATTTTTTTTCTAAAGTTTGAAAGTTATTCTCTTCCCAAAATTGCCCCAATGTTGAGATTTTTTTCCCTCTATGGTGCCAAGAGAATGCTCTAATTCCACTTGTAATGAAATAACTTGCACCATAGAAGAAGTAATATGAAATATTATATAAATACTTGATAATACTTGAGATTAATAGGCCATTTCAAGGGGGCCAATCTCTAAATATCTCTAGTGAGAACACACTTCATAATATGATGATGAAATAAGACTCAAAACCTCCTATATATACCTAATTATGCTTAGGTTGAATGGACACAACATTCATAACACCAAGGCTGACCTACCTACCTAAATTATAATATATTAATGATAACATGACTTAATTAATGATTAAGATAGCTACAAGTTGACTATTCATAACCCTATATACAATAATATTAAGGGCATAGCAGAAACTCAAAGAACAATTTTGTGAATGGGCACAAGGAGATGAAGAAGAAGAAGATTATGAAGATGCACCTACCTAAGCACCACTTGCTCTTGTATAGGGTCAAGGTGAAGACCAAGGAGAAGAAGAAGCACAAATTGATGAAGGTGTTGAGGGAGGTGTTGAAGGAGAAGATGACAATGAATAACTTATTGCCATAGAAGAAAAGAAGAGAAAAAAGAAGAAGCTAACAACAAGAATCCTAAAAAGGTAATGGAACCTTCACAAAAAAAGTATACAATTCCTATTGCCAGGGTAAGCACAAGAGCTACTTCCAAGAAGATTCAAGAGGTTTAGAAGTGTAAAGGAAAGAGAGCTAGTAAAACTACACAAGGATATGAACTTGAGTAGAAGCAAAGAAGGAAGTATATTTCCCCATTTGAATTAGATGAGGAGAGGAAAAAGTTAGATGATAACAACCAATTCAAAGTGGTGAGTCAATGCTCCTATTCTGATTTGGAAAACTTGCATGAAAATATTAAGAATAATTCTAATTTAAGTGGAGTCACACATATTGAGTTTGAAAAACTTGGGAAGTTAGATATGGATAAACTAGAAAAGTCTATATATGCCATGATAGTAACTTTTAAGATGACTCTAATTGAGATTGCTAGCTCTCTACCAAAGAACCTATATGATAGGGTTGAGTAAAGGTGGAGAGAAATATTAGAGAGACTACTCTTGCAAGAATGATGCACTAGATTTTGTCAAATCTAAGATGAAAAAAGATATTAACAAGTATAAGGGAATATTTTTTCCAAAGTACCAAGATTTTAACATTTTATAGAACAATATTGAAGTCATTTTCTAGTAAAGCACACAAATATGGAAAGTAATTTATGGGTTAACAACACAAAAGGCTATTGATAAAGCACCTAAAGAAGTAGGTCAAGAAAAAATAGAGGAAGAGGTAGTTGAAGCAATAAATGATGAATTTTTCATGGAAGTACATGGGAAAGGCACTACAAAGGTAGCAGTTAAAGAAGTGCAATAGAAAGACTAAAATGTATCAGTAGAACACATATTGAGTGCTAGTCCTCAAAAAAATATAATAAAAGTTAAGGATGTGTCTAACACCACCATTTAGAACATCAATCCCCTAGTAGAGGAGGATATGTAGAAGATACTAGTTGATTCCACCACCAAGGCACAATTATGTAGTCATCCCATATTGGTGAGTGAGGATGAGATTGAGAAGGTAGAATTAGGGAAGAAACCACAAGCATGATCCATTACTCCCACTCGATCTATAGAAGTGCAACCTACCATATATATGGTAGTATACCAAAGGAAGGAAATCATACCTTCACCTCTTAGCACCAAGGTACCAACAATTACAATAATTGAAAAGGAAAGGACACCAGTTCAAATAGGCTAGGAAGCTAGTCCTACACCTACACCATAAGAAAAAAGTGGAACAATAATTGAATAAAAGGAGAAGGATTGGACTGAAGATTTAGACTTGACTATGAAGCTAGAGGAAGTAACAAACATACAAACACTAGTTACCTTACTAGATATTGTTGGTCTTAGAATGGTCTTGACATTTGAGTGTCAACACACTTAACCAATTCCACCATATATTCCAAGTACACTATGTATGCCGAGTGAGTTATAGTAGCTACCAAGTCAAAATCTTAATAGGTACCGAGTGACTTTAGGTACTAAGCAAGTAATAGATGCTAAGTAATAAAGGAACATTCATGTGCCAAGAACCAATAATATAATATGTGCTAAGTAATATAGAATTAGCATATGAGTTTGTGATTTCACAAACTAAGATGTAAACTATTTTTAGAGCCAACATAGAGAGATTTTGAAGGAGAAAAAGGATAAGGATGAATCATTTACATTCTCTATGTGATATACATGCAGCCAATTAGAAAAATGGAGAAGGCATGCAACCAATGAGAAAAATACAAGTTATGAGCAAAAATTTGAGATTCAATATGGATCATAAAACCATAGCTAACCCTAAGTCTTCACATTCTTTAAAAGGAGTTCAAAAAATCCATTATGTATGTGGATGAGAATAGTGTATGGGAAGATTATAGCAAAACCTTAGTGTGAAGAAGGAAAGACTTTGTTGGCGCTCAAAATTGCCTTCCCGATTTTGAGCACCATTGAAAAAATCAAGCCCTTAAACGCTTTTAAAATGCATATGTACCTGGTTGTACCCGACTGTCCATTTGACACCCCTAAGGTGTTTAATGCTTCTAGCACCTTTCACTCAGCATTCCTAAGCATTTCGTGAAGTTAAATTGAGTTTTTGAGTCATTTGGCAAAGTTCTGTTTTGAGCTAGTATCAATTTTGCATTTTCACATAAGTGTTAAACAGCAACAGGAGGCTTTGTTTGTAAATGAATATCTCGCACCCAAAAATGTTTTGTGATTCATTTCTTTGGGAGTATCTAATATCCATACCTGAGAACCTATGTTTCAGATTTTGAGTCATTTAGAGTCCGTTTGAATAGGTTTTGAATCCCTCAAAGTTGGTTGGTTACTGTTTTCATGCTTTTGCACTTTGCACCTAATTCTAGGAAGCCCTGTTTGATGTGCAATAACTTTTGACCAGTTCACCCAAATAAGAAAATTCCTTTTGAATTGTATTCTAGACATCAGAGACTTGTTATGTTCCAAGTTTTAGCTTATGATGAATCCGTTTGGTCAATTTTCAAGCGTGATTCCAAACGCAATTTATAAGTTTTAACTGGTGTCAGTAATTACAGATTTATTGTAACCCCTATTCGAGACGTCATATCTCTTGATCTATGATAGGTGTGACCAAATGGTTTGTTTCCCTATGATCTATACTGAAAATACTATAAGTGTGTCAGTTTTTAAACCTTGACAAACCCGTTTTCACACTTTTCCAGGGTCATTCCATTTGTAAAAAATGATTTTTCACTAATGTCTTATGTCCTACAAATTCAAGTAAACTTTGCAGCATTGCCAAATTTACCTCATGATTCATCATGAGCCGAAACTGTAGAATCATAATTTCCTCATGGCAAAGTACTAGCATCCCAATTTCTAAAATCTCAAGTTCCCATTTGCCTAGTTTTCAAGGCCGAAACCATATGCAATTTCTTGCATTCTGACATGTTTATCTATAGGTGATTTTAAGTGAGAAACTTCAGAGGTCGATATCTTTTGACACTGATGTTGTCATGTGATGAGATCAGGCAAACTTTTTGAACATGTCGGATAGAATAGAGATCTTAAGTTTCAGAGCTTGGTCAGGTGTCTGAATTAATTTTTAAAGATAGGCAACAAGCCTCCTGACAAAGATTTCATAGTAATGCAGAAGTGATTTAAAATGAGTTTTTGTGGCGTGTTTGTCTTCAAATTTGGTCCCAGATAGTTCAAGGAGATTATTGGATTAGTTTTACATTTCAATTGTTCGAAAATGAAATTTTTTTTAGTCGGACCCACTTTGGGGCCCGACTAAATTCATCAAATTTGTGATAGCTGGTGAGATTTTAAGATGGTTTGGACAAAGAAATCATGAACATGACGAAATGAGAAGGTTTGAAATAGAGAAGAAACATGTCCCTAAAAAAAATGGAAAACACAATGTAAATAGAGGACAAGAGAGTTCCCATTTTGCTACTACAAATGTGGATATTAATCTCATTTTTCTCCATCACTATTAGATACAGTGGCTATTCTTAAAAGAAAAATAAGGATTGGACATTTGATTTGCTTCCCTCATTTTGATGATATGAAGATTCAAGTTCTGATGCACCTAATGATGGCTCTGGTGGGCAGTGTGTTCGAAGCATCATTTTCTCAAGGGGGACATAGATATCAGATGCAACTCTTAAAGATGCAATGAATGGTCCTCAAGAGAGGCTTCTTTATGTTACAACTTCCACATTCATCTCACTATATTACAAGTAATGATATTTTAATCTCTTGTTTTGGGGACAAAGGCATGAATACAGATTTAAATAGTTTCTCTCTTTTAAACCCAGATTTTTAAAGTGAATGACAGGGGAGGTCGCTTCAATGAGGAAGCATTTTCAAAACAAAGCACAACTAAAAATAAGGATTGGAAATTTGATTTTCTTCCCTCATTTTGATGATATGGAGATTGGAGTTCTGATGCACCTAATGATGGCTCTGCTGGGCAGTGTGTCTGAAGCATCATTTTCTCAAGGTGGACATAGATATCAGATGCAACTCTTAAAGATGCAATGAATGGTCCTCGAGAGAGGCTTCTTTATGTTACAACTTCCACATACATCTCACTGTCTTGCAAGTAATGATATTTTAATCTCTTGTTTTGGGGACAAAGACAGGAATACAGAGTTAAATGGTTTCTCTCTTTTAAACCCAAATTTTTAAAGTGAATGGCAAGGGAGGTTGCTTCAATGAGGAAGCCTTTTCAAAATAAAGCACAACTAATTTGGAAGGAGGACATTTAAAATGAGGTTTGGCATCTCAACAAGTCATTACTATAGCAGACATTTTCAAAAGGATACTAGCACGTTAAAACAGAGCCTCCCTTGCTTTTGAAGGAGCTGGTTATGTAAAGAAAAATATGCCAATTCAGAAAAGAGGGCATCCAACGCCGCCCATGCACTACTAAAGATGCCAAGAGATAGAGAAGGATCATGCCTCAGGTGCAGAACACCCCACATCCAATAGATTTTAAAGCCACCCAGCGTCTAAAGAAGATGGCATCGCCAAACAAGAAGAGCAAAATAAAGCTCCACTCCATCACTTGCATGAAAGAGGCAATGAAAAGGAATACCTTGCATGAAAAAATGAAAGTCCCAGTTTGAACACTCACATGCAAGACATTAATGAAGGAATGTTGAAGGTTGATCCATGCCATAAAAGGGCAAAGGAGGCACATTAAAAATAGAAGGAAAGAACACGTAGCGTAGTCAATGCTATCAACAGTAGGGGCTCAGGTAAAGGAGAAACGTGGCAAGAAGAAAGGAAAAACATTTAGCCATAGTTGAAAAGAAGAGCCTTGGCAGTGTAAAAGATGCCTATAAAGCAATAGTTCTACGCAGTCAAAATTGCAAAAGACACATGCATTCATAAGGAAAATCCGCAGACCAGTAAAAACAAAAGCAAAACATCACGTGAATGGAGAGTAAGCCACCTGTTAATGAGAAAAGCGAATGGAAAAGCATTTAGAGGCCATTATCCCACATCGTCCGTGGGAGGCCTTTTTCATTTGTTTAAATGCAAATTTACATTTATAGTGTCATGTCTAAAAGACAGTGGCTTTTGAAGCCAAGTGCATGTGTAGGTGGGTCCAACCGGCCAGTTGGTGATAAATAATAAATTTTGAATAGAGACGCAGTCCAAAAATGGTGACATCAGCATCCTAGGCGATCGAAAAAGGTCAAAAATCTAGCTAGCGACTTAGTGAGTCACCGAAAAAGTTCAAAAATCCAATGAATGACAGATGAGTTTAGATGAAAGGAAATTGTGACACGTGGCACATCCAGCAGTCCCTTCTTACTCGCCAAGTGGAAGATGCACAACAATTAACATAGCAAGTTAGCGAGAAGATGACACGTGGCAGATGGTGCAAATCAAGAAGGCCAATCAACAAGTGACACGTAGCGCTTGGTCAACAGTAGTTGACCATGGATTAAAAGGGTCAAGGAAATATTGAAAAGTTAAAAATAATAATATTTTATTATTATTTTTGTTGAAAATGCCCACGTCAAGTTTTAAAATCAAATGGGACATTTTCTAAAGTTTATACTTTAGAATTTTTCAAATTTTGTAAAAAATCAAATGGTAGACATGAGTTTCTAGTAGAGGAGTCATTTTCAAAATGACTTTCAGGAGGTTTCCAAGAGGCCAGATAGGCAATGTTATATATCGCTGAAATTGGGAGAAAACGAAATTTCCAATTCTGGAGTCAATTTTTGCACAAGTATTAGTCTGTTTGAGTTACAGGAGGATTTGTCTCAGGTACCTGAATTGCAACCATTTTCAGATATCAAAGTCTAGAATAGTTTTCCAACATGGTAATGATTTGAATATCAGTAGCATATAGTGAAAATGTAGTTGGGGTCACGTTTAGGTCAGTTATTTGGGGAGTTCACCAGCTTTTCATAAGGTAAATTAGATATTTTAGTGACTCAGCAAGTTTTCATTATTTAGAAATAGACATTTGCAAATCAGTTGCAAAAAATGATGAGACAAAATCAGATCAAGTGGGAGAAGGAAAGAAGAAGTTTTTAGTTGCCAGAAGATTGAATTCCAAGTGGACAGATGGTAGTTGTAGATCAGATCTAGGAATTCACCCTTGTCTATATCATTCTTTCTTTCATTCTTTGTAAAGGGTTCCAATTTTTTTGGAAGTTCCAACTCTTTGGAGAAAGTCTGCACATTACTATGATACCAAGGTCTTGGATCTAGTTCTAGTTGTATCCCATGACTGTACATCATTTTCCTTCGGCAATATTCTTCTTGTATGAACAGCAGTAGGAAGATAAATGTAGGTAGTTTAGATCTGTTAGGTTGTTTCATGTCTTTCATTTCATGCATATGATTGTATGTTTTCAAGGAAATAATGCAAAGAGCAGTAGATGATTAAGTTTCAGTTGAATCTTGTCTCCATTCTCATTGAATTTCAATGTTTTACGATCTCTGAACAAAGAGTTTAGGTCGTAGTTGCAGTCCCCTAAGACTGTATGTTGTTTCATTGTTGCTGATAGTTCAAAGAATTGTGTAAATGCTTCAAAGAAATCAACAAGGTTGTAGATTTATTGAGGAGGATATCAGGTAAGAACGAGAGTTTAAACTGAAAATAGATGTCTATTTACAAGTTAAATAGATAGATCTATATCTAAAGATACAAACATGTCTTAGATATTCATATGTATGTTTGTGATCCATGGATTTCCCTAATGGACTAGGCACTGATCAGCTACAGGGTTATTACTTTCTCATTGCTGCATATCTGAGGGTTGTTGAAATCAACATCAAAAATCAAATGCTTTTCCCCTTTCATGTTGAAGAGCTATCATAGAATGCCCTCACTCAACTTATGAATATCCTAGATCTGCATTTAGCTACTGTAGATTGATGTTATTTCATGAGTTAATAGGAGAAATAAGGGTTTTATCTGCTTCTTATTAGATTCAGTGTATGCTTTGACAACTGGTACCATATAAGGAATCTATAGGTTCACCCGGCTAGGTTTTGCAGAGCCTGAAGTGCAGAAGGAGCATAGCCTTATAGTTGGCTTGGGGTCTGAATGGATGTGTTGATAATGGGAGTTAGCTGCCCCTAGATGTGTTTTGTTCTCATCAAGGTAATTGGAAATGGGTAACATTTTCAAACACCAACAAACTTATTGAAAGGAGCAACAATTACATATCTAGTTGATCAGAACAGAACAGGGGACACATATAGAGACTAGATCAAGCAAGGATTAGAATTGGAAGAGTAGATCTAGTGCATGAACCCAACAATTGAGGATTGCACTCTATTAGGTCAAATGTTCTTATACTTTCTCACCATTGTATTAGATGCTAAAATCCTATATTGATAGGTTAGCTTAACAGCTAGGAAGGAAACCTTTGGAGAAGGTGATGAAAATCCTATGTATTAGGTGGGTTTAACAACCTATTGTAAATCCTTTAATAGGGTGACACTTCATGTAAAGTGTTTGTAAATCCTCTAACTAGGTCACTATTGACACTGTATAAAGGCTTTAACAGGGCAGGCCTTTTACATGGTAGACCATTAGAAGTGGTTGAAGATATTACTACAATAATTTTTGTGGGTGTCATCCCCACCCCAATTTTACCTTCTTATTCTTGGAGGGTTTCTGGGTTACCAAATCTCTTGTGTCATGTGTTAATGCATGCTTTCATTTCATGTTTTCTTATATGCTTAAATGCATGTAATTTTTTCAGTTATGTGTTTATGAGGATTTAAAAGGATAAAAACTAGTTACTTCTAATTCACCCCCACTCTTAGAAGTACTCTTCCCATTTGAACATTCCAAAAATTGGTATCATAGCGTTGGTTCTCACAAGAAGAAGCCTAACAACTTGGAGAGAAAGGTCTAAAGATGGAAGTCTTCAAAATTGGGAATATTATTGATAATTAAGTGATTGATGTGCATCTTGCTTTACACAAGGTAGAAGAAGCCAAAGAGGAACTGAGAAAATCCTTGAAAAGAAGAAAGGAGATAGCCATAGTTGAGAATGACATACACTACATGGAGATTGATACCACACAAGTGTTTTCCAATGGAGATTCCAAGGAATTTGATGTAGCAATAGCAAAATTGATGGAGAAAAATAGAGCACAAGCTAAAGAAATCAGATTACTCAAACTTGAACAAGAATCACAAGCCATAATTCTTTGTGAAGTAACTGAACAAAAGAAAAGAGCTATTAAAGACAAGGCCATGATAGAAGATGACAAGAGAAATCTCACCAATAGACTAGAAGAGAAGATAATTGAGTTTGAAAAGATCTTAAACATGCAGCTAGACACCTTAAGCCAGATGATGAATGTTCATCATGAACTAAACATGAAGGACATTGAGATCTCCACCTTGAAGATGTAGAATGAATTGAAGAGAGAAAAGGAGATAGAAAAAATATACAATAAACCTAATGAGGCTATCAAGTACTTTGAAAAATTATTAAAATCACCAAGTGCTAGTAATGATACTTCAAGACTTGGTTACACTAGCACTGAACAAGGAGAATCATCCAAGACTGTAGCAGAACAGACCAATAAAGGTAAGAACACTAAACCCACTTGTCATTTCTATAATAAAAAGGGGCACACTGCAAATATTTGTAGGAGTAAAAAGACCAATCAGCAAGATGCATCCAAAAACAAAGGTTATTGTCACAAGTGTAACATGCAAGGACACTCAACACAAGACTGCATAACCAAAAAATATGAGGACACCAAGATTTGAAGGTTAGTACTACAACTACAAAAAGTATGGACATAGAGCTTTTGAGTGCAAATCAAAGCCTATGTGGACACCTAATCAACCTGCAAGGAAACACAACTATGTACACCACTACAATTGGGATTACAATACTAGGAAAAGTTATCACTACTATCATGAGTGTGGACACATTCTAGAGAATTACATAAGGACACATTTTAGAGGAAGTTATAGTAGGTGGTTAAGACAAATAATATGTTTTAGTTGCTTGAAGATAGGACATGTTAGCAGGAATTGCCCAACAAAGGCCAAGGCACCCAAATCAAAAGTCAACAAGGGTAAAGAAAAAGTTGATGTGGAACACATCAGGGCAGAAATGAAAAAGACAAGGCAAAGAAGAGATGGATCAAGTACATCCAATGGAGGGTTCACTTCACCCAAGAGGTCAAGCGATGACATTTCATCCAATTAAGCACAAGACAGGTACATGGGGCTGATATATATAAGGATGTATCATACATTAGCCCAAAAGAACAAAGAAGTATTGGCAAGAAGGAATTTGCACGAGAAAAGATGTCAAGTTAAAAATTAAAAAATTGGTAGAAGATTTTGAGCTATCCTTGGATGCTAAGTGAAACTCCAGTATATGCCAAGCTAGAAAGTCTAGTTGATGCTGAATGACATATGTTAGTGGCTATCAACTAAATAAAATATAATGGTAGCCAAGTGATGATAAAAATTTCAAGTACTGAGTGTACAACTATTCATACCAAGCATTTAATGCTAGGTTTGGAAAGATATAAGATCAAATTTTGCTCATTTTCACATCATACGAACATAAAGCAAGAACACAAAGAGTGCAGGAGTGATCACAGAAAAATCTTGAAGCCATCAACATCAACCTCAATATCAATTTAGGATACATTTCAATAGTCTAAGGTATTTATTAAGTGCCAAGCTATGCAGTATTAAAGTTTTTAATAGTAAACACTAGTTTGGTATAATGGCTTCTAGATTAAAGAAATTTAAAGGAAAGAAGAGTCATGAGGTCTAGTTAGTTAGTAATGAGGTCAAACAACCTAAGTTTAGGCCAATCCACAAAGTTTCCTATAAAAATGACCCTACCAATGCATTGCCCATTATCCCACCAAAGGTTGTTATTGTATAAGATGTAAGAAAGTGTTATAATTGCAAAATAGGAGTAGTGGGTGAACTTGAAATATTTCAAGCCTATGAAAAACTATGTGAAAAAAAAATTCTAAAGGAGGAATTCTAGATAATTGAAAGAAAGGGATTAACAAATGCCCTAGTATACCCTACAAGTTTCAAAACTGAATGGATACGAATTGTTTTAAGCAGAATTTGCAATGGATGCTTGTGGCTAGAGATAGGACTTGCAAAAATTACAAAAAGGATAGTACATAGGGTTATAGGTTTTTTGACCCTAGAATGTCCCAAAACCTTGCGAAGTGATTCCAAAGAGGTAATGGATTTCTTAAAATTTTCAAAGAAACTTGTTATTTGTGCCTCAAAATTATCACCCATCTAATCAATGAACTCATTGATTTGTGTAATTGCTATTTTGGTAGGGTTCTAGTTCACTTTTCCAATAGATGGAAACTCTTCCATGACATAAAAGAATATGTACATAAGAATTGAACCAAACTTGCATTGGGCACCTTTTGATCTTCTTATTGCTCCTAGATTTTGAATTATTTGCTACAACATCGGTTCTGATAGATCATATGTGTGATCTCTCTTCATAAGCTTATAGGCTACATCAATAGAGATATATGGTACACTATTTAATCTATTGGATTGGTAGAACTTGTGAGAAATGAATCTCATAGAAAAGTTCAAAAGAGGATCTATGATTGTGTCAATTGACATACCTCTTTTATTCTATTTAGCCCCTGTGTTCTTTTCCATTAATTCTTCTATCCTTTTCCCTTGCTCACCTTTCCTTGCTCACCTTTCTTATCCTCTTCATCTTTCTTCTCCTCTTCACTTTTCTTCTCCTCCAATTTCTCTATTGTCTCTTTTCTTCTTTTCTCTTTGAGCTGATCTCTACCTTATATTCCTCATCAAATACATCATCAATTGACTTGTATATTAACTTCCACAATTTTGTGGATTTATTTACAACATCCTCTATCTTATTTTGGAGAATAAAAAATGCTCTATTTTTAGGAGAAAATTTTCTATTATGCCTTTTATTTGCCTTAGCTATTTATGCTTTATTCAAGTTTGGAATTATTCTAGCTAGGGTTAATTCTCTTATCTCCTTTTCCATTTGTAAACAAAAATGCCACTTATCTGCAACTATCTTGTATTGCTCCTTAGGCATTGTACTATCTAACTCTAGAGGTATGTGTTTGTATTCGGCCATCATAACATACATTGATTCCTCTATTTTATTTTTCTATTCTTTATTGAGCTTATTGAAGTCCATAGTCTTTAAACCATTCAAGTTTTCTTTTCTAATACTTACACATAATTTTTCAATGGAAAACTTGGAGGGATGACTTACCATTCTAAACTGGCTACTGTCATCTGACTCTATTTTCTCCCCTTCATCAGTGTCTGATTGTGCCACATAACTTCTTCTTTTCTTTAGTTCTTCAATAGGTTGTTCACTAGCCTTCTTCTTATCTTTTCATTATTCCTTGTGTTTTTGTGTGGATGTCCATGTAGTGACCCTTGTTGCTAGTGTAGCCTTGGCTTGTGCTAGTTTAATGACCTTCTTAGGCTTCAACTGAGCTAAAGACTAATTTTTGGCTTTCCTTTTGGTGGCTTTGCCTTTAGTGGGTGCTTCCTTAGCACCTTCTTCATTGTCCTCTTCTAGGCCCTATGTCAATTCTTCTATCTTTTTCCCTTGCTCACCTTCTTCCTCACTATCACCTTCTACTTCTTCTACTTATTCTTCACCTACTTCACCTTCTATACTTGATCCTAATGTCTTCTTTATTTTTCTTACCATTTTATCCTTCTTCTTGATGATAGAGGCTATTTTCAATTCAGTCTCAACTTTGGACTTAACAATATCATAAGTCCCAAAGTGAGGACGATCCTTGTCAATTTCTTCTACAAGTAGTGTTGTGATTTCTCCTGAGGCTTCATCTACATCAAGTTCATAATCAAATGGCCTTATCCATCTTACTCTTGGTCTTTCTACTTGGATATAGGTAATGTCAATGTCAACCAAAAACCATATTTCATTGATGTGTTTTTCCATTAGGGAAACTAGTATTCTAATCCTTTGCTTCATGGATTTCTTAAAATTTTCAAAGAAACTTGTCATTTGTGCATCAAAATTATCACCCATCTAATCAACGAACTCATTGATTTGTGTAATTGCAGTTTTGGTAGGGTTCTGATTCACTTTTCCAATAGATGGAAATTGAGGAAGGAAAGGTGAGCAAGGGAAAAAGATAGAAGAATTAATGAAAAAGAACACAGGGGTTAAATAGAATAAAAGAGGCATGCCAATTGACATGATCATAAATCCTCTTTTGAACTTTTCTATGAGAGTCATTTCTCACAAGTTCTACCAATCTAGCAGATTAAAAAGTGTACCATGTATTGTTATTGATGTAGCCTATAAGCTTATGAAGAGAGATCACACATATGATCTATTAGAACTAATGTTGCAGAAAATAAATGAAAATCTAGGAGCAATAAGAAGATTAAAAGGTGCCTAATGCAAGTTTGGTTCAATTCTTATGTGCATATTCTTTTATGTCATCGAAGAGTTTCCATCTATTGGAAAAGTGAACCGGAACCCTACCAAAACTACAATTACACAAATCAATGAGTTCATTGATTAGATGGGTGATAATTTTGAGGCACAAATGACAAGTTTCTTTGAAAATTTTAAGAAATCCATGAAGCAAAAGGGTTAGAATACTAGTTTCCCTAGTGGAAAAACACATCAATGAAATATGTTTTTTGGTTGACATTGACAATACCTATATCCAAGTAGAAAGACCAAGAGTAAGATGGATAAGGCCATTTGATTATGAACTTGATGTAGATAAAGCCTTAGTAGAAATCACAACACTACTTGCAGAAGAAATTGATAAGGATGGTCCTCACTTTGGGACTTATGATGTTGTTAAGTCCAAATTTTAGATTGAATTGAAAATAGCCTCTATCATCAAGAAGAAGGATAAAATGGTAAGAAAAATAAAGAAGACATTAGGGGCAAGTATTGAAGGTGAAGTACGTGAAGAAGAAGTAGAAGAAGTAGAAGGTGATAGTAAGGAAGAAGGTGAGCAAGGGAAAAAGATAGAAGAATTGACATAGGGCCTAGAAGAGGACAATGAAGAAGGTGTTGAGGAAGCACCCACTAAAGCCAAAGCCACCAAAAAGAAAGCCAAAACTTAGTCTTTAGCTCAGTCCAAGCCTAAGAAGGTCACTAAGCTAGCATAGGCCAAGCCTACACCAGAAACAAGGGTCACTACAAGTACATCCACACAAAAAGCCAAGGAACAATCAAAAGATAAGAAGAAGGCTAGTGAACAACCTGCTGAAGAACCAAAGAAAAGAAGAAGGTATGTGGCATAGCTAGACACTGATGAAGAGGAGAAAATAGAGTCAAATGATAACATCCAATTTAGAATGGTAAGTCATCCCTCCAAGTCTACCATTGACAAATTATGTGCAAGTATTAGGAAAGAAAACTTGAATGGTTTAAAGACTATGGACTTTAATAAGCTCAATAAAGAAGAGAAAAATAAAATAGAGGAATCAATGTATGTAATGATGGCCGAATACAAACACACACCTCTAGAGTTAGATAGTACAATGCCTAAGGAGAAATACAAGATAGTTTTAGATAAGTGGATTTTTTTTTTACAAATGGTAAAGGAGATAAGAGAATTAACCCTAGCTAGAATACTGCCAAACTTGACTAAAGGACAAATAGCTAAGGCAAATAAAAGGCATAATAGAAAATTTTCTCCTAAAAATAGAGCATTTTGCATTCTCCAAAATAAGATAGAGGATGTTGTAAATAAATCCACAAAATTGTAGAAGTCAATATACAAGTCAATTGATGATGTATTTTATGAGGAATATAAGGTAGAGATCAGCTCAAAGAGAAAAGAAGCAAAAGAGACAATAGAGAAAGTGGAGGAGAAGAAAAGTGAAGAGGAGAAGTAAGATGAAGAGGATAAGAAAGGTGAGGAAGGAAGAGTAGAAGAGGAAGTAATTAAGGAGGAGGAAGAAGAGAATACAACTAAAGGAGAGGAAAAGGCATTAGATGAATAGGAAGAGCAATGTGTGCAAGATACACAAATGTCACCTCCTAGCCAAGGTTAACTTTAAGCAACCCCCCCTGAAAAAGAGATATAAAAATATGGTCAAATCTTACATTATTTTGAAAAATAAAAATAAATTCTATTATTAATTGGTGAATCTTTAACTAGTTGAATATTTTTTATAACTAAATTTAATAAAAATGTGGCAATTTTAAATATTTTTAAGAACTAAATTATTAACCAAAATTTCCTAAAATTAGAAAATTAGTGAATATTAGCCACTAAAAAATACCTTGCTCCTAGCCCTCCTCATGCCACTATCACACCTGTAGAGACCATAAAAATAAAGGATTTTATTGACACTTCATGTGAAAACATCAATCCTTTAACTACAAAGGATCTCTCAAAGGTCCTTCACCAATCTACTCTATAGGCATAGTTGTGTACAAGCCTTGTATTGGTGAGTGTAGATGAATTAAAAAGAGTAGTAGCAACACCTCAGAGAGAAAAGGTGAAGCCAAAGGAACAACCTTTTACATAAGATGCTACAAAACTCCTACTACCTCCACCACCATCTCCACCAAAAGTAGTAAGTGATGCACTTCAAATGCCAAGTACTGCAGTAGGGGAAGATAGAGGAAAACAAGACTAGTCAACAAGTTCACCCCCAATAATTGTTAGTTGTAAAGGGAAATCAAAAGAAAAAAGGAGGAAACAAGAGATGAGGAGCAAGCTACAATATAGATATTGGTTGAATTACCAAAAACTGGTACTCCCATTCAGACTCTTTAGAAGCTAAGCACTAACATGATATCAATGAAAGTTCAAACACCAAGCTTGAGCTCTAGAAAGGTAGCTAGGATATTTCATTATGGAGATCCTGAACTTGATGAAGAGATCATCATTCCCTCCTATGAATCTAGCACCCTCACCATAGAAAAGATAAATGAAATACTAGGTGCACTAGATAGGAAAAAGAGACAAGAAGTTTTGAGAAGAGAATATAAGTATAGGCAAGCATTGAATGACATAAAGGACATCTTCATGGATGCCTTCATCTTGCAATCATTAGACAAAACAAGGCCCATAATAGAACAACTATCAGATATAGTTGATTAAGTGACTAGTGAAGACCATGATACAAATGTAAAATTAATGGAATGGTTAGAAAGAAAATTCCAGGGCAAAGTAAATGAGAAAATATCAAATGATATAGCATTAGCACAAGTTGAATTGGCTAAGAAACTAAAAAGAGTGAAAATTGTTTGGGAACACTTTCTCATTGTACACCAAACTGTGTGATTTTTTGAACTTCACACAAGAGACTAGCCAAAGAATAATGAGCTTGGAAATAAATCTCAAGATTTATAGCATGCAACTATGAAAAAATCCAGCTTAGAGTGAGAAGCATTTTGCATAGAAGCTTCACACACAAAGGGAATTAGTTTTATTAATAGTAGAGGAGGAAAACATAAAGGCAAAATTGATGCAAATCTAGTCCTCCATAACTCCACACTTAGAGGTCCTCCACAAGGAACAAGCATAAGTAGAAATAGTCCTAAAGAAAGATCCAAACCATTCTACCCTAGATGGACTTGTACACCTTGCTATAGAGGCTGCCATCCAACACAATTCATTGGATGTTGCATTGGAAAATTGGGATGCAACTTTGAAGATACTCCTAGAGGTAAATAGTACATTTTTGGATAAGTATGGTATTACTCCTTAGAACCCTTTGACATCAATGTCAAAAAGGTGGAGATATATAAATTAGGGGGAGATATGAAGATATATGGAGAATACCAAATTTTGATAATTTTGATTACATTCTTTCATTCATTTTGAGAATAAAATGGAAATTTTGTAGGTAGCCAAAAAGGGACAAGAAATAAGATAAAGTGAGGGGAGATGTAAATTTTTGACAAGCATGTGGAAAACAGATCAGATATAGTATATAGGCATAGGGAACATGAACATGACAAAGGACATAGAGAATCAGGCACATCAACATAAAATTTTAGTTTCAAGAACTAGGTATAATCAACTCAGGGGGAGTCATAAGGTATATCATTGCTCACAAAATTTTGAAATTTTTTTGAAATTTTGCATGTATGCTAAGGAAGTATAGAGAATGTACTCAATTAGATAAGTTTAGTAATGCATAGTTAAGTGTTTTTGACACTCATGTCAAAGGGAGAGAGTGTTGGTCTTAGAATGGTCTTGGCATTTGAGTGTCAACACACTTAACCAATTCCACCATATATGCCAAGTACACTATGTATGTCAAGTGAGTTATAGTAGCTACTGAGTCAAAATCTTAATAGGTTCTAAGTGACTTCAAGTGTTGAGCAAGTAATAGATTCTGAGTAATACAAGAACATTCATGTGCCAAGCACTAGTAATATAATATGTGCTAAGTAATACAGAATCATCATATGAGATTTTGCTTTCACAAACTAAGATGTAAACTTTTTTTGGAGCCCACATAGAGAGATTTTATGAATCATTTGCATTCCCTATGTGATCTGCATGTAGCCAATCAGAAAATGGAGAAGGCATGAAACCAATGAGAAAAATACAAGGTATGAGTGGGAATTTGAGAATCAATATGGACCATAGATCCATACCTAACCCTATGTCTTCACATTCTTTTAAAGGAGGTCAAAAAATCCATTAGGTATGTGGATGAGAACAGTGTATGGGGATATTATAGTGAAATCTTAGTGTGAAGAAGGAAAGAGTTAGTGAAAGGAGTAGCAATTACATATCTAGTTGATCAGAATAGAACAGGGGACACATATAGAGATTAGATCAAGCAAGGATTAGAACTGGAAGAGCAGATCTAGTGCTCGAACCTAGCAATTGAAGATTACACTCTATTAGGTCAAATGTTCTAATACTTTCTCTCCATTATATTAGATGCTAAAATTCTATATTGATAGGTTAGCTTAATAGCTAGGAAGGAAACCTTTGGAGAAGGTGATGAAAATCCTATGTAATAGGTGTGTTTAACAACCTATTGTAAATCCTTTAACAATGTGACACTTCATGTAAAATGTTTGCAAATCCTCTAACTAGATCACTATTGACATAGTGTAAAGCCTTTAATAGGGTAGGCCTTTTATATGGTAGACCATCATAAGTGGTTGAACATATTACTGTAGTAAATTTTTTAGGTGTCATCCCCACCCTAGTTTTACCTTCTTATTTGTGAAGGGTTTTTGGGTTACCAAATCTCTTATGTCATGTTTTGATGCATGCTTTCATTTCATGTTTTCTTATATGCTTATATGCATTTACTTTATTTCAGTTATGTGTTAATGAGGGTTTAAAAGGATAAAAACTAGTTACTTTTGATTCACCCCCCCCCCCCCTTCTTAGAAGTACTCTTCCAGTTTGAACATTCCAACAAATACTACTACTCCTACTCCTAGTCAAGCACTTTATTGGTTGAGTACTGAAGATACACCTTTGCAAGAATCAAGGAAAATTCTTAGCATATCTAAGGTTGATAAGGTGACATCCTAAGGTGACATTAACTTAGATGAGGTGATTTAGTTACCAAAGTACTATATTACAACAATCAAAATAGAGACACTAAGCATATTGTAGGATGCTCTAGCAAGGAAGAAACACCAATAATTTCTCAGAAAGAAGCACATGTCGAAAAAAGAACGTCATGACATCAAGCCCATATTTCTTGATTCATTCAGCCTCCTTGCACCTAATGAAGCCAAGCCAATCAGTGAGTAGTTGGTAGATATTATAGAGAAAATCAATGATGAAGACCTAGATACCAATGTCAAATTATTGGAATGGTCTTCAAAGAAATTTCAAACCAAGGTGGATGAATAAATATATAGTGCTATTGCATTACACTAGGTTGAATTAGCAACCAAGATTTAGGATGTAAAGAAATTATTAGAGAATCTCCCTTTACACCAAGCTGTGCGATACAACTCTATTCACACAAGAACTGTAGTGACATATTGACACTTTGCAAGGAGATACAAAACTAATAGGTACTACTTGTTGGTGTTTGAAAATTTTACCAATTTTCAATTACCCTGATGAGAACAAAGCACATCTCGGGGCAGCTAACTCCCATTTTCAACATGCCCATTCAGACACTAAGCCAACTATAAGGCATAACCCTTCTAGTTCAAGCTTTGTAAGACCTAGGCGGGTGAACCTCTT
This sequence comes from Cupressus sempervirens, assembly GCA_028749045.1. NCBI lineage: Eukaryota > Viridiplantae > Streptophyta > Pinopsida > Cupressales > Cupressaceae > Cupressus > Cupressus sempervirens. The sequence goes on along the minus strand of CM053788.1, from coordinate 704,429,245 downwards.
TAGATCTGACATACGAAACTATTGTAATAAAGATAATTAGGATCTATGATAGTAGATGAAACCCCTAATATCTCCTAATGGCTTATGAAACAACACAGATTCTACAATAGCTAGGTGAAAACCTATATTAATCCAAAACTGAGTGAGGGTTTAAACTTTATGTCTACTTCAACATGAAGGGAAAATCATTGATTCATATTGAGAAAAGACAACATGTCCAATATGCAGCAAAAAATTAATGATCCTACAAATGACCAGTGCCTTATCCATTGGGCAATCCTATATTTCAAAATTATGCATCCTTGAATATCAATCAACATATGGCATATGTTGAGACATTCATGTTCAGTCTGTTCACCTTATGAATTAGACAACAATATCCAATATAACCCCATATTTTCACACATCCTTCTTAATGAATCTATAACCTTGTCTGAAACCACAAGCAATTATATGACTCCTTGAGTCAAAGGCAAGCAAACTTCAAAAATACAACCAGGCAATTGGAAATAGGTTCAAGCTCTTTGTTCTTGAACATATAAAATTAAAAATTCAACATGAAAGGAGATAGAATTACATTGAAATTAAAAACCTTCTACACAATGTATTTATCTCCTTGAAATAAGTACATTAGGAATGCATAAAAAAAGATACAAGATCACACTACTATATAAAAACTATCTATGAAATCCATATGCTGTTTATACAAGATATGCTAGGTGTGTGGCTTTCACAACCTGAGCAGATCTCCACAATTGGAAAATAGAAAACCAACCAACCTCTTCTCTAGCCCCAGGATCTCACTCAAATACTATGAGATGCAACAAGATTCAGGCGTAGAGAACTGACAAGTGTCCCTTAAAAAAGATATCACAAGCTTATAATAGAAAAACAAGAAGAATGATTAATAGAACATCATGTGGATCAAATATTCTCCTGTAGGCTCCTTTCTGTTACAACTTTTTGCTGACTTGGCTCTACCATTGATTTGTTGTGTGCTCAACTGGTAAGACTGCATCGTCAATGACAAAATTTACTCTAAAAAATATGCACCAACCTAGGCCTATTTATTTTGTCAAGATGACTACTAAATGAGAATCATCTTTACCTCTTTACTGATCATGCCACGCTTTAGAAATAACAGAATCATTACTTAGCATGCAGTACAGAAGCCAAAAAATAATGTGGCTATTAAAAATAACAAAATAGGGATCCTTTGATCCCCAGCCACGTCTGCTTCTTTAACCAACTTCTTGCCAAAATTTTTCATCCACTGACACAAAAATGGGGTGCGCACACAAAAAATGAAAAATACTATACCCAAGGGTATAAAATCTTCTTCACCGTCTTCCAAAACTATGCACAGGGTCTCAAATATTTCTGCTACCCTGGCATCAAACTAAGATGTTTTGAAAATTTGTTTAAAAGATGATGTTACTGATGAAAAGGTTGTTAGCTTACCAAGTCTGTTCCTTGTTCTTCTTACCACCTTGGTGACTTGACTATGACACCTAATTACTAGCTTTCCTCTATCAAAAAACCATACACAGACATATAAAGCTAAGCTAACCATTTTCCTTTTGTGAACCATCCTTTGAAAATAAATAAATCATTTTTCAAACTATCAGTGCCCTAGAACCAGTTACTCTTAACAAGCAATCCTTCCGCTATCCACACCCTCAGACTTAGTGAAATCTTTAGAATCATCTTTTGAATAAATGACCAAGACTGAAAAATGCAAAGACTATGGTATACAAACTTACCTGAAGCCTTTTCTTTTTATCTCTGTAACTCTGCATTTTATCCTTGAGCCAACTACTTGACACTCATGCCAAATTTATCTCAATCCTAGAAGTAATTGTTTCTATTTAGCGGGCACTCATGAATTTCTACTCGCACAAGTTGAAACTGGGAAAATCTTACCTGTACACTCTATTCTTCATTTTCACATGTGAAGGTTTTCAAATCTCATTAATATGCAAAATGACACCACCTTCAATAGTAAAATATGAGCCGTCAATCTTGAAGATCTTACAAGTCAAAGTTGTGAACATGATGACTTCGAAATCCATTAGACAAGCTAGTCTAAAATAATCCAATCATAATTAGCCATGTGTGCAATTCCTCTTTTAGTTGGCACTTCTTGCTTCTAAGAAATGCAAACATGAAAGACCTATAGATCTAAATTGAATTAATGACCTGAGTCTGTCCCATGTGTCAGGCTTGCGCATTCTTGCATTTCTTATCTTGTGAGCATCTTCATAAAGTGAAAATGCGTTGGCCATTAATTTAACTAAGATCAACAGCTGAGAAAGATCTATGTAAGCTCATAAGGTATGACTTGATATCACTAGGGACACATGTATTTATGATGCATTCTCACTTTCCTTAATCTCCTTGCATGTTGATAAACCGGGCCAATCCCCTTCATCGATCTATAGAAGATCAATAGTTGATGGAAAACTCTTCAATAAACATTGCACTATTCCTTTATCACAAAACATGTTGCATTTCAAAATGGCATGACTTGGTCAATTGTGATACGTGTCCACAACCTATTTACCCATTATTAAAAACATACTGAGATTAAATAATGTAGGCAAATGCTAGCCCTTGATGGTGGCTTAAATCGACGGTGATTCAAGATTTCAATATTTGGTGGCCCACTAAAATGATCCTGACTAATGAGAAATCACCTTTTAATGCACATGCTTTGACAAACCTAACTGCGGCATTCAAAACTTTTGCACCCATGACATTGTTACTTCAACGCTTGGTCCCACTATGCCACGCATTGCAAAGTGGCATTCCCATAATGTTTATCTGTTGTGCATCTTGAAAATGAGGGTATGCTTCATCCATCAATCTCTCATAGATCAAAGATGTTCATAACTTGTCCACTTCATTCATAGGAAAACCCCTTGTGTCTTCACAAGGGATAGATGTCACTTCTGCGCTTGTCCGCTTTGTTTAAACCATGCTCATCTTCATCTTGTGGGCAAGTGGCATCTGTTGATCTACCCAAGATCAATGGTGAGTCAACCTTTGAATTATTTTGGACCCAAATTACCAAATTGCGCTATGTTCCCTCTTCGCGCTTCCCCGCATTTTGTAACGGCTTCACATCTTGAAAATGCGGGAGTGCAGGGTCCGTCGATCTGAACAAGATCAATGATTGCCAAGACTTGCATGGTAAGTTTGAAATGAAACTCTTTTAGATTTAAAACCACTTAAACCATGATTACCTTAAAAAATTAAAACAGATTGAACAAAACATTATTTCATACTTGCCTAAGGTTTAAAAGGCATGTCCTAAGCAAGAAATTGAGAAGGGGCTAAAGGATTTCAAAAAATGTGGTAAATTTGCATAAAGTAATAGGTTCTTGACTGGATTCTGCATATTAATTGGGGTAGAGAGAAGATTTAGGATTGGTTCAAAATAAGACTTTGTCAGATAACTCAGAATGACAATTTATCATCATGTAATGTTTAGGTAAATTGAATGAAAGGTGTCAAAAACATTGAACACCTTAAGGGCTTTGAAGGTACAACTGATTAAACAAGCATTTATGGGGCTTGATTTATCAAATTTTGAAACGGGACTAAAAATGAAGCATGTAATTTTTTTTTCCAACAATGGCTCTGTCTAGGGATGCATGCCCCTTTTGGGCATGGCAAGATTTCAAATCTTTGGGAGAAGCAGACCACTCCAAAAATTCAATAATTCTCTCGAACTGCTTATTGAAAGCAAGAGAACAACTACTACTACCAAGATTATGTACACATGATGGCCTTAGGCCACTAAACTTCAGCAAAATTGTATACCTTTGTCATAAACATGATTCTCATCTGAACTTTCATGAGGTAAACTAAATTTTCTTCTCCTATCAGTTTCACCAATCATATTATCATCATATAAAAAATCACTTGGCAAAAAAATATCATTACTCTTACTTTCATAATGCATATAAAAACTTACTTCATCTTCAACCATCAGCTTATTATGAAAATATTGATCAGCACGCTTAAACATATTAGACTAAAACTGAAAACTCTCTTCATTTAATGGCTCATGCATGCTATCATTCTCGAATATGAAGGCTTCATATTCAACCTGGAGAAAAAGACCACTCATACCTTCAAAATGTGTATCCTTTTGTATAACTAGATAGGAATCAAATGAATAATCTGACTTGTACTCATACATGTCATCAATATCAACATTTGAAACTAATCTGACATCTCCGAATGATTCTCTGAAATCAGCAAGTGGATTAGTCACCACATTGAAATATTCATCATAAAAATTATTGTAAGGTATAGGCAGATTTTTGATAACCGTCTCATCAAACACCTTGTTATCATAATCAGATGCAATATCATGATCATATTCACTATCATATTTGGAAGAAGAATAGTCTGACCTCTTACAGTAGTAAGACAAAGTATCATCATTAAACTTATTCCCTTCTAAATCTAAAATTTCCATGTGTTCTTCAAAAAGAGGATTGATAACTCCATGCAAAGTGCCTTTGTAGACATTAGGACAAGTGATGTGTTGATCAATGTCAAACTTCTCACCATATAATGGATTAGTAAAAACTTTAAAACCATCTCTAACATCACTGTCATGGACACTTTCAGCATATGAAAAAGAAAAAATAGAATCATCACAAGAGGACACACCATCAACTCCATCAAAGAAGCATGCGAAATATAAATCAAAGTTACTTTCATTGTCTTTATGTAGGTGATTCAAATTTCTTGTAAGAAAATCATCATTTATCTGACTAATAGGTGGTGATGCATTAATCTTAGGATCACTCATATACTGATAATCACCATACACATCTTCAAGACATTTTTCCACACAATTAGGGAATAGGTCCTTATAGATAACCTCTTTGTATTCATATTGTGTAGACACATTTTCTTCATAACTTTCAATCTCAAACTGATTTACACAATTCTGAAATGGACACTCACTTTCAGATTTAGAAATAGTATTCATACCTTTACTAGAAAAAGAGTACTCACTTCCGTCATTACTTTCTTCTTCCCAATCTGCATCTGATTCACATAAAGATGTGTATGTACTATCACAACCCTCTTCTTGACTTGAGCAACAAGTCTCACCATTGTCTTCACATGATGCTTCTCCACAATATGTCAGATCAGCAATTTTGTCTTTATCACTTGATGCATTACTTCCAAGTTCTTCATCCTCATACTAAGATAAATACCTTTCTTCTTCTTGATTCATTATGTTTTTAACACAATGCAAATCATCAATGGGAAAATGAATGATTAGATTTATATCTTGCATGTATAACTCATCAAATTAATCAACTCTCTCATTCGCTGTTATGACACCATAGACATGTGCATTCAATTCAACATGCATGGAATCATTTCTTCTTTGCAACAAAGAGATTTCATGTTCACATGGTTTTATTTCTGAATCTTCAACAAAACTATTTACAATAGCAGGGGTACTTATTTGTTGATCTAAAATTAAACATTCTATATGACATTAATTTATTCTTTACATCTCATTTTGTTGGCAAGTATTTATAGAGAAGTGACTCCAGGTTAAGCCATATTTTATGTTATTCTTAATCTCTATCGCTATCATGAATGCCTGATGCAAAGTCTTGGGTTGTTTATCTCTCAACAAATAGTTCATCTTCCTATCAAATGCACTGAGATAAACCACTAAACACATTTGATCATTTGGTTTGTAACTTTCAGGAATTTCATTTAAAACCTTAGCAAATCTAATATTAAATTTAGGAACTAACTCACCATTCCTGACTTGGATATTCGAAAACTTATCAAAATAATCAAAGATGCTTATTCTTTCTCTGAACTGCATCATGAAGGCTAACAGTAAGTCATCCCAGGATGAAATTGAACATGTTGATACAAAAAAAAACTAGTCCCTAGCATCATCTTCTAAAGTCTGAACAAAAAACTTCATCTGAACATCTTCATGAGCAATTTCAAAATCACCAACCAAGTCACTAAACAACTGAACATGATGACTAGCTGAAATTTCATGGTTTTCGCCAAACTTAGGCAAATACTTTCTAAGGTTACAAGGAATAGTATTTGGGAAACCATGAATACCATTAAAATTTAATGGCATATACTGCTTGGTAGAGATGGATGTAAAATTTTCACTAATTGGTTGCATACTAGATGAGATGAAACTCGACATTCTTCAAACTCAAGACTCACTCACCATTAAACATTTTCAAAATTCATAACTTGCAGCAGATCTTCAGAACCTTCTACCAAATGAACACTTCAAACACACTTCACAAACTTTAAATATAACCAATTGAAACTTGATCTAATGAAGTGCATAAAACTTATCAAATCATTCTCCTCTTCTTAGTTCTAAAACTTCACTTGATGGAGAACACATATGTGGAACTCACTTTCATTGAAAAGAAATCATATGAAAGCATAAAACACCTCAAGTGTTGCTGCATGAAACCACTGATCTATTGATTTGCCTAGTGCTAACATGAATTCCTCACACCACTGATCATAACCTTACAAAGTCACCATCTCCTTGAGGAGAGAAATAAAATCACAACAGTGATTCCCATTTATCATTTCAAAAACTTTTAACAGAAAATTAGGCAACACTTGGAAACTTACTGGTCAAAAATTTTTATAGATCTCTCTCCTATTTTAAAAATTTAACAAAACTTTCAGATCTATCTGATTTAACTAAAAACTCTTGAAAACAATTTATACATCACCACTCTTCAATGGTTCAGAGATCCTTTAGATAGAGTCACCACTCACTATTGTGAGAAAGATTTTAAACATGATTCATAATACTATAGATTTGAACTAAATTGTCAACTTCGTTAAACTTTGCAAACTTTTTAAAAACACTTAAAAGAGAGAAAACATTTTAAACCAATTTTGACTCTAAATTACAACAGTATTTTGAAAACAACAACTAGTTGACATGACTAAAGATGAACACTCTTAGCAACACAATCTATATTCAACCTTGCAAAATACTATTGCAAATGGATAAAAACTTATTGGGGTGCATAATTCAGAGGTAGAAAATTGGAAAGAACATCAGAGAACTTACTACTGAAACTTTTTAATGCACTTCTCCTATTGTATTGAATCTCTTCTTTTCAAATTCTCAAGGTTTTTCTTAAATCTAATTCAATACATTCCCCAGTAGAGTCACCATTTTGTTGGTGTTTGAAAATGTTATCAGTTTTCAATTACCCTGATGAGAACAAAGCACATCTAGGGGCAGCTAACTCCCATTTTCAACATGCCTATTCAGACACCAGGCCAACTATAAGGCATAACCCTTCTTCTACTTTAGGCTCTGCAAAACCTAGGCAAGTGAACCTCCTTAGATCTGACATATGGAACCAGTGTAATAAAGATAATTAGGACCTATGATAGCAGATGAAACCCCTAATATCTCCTAATGGCTTATGAAACAACATAGATTTTACAATAGCTAGGTGCAAACCTATATTATTCCTCAACTGAGTGAGGTTTTAAACTTTATGTCCACTTCAACATGAAGGGAAATGATTCATATTGAGAAAAGACAGAATGTCCAATATGCAGCAAAAACTTAATGATCCTACAAATGACCAGTGCCTTATCCATTTAGCAATCCTATATTTCAGAATTATGCATCCTTGAATATCAATCAACATATGGCATATGTTGAGACATTCATGTTCAGTCTATTCACCTTATGAATTAGACAACAATATCCAATATAACCCCATATTTTCACACATCCTTCTTAATGAATCTGCAACCTTGTCTGAAACCACAAGCAATTATATGACTCCTTGAGTCAAAGGCAAGAAAACTTTCAACATACAACTGAGCAATTACAAATAGGTTCAAGCTCTTTGTTCTTGAACATATAAAATTAAAAATTCAACAAGAAAGCAGACAAAACTATATTAAAATTTAAAACCTTTTGCACATTGTATTTATCTCCTTGAAATAAGTATATTAGGAATGCATAAAACAATATACAAGATCACACTACTGTATCAGAACTATCTATGAAATCCATATGCTATTCATACAAGATATGTTGGGTGTGTGGCTTTCACAGCCTAAGCAGAGCTCCAAAAACTAGAAAATAGAAAACCAACCAACCTCTTCTCTAGCACTAGGATCTCACTTAAATAATGTGAGATGCAACAAGCTTCAGGCGTAGAGAACTGACAAGTGTCCCTTACAAAAGATATCACAAGCTTATAACAGAAAAACTAGAAGAATGATTAACAGAACATCATGTAGATCAAATATTCTCATGTAGGCTCCTTTCTGTTACAATTTTTTGCTGACTTGGCTCTACCACTGATTTGTTGTGTGTGCAACTACTAAGACTGCCCCGTCAATGAAAAAATCAACTCTGAAAAATATGCACCAACCTAGGCTCGTGGATTTTGTCAAGATGACTACTGAATGAGAATCATCTTTACTTCCCAATCTTTACTATTCATGCCTGGCTTCAGAAATAATAGAATCATTACTTATCATGTAGTACAGAAGCCAAAAAAAAATGTGGCTATTAAAAATAACAAAATAGGGATCCTCTGATCCCTAGCCACATCTGCTTCTTTAACCAACTTCCTACCAAAATTTTCCATCCACTGACACAAAAAAGGGGTATGCACACGAAAAATGAAAAAGACTATACCCAAGGGTATAAAATCTTCTTCACCCTCTTCTAAAACTATGCACAGGGTCTCAAATATTTCTACTACCCTAGCATCAAACTAAGATGTTTTGAAAATTTGTTTAAAAGATGAAGTTACTGCTGAAAAGGTTGTTAGCTTACCAAGTCTATTCCTTGTTCTTCTTACCACCTTCTTGACTTGACTACGACACCTAATTACTAGCTTTCCTCTATCAAAAAACCTTATACAGGAATATGAAGCTAACCATTTTCCTTTTGTGAACCATCCTTTGAAAATAAATAAATCATTATTCAAACTATCACTGCCCCAGAACCAATTACTCTTAACAGGCGATCCTTCTGCTATCCACACACTCAGACTTAGTGAAATCTTTAGAATCGTCTTTTGAATAAATCACCAAGACTAAAAAATATAGAGACTATGGTATACAAACTTACCCAAAGCCTTTTCTTTTTATATCTATAACTCTATACTTTATCCTTGAGCCAACTACTTGACACTCGTGCCAAATTTATCTCAATCCTAGAAATAATTATTTTTGTTCAGAGGTGACTCATGAATTTCTACATGCACAAGTTGAAATTAGGAAAATCTTACCTGTTACACTCTGTTCTTCACTCTCACACTTGAAGGTTTTCAAATCTCATGAATATGCAAAATGACACCACCTTCAATAGTAAAATATGCATCGTCGATCTTGAAGATCTTACAAGTCGAAGCTATGAACATGATGACTTCGAAATCCACTAGACAAGCTGGTTCGAAATAACCCAATCATAATTAGCCATGTGTGCAATTCCTCTTTTAGTTGGCACTTCTTGCTTCTAAGAAATGCAAACATGCAAGAGCCATAGATCTGAATTGAATCAACGACTTGAGTCTATCCCATGTGTCAGGCTTGCACATTCCTGCATTTCTTATCTTGCGAGGATCTTCATAAAGCAGAAATGTGATGACCATTAATTTGACTAAGATCAATGACCAAGAAATATCTATGTAAGATCATAAGGTAGGACTTGATATCACTAGGGACATGTGTCTTTATGATGCATTCATGCTTTCCTTAATCTCCATGTATGTTGATAAAGTGGGCTAGCGCCCTTCGTCAATCTAAAGAAGATCAACGGTTGATGGAAAACTCTTCAATAACCATTGCACTATTGATTTATCACAAAACACGTGGCATTTCAAAATGGTGTGAATTGACCAATTGTGATACGTGTCCACAACCTATTTACCTGCATTATTGAAAACATATTGAGATTAAACAATGTGGGCAAATGCTAGCCCTTACTGCTAGCTTAAATTGACAGTGATTCAAAATTTCAATATTTGGCAGCCCACTAAAATGATCTTGACCAATGAGAAATCACCTTTTAATGCACGTACTCTAACAAACCTAATTGTGGCATTCAAAACTTCTGCACCCATGACATCGTTACTTCCACGCTTGGTTCCACTATGCCATGCATTGCAAACTAGCATTCCCACAATGTTTATCTATTGCGCATCTTGAAAATGTGAGTATGCTTCATGCATCAATCTCTCATAGATTGATGATGTTCATAACTTGTCCACTTTATTCATATGAAAACCCCTTGTGTCTTCACAAGGGACAGATGCGACTTATGCGCTTGCTCACTTTGTTTAAACCATGCTCATCTTCATCTTGTGGGAAAGAAGAATCCGTTGATCTACCCAAGATCAACGGTGAGTCAACCTTTGAATTATTTTGGACCCATGTAATCAAACTATGCTACATGCCCTCTTTCCGCTTCACCAAATTTTGTAATGGCCTCGCATCTTTAAAATGCTGGAATGCAGGGTCCGTCGATCTGAAGAAGATCAATGATCGCTGAGACTTGCATGGTAAGTTTGAAATGAAACTCTTTTAGGTTTAAAACCACATAAATCATGATTACCTTAAACTTAAAAAAGATTTAACAAAACATTATTTCATACTTGCCTAAGGTTTAAAAGGCATGTCCTAAGAAAGAAATTGAGAAGGGGCTAAAAGATTTCAAAAGATGTGGTAAATTTGCATAAAGTAATAGGTTCTTGACTAGATTCTGCATATTAATTTGGGTAGAGAGTAGATTTAGGATTGGTTCAAAATAAGACTTTGTTAGATAACTCAGAATGACAATTTATCATCATGGAACATTTAGGCAAACTGAATGAAAGGTGCCAGAAGCATTGAACACCTTAAGAGCTTTAAAGGTATAGTTGATTACACAAGCATTTATGGGGCTTGATTTATCAAATTTTGAAATGGGACTAAAAATGAAGCATGTAATTTTTCATCCCAACACTACTCTACCTAATTCTCTATCTTAGAGTCAAAAGAACTTTAGGAATTCGAAGAACTCCCAAGGTCAATTGGTTTCCTTACATGCTCAAGATGCAAAAATTCAGGCAACACTAATTAGTATCCTATCCATGTTGACCTCATACATGGAGATACTATGCTAGGAACTAGCCTTTATAAAAAGAGTGATGAAGAAAGATCCCCATCTTTCTAAACATGAAGGATTACTACACCTTGTTGCTAAGTTATCTATCCAAATCAAATCATTGGAAGTATCATGTGATAACTAGGATGTAAATCTGAAGATAATACTTGAGGTCCATAAAAATTTCTTGGAAAAACACACAATTTTTGTATAACCCATGATATAAGTGTCAAAAGGGGGAGAATAAATGAAGGGGGAGAAAATAAAGAAAGGGGGAGAATGCATGAGAGGAGAGATAATTTTTGGGGGAGACCAAATAGAGATAGAGTCAGCACAATAGATCTACTCAACAAGAGTTTTAGAATTAGAATTAGATAGAATAATAACCTCAATGGGAGTTATTATATTTTGAGGTATGGCTTATGATTCATAAGTTTTGAAAATTTTTGAAGTTTTAAAAATTTGTATGTAAGAAAAATACTAAATGGATATTACTTGAGTTATGCTTGAAAGGTTAATGTTATTCTTGAATGACCAAATGTTTTTTCCACTCATGTCAAAGGGGGAGATTGTTAATCTTATATTGGTTTTGACATATGAGTAACAACACACTTAAGTCATTTTCTTAGTTCATGCTGAATAAGTAGTGTTTGATAAGTGTAAGTTGTCAGATATACAATATATGTCGAGTAACTAGTAAGTGTTGAGTCACTCAAGTACCAAGCAAATAGTAAGTGTTGAGTTATTCAGATGCCAGGTGATCAATGGATGCTGAGTCATTTAGAGGTTGAGTTACAACATTGAAGATATAGTGGATGCTGAGCAGCAAACACTTCAAGTGTTGAGTAAATAGTTTTGGACATAGTTGTTTATAATGGCACAAATGTCTATGTAAACCATTTTTGAGCTCACTTAAGGATTGTTTTACAATTCTAAGATTATAAGGATGAATCTTTATTGTAGATCCCTATGAAATAAATGTAAGAAATCACTTAAAGAAATGTTTTGAGTGGCTAGATAGATGAATTACAATCATTAATTCATACCCAACCCTAAGTCACCTAGGTCTTCTTAAAGAGGAAAAACCCAAAAATTTGTATGAGTGTGGAAGGAGAAAAGAGAGAAGTTTGCATGCATAGGTAGAGCATTCATGGTGGCTAAGGAGTTGTGAATTGAGATACATTACATAATTAGTTAGAAGAGAATAGAGGAAAGGAAGTAGAGGAAAAATGTGATGCATATGGTCAAAGAGGATCAAGTACACATTAGGAAAGAGGTGATTTGTTATCTAGTAGTAGAGTCCTAACTGTAGGATCATTGCTGATACATTCTAATAGGTGAATCATTGAAAGAAAATTCTACTTGAGGCAAGAGAAAATCCAAACTTTGTGAATGTTTCTTGGTGAGACATCTTAGAAGGTTTCCTAGTGACCTATTTACCACTTCATTCTAACCATTAATTTGTGGGTGGTAGGAAGAGCTATAAGTCAAGTTTGTTCCAAACTATTTGAAAAGAGTCCTCCAAAAATGTCCTTGAAATTTGGCATCTCTGTCTGAAACTATAGTCTAATGTAGGCTATGAATTCTAACCACTTCTTTGAAAAATAAATTTTCTATATGTGATGCATCATTTTTTCTCTTGAAGGGTACAAAGTGGACCATTTCACTAAACCTATCCACTATGGAAAACACACTATCATATCACTATTTTGTTCTAGGAAGACCCATTACAAAATCTATTGAAATTTATTCCCAAGGTCTTGTGGGAATTGGTAAGGGCTAGTACAATCCTTGCTTTGTGAATTCTCCTTTGGCTTGTTGGAAAATTGTATAAGTTTTAATGAACTTCTTGACATCATTTCCCAAGTTTGGCCAAAAATAGCTTCTCTTTACCATGTGTGTTGTTTTGTCTATTCCAAAGTGACCACCTAAGTCACCACAATTCTTTTCGCTAATAATTTTTGTCTTCATGGAACATTTAGGGATGCATAATGGAGCCCCTTTGAATTGGATTCCATTTTAAACTAAATAATAAGAAAAATTAGTATGGCAATTTCCTACCATTTGTGTACATACCTCAAAATCTTCTCCAAAATATGAATCACCAATATACAAGTATTTTAGTGAGTCTATTCCCACACTCTGGAGTTGAACTTCTTCCACCAATCCAATCCTTCTTTTAAGGGCATCAACCACCTTGTTTTCCACTTCCTTTTTGTTCTTGATATTTAATGTACAAGCTTGTATTTGTTCCATCCACTTAGGATGCCTAACTCATAACTTTCTCTAAGAATTAAGAAAACTTAAGGCATGGTTATCAAAATAGGCTAAAAATTATGTAGGGATTAGGTAATATCTCCATTTCTTTAGGGTCTACACCATGGAATATAACTCTAGATTGTAATTAGAGTACTTTTTCTTTGCCACATTGAGCTTTTGTTAGAAAAATGTCACGGCCTTACCTTCTTCACTTAGGAAAACATCTATTTCCAAATTACTTACACTTTCCTCAATAGTAAATACCTTGTTGAAGTTTGGAAGGACCAAGAATGGGTATTATGATACTCTATTCTTCAAGTATTGGAACGCATCATTAGCTTCATTGGTCCAAGAAAACTTGTTCTTCCTTCTTTAATGGTGTCTAGTGTAGGAGCACATACATGACTAAATTTTTTGATGATTTTTTTGTAAAAGGTAGAAAGGCCATGAAAAATCCTTACATCACCTTGGTTCTTTGGTAGAGGCCAGTTGATAATGGTTTAAACCTTCTCAAGGTCCATTTTTAAGATGCCTTCTGAGATGAAAAAGCCTAGGAACACAAGCTCCTTTTTTATGAATTTTCATTTTTCTAAGTTGATCACCAACATTTGCTAATTAAGTCTCCTCAAAAACCGTCCCACATGGTCAAGGCATTCTTCTCCACTATGACTAAAGATTAGTATATCATCAAGGTATATAACAAGAAACTTTCCAATAAAATCAATAAATATCTCATTCATGAGTCTCATGAATGTACTAGGTGCATTACTTAACCCAAATGGCATGACTAACCATTCAAAAATTCCTTTAGTTGTTTTAAATTTTTTCTTGCATTTTTCTTCTAGATTGATCCTAATTTGGTGATGGCCTAATTTTAAATCATTTTTTTATGAAGTAGCAAGCACATTCTAATTGGTCTAGAAAATCCTGAATCCTTGACATAGAGAATTATGGCCCTCCTATTAGTGCATAATCTCCTTTTTAGGGGCAAGGACTAATGGAACTACACATGGACTTAAACTTCTTTCTATCAACCCTTTCTCAAGAAAATCATTCACTTGTCTTTTAATCTCTACATGTTGGGATAGAGTCATTTATAGGGCTCTTTTTTGGGTAAGGAAGAGCCAAGGATCAACTTAATTTGATGATTGATATCTTTTAAGGGAGGGATGTTTATAGGTAAGTCACTGGAAGTCACATCACTGTACTTGATTAGAAAATCTCTAATTTCATTAGGTATAGGCTCTTTATCATTAGAACTAATGTTCTCCTTTGGCTTATAAACAAGTATAAACCCTTGGGAGTTAGGTTCCTTCAATGCTTTCAGTATTTATTTCTTTCCTATGGTGACTATAGTAGATTATGCCTCCGGATTAGGTTGTGGCTTCATTGTGAAATTTACCCCAAGTTTTGTTATGGAATAGGTGTTCTTCCTAAAATAGTGTGTGGAATCCACATCAAATTTTTAAGGTCTACCAAGGAGAATGTGGGAGGCATCCATCTCAACCAAATCACAAAGAACCTTGTCCTTAAAATGTTTTATATAGAATTTGGCCCATGCTTGTTAAGTTACTAAGGTTGGCTAACCTTTCGTGAGCCAAGAGACATGATAGGAAAAGGCATGGGGCTTCTTAGGTAGTTTTAATTTTTCAACTATTTGAAAGGATAAAAAACTTTTATTTGAAATAGAATCAATCAAAAGAATACATACCTTGCCTTGGCATTTGATCTTTGTTTCGAACAGATTTTTTCTTTGGGGTGGTTCTTGGGTCTAAGGGATTTGCATGTAGACATAATTCATCATTAAACATGTTCCTTGTTCAAGTTCTAGATCCTTCTATCATTTTTATCTTCTTTAATGAATTGTTCTTTCCTCTCCCCTTGGTTATTGTTTCTCTTTTTAGGACACCTACCTAAATGGTGACCCAATTGGTTGTAGCTGTAACATTTGATAGGGCCATTGCTTCTTCCTATGTCTTTATTGAAGGATTTCCTTCCTCTATAGTTTCCTTTGGAAATTGACTCACCATAAACGTTATCCCTTTGGTTCTAATCAATAGTCTTTTTTCCATTATTCTTTCCTTTACTCCAAGAGTTGTTCTTTCCCTTGAAGTTCTTGTTGTATTTATTTTCCTTACCTTTTTATTGGTCTTGTTTCCTCTTCTATTTCTACTCTAATTTGAAGGCTAACTAGTAGCACTTGTTCATAGAAGTAGGGGTGTACAGACTTAGTTCCTCTTAGGTGGGTACCTTGAGGCCATTCATATACCTAGCATGTTTTTCTACCTCATCCTCCACTATGTTTTTCTTCATGCACAACTTTAGGAACTCCTCAATGTAGGAACTTACATCTAATTCCTTTTGTTTAATACTTTACTTCCTTCTATGGAGTTTTACCCCATAGTCTTTAGGCACATAGGTTTCCATGACTAGTGCCACCATTCTATCCCAAAATGAGATCATGCTTCTTTCTTTCTTCACTCTTTCAGTTTGAATTAAGTTCCATCAAGTTAGGGCTTCTCCCTGCAACTTGAACTTTTTTATATGCACTTTTTTTTTATCTAGAATTTCTTCACATTCAAAGAAACTTGTCAAGGCCTCAATCCAATCTAAGGCCACATTTGCATTCATCTTTCCATTAAAAGTTGGTAGTTCCAAATTCCTTCAATGGTCCTCTTTTCCATGGATTTGAGAGCATTCAAAAGAGGTCTCTATTCTATAAGCACTTCACCATCCTGATCAAGGTCCTTTTCTTCTTCATTGCTATCATCTTTAGAATGTGCCTCTTTGTTCTTTTCCAACTTGCTTTCAAATTCTTTCAACCTCTTTGCTAGAGTAACATTGGTTTCCCTCTACTCTCTCATGATCTTTTCAAGCTCTATATTTATTACCCTATTAGGTATTTCATCTTCATTAAGAGACATGTCTTTGATACCACTTGATTCAATAGGTCCTAGTATAGCAAGTCTTAATGACACTCTAGCCCTTTAGATCAACTTCACTAAAGAAATGTCCAACAATAGTGTCCTTATTCCTACCAATGTGCTCAAACACCAATCACAAGTGTTCAAAATATAAGGTTAAAGTTATTAAAACCTAACCACAAAAAATAAAATCCTAATCACAAAAAAAATCCCTTACTATAAGACAACTTATCACAAATTGCTTTTACAAGCACAATGACAACTTTTTTACACAAGACTCCATAAAAATTCAATAGGGCCAAGGTTGAATAAAAGATGCACTTGTGGTCTCTTTAAGTCAATTACAAGGTGTATTGAAGGTTAAAACCATACTATGCATCATCTAACCAATGGTTGCTTCAAAAATCCACAATTCTAGGCTTATATGCCTTAATTATGATAATTATAATTAAGCTAAAAAATCTCCACATAAACCTATATTCAAATCATAGATTTAGATACCCTTTTTGGTTTACTAAACATGTCAAAGCACCATAATAGGATGGTGTAAAAGAATTAGATTTCAGCTAGTTTCTCCTCTAGGCAATTAGGTGTATTATGCCTCCAATAACAAAGGAAGTAAAATTTTTCAAGACCAAATTACCAATATAAAAATTGGATCATGAAGGGGAATACAAACAAAAAAGTCATAAACCTAATTTTAGATCCTGATGACTCCTTTGGAGTGGGTTATGATAGATATTGTTGAACACTAAGGGCATGTACATGGGACTTGCATGCCTAGGGCATCAAATTTATCCTTGTGGCCTACATATTAAAATTTGAAACTGAATCCAACTTAATGTACATGATCAACATTTAAATTTCACAATTGGCCATTAAACTCCCATGGTGAAATCCCAAGATATGGCTAATTTTGCTTGAAACCTTAAATATAGCGACTAATTGTGATAATTATTACAAAAACTTGGATATCTAGAATTAGAGGATGAAGTAGGAATTTAAACCAAATATATATGAAAGGTGATTCATCAATCAATCCAAAAATATAGATTGATCCTTCTATTCTATCCATATATGTCCTTACAGTCTACTACAACATGGAAGTTGTAAGAAAATTTGAGTTATTTTATTAATTCAAAGGAAAAAGTATGCAACATGTTCTACCACTTTCTTTAAATGACTTATGTAGGCCTCCCTAATATTTATAAAAACTTTTCAAATAGAATTTGGCCATTGGCGAGTGAAATTACAAAAATATGCAACATTTTTAGCAATTTTTTAATTTGTGCAACTTTTGCAATTTTTGAGCAAAAGATGATCAAAACTCATCTAATTGATCCAACTAGGACCAAAACATGCTAAAAAATGAAAATAGAATCTATCTAAGATTTTAGGTTGTTTAGAAACCTTTGACCAAAGTTGACCAAGACCTTATAATTGTGTCAAACTTGGAACTAGGCCTTGCAATTAGATCCAAATGCATAGCCTCTATTTTTTACTATTGTAAAAGGTTCTTAGGACCTTGAAGAAGTCCTTAAAATATATCAAAATGTATCAAGATTCTTCATGTTATGAGGGTTCTCCTACACCTTTGTTATAGACTTATATTTCCTAGTATATGCATCTCTTATGGACACCAGAATGCATGCAAAAATAGAGAAGACCATCTTGGAGAGCACTTATGAATAAGAAAGTGAAAATATGCTAGGTACATGAAAGGTTCAAAGGAAAAATATTGACAAGGAGAAGGTTCTAAAGAATAGATTAGATAGTGGAGTAGAAGGAAAAGGAGTGATACAAACTCACAAGTCATTTAGACCGTTTGATAACTAATTTATCAACCTTCTAAGTTTGTAGATAAATTTTGAACCAAATGTGATAGCAATTTATTTGCAAGTTTCGATGTAAAAATGTCAAATGGATACTCTTTCTAATTTGCATCTTGAACATAACATATGGTCATCAAATCATGCATGTAGAGTACTAATTGGTATAGGCTTTCATTAACGTATTACAAAAATTCCTTCTTATAGTTATAGTAGACTCTTATTTTTCAAGAACATGGAGTAGCTACAAATGTTGAATTTTTATTGATTATTTAAACAATTGTGCTTGTCAATTAGAAGCTAATATGTAAATGTACATGGAGAAATAATGGAGGAAAATGGGTTAAAGGATATTATGGATAGGTGTGCAATTAAAAATAATAGGTTCTGAGATGGCCTCAAATAATTCATAAAATGTGTGGAGGAAATGATTGGAGTTGTCAATTTTTGCATAGATTTCTAGCATTTAGATAGAACATAAATGATCATTAAGAGTAAATTGAGTCACAAATTGCATATATGTCTGATGCTATTGATTTTTAAAAAGGAAAAGGATGGTATTAATAGAACACAAGTAAAGAAGATTTATTTAAAAATGCCCTTCCTTGTAGATTTGAAGGAGAAAATTAAGGAGTGATTTAGTCAATGGAGAAATATTGTAGATCTAAAGACCATTGACCTAGAAAAATTACTTGTTTGAAGAAATAATTTATAATAGGATATAAAAGATCCAACCAACTTGAAAGACGTGTTAATATTGTTATGGTTTTGACAAAGTAGTGATAGAACACTTAGTCATTATATAGAAAAGAATAGTTCAAGCCAAGTGCATAGTGTATGTCAAGCATAAGCCTCCAGATAATACATGAGTAATATGAAAGTTAATTCCATGTACTATCAAGTTCTGAGAAAATAGTGTGCCAAATGATTTAGGTGTCGAGCAAGAGTAAGTTTCAAGCCATTTAGAAGTCAATTAGTAGTATAAAGAGCATAGTGAAGGTCAAGCATTAGAGTCTACTGATGTTGAGTTACTTGTATTTGACATAGATGTTTTTTATGGCACAAACTTCTATTTAAACTATTTTTCTCTAACATGAACATGAATTTTTTATATTAATAAATAAGGATCTAGTCATATTATGAATCCCTATGTAAATACATACAACCAATTAGATTAAGGGAATAACTGGGAAGCTATAAGGATCAACCACAACTATTGATAATGACCTTGCCCGTCCCCATAATGCCAAATCAAAGAAGTAAACCCTAAGAGGGAACTAAGAATGATGTGAAGAGAAGTGTTACATGCATAAGGAGAGGAATGCTAAGAGAATAGAGAGAATTTCATGGTGGAAATGATGGCTAAGTTATGGAGGTACAATCAAAATTGGTTTGAGAAGAATAGATATAAGTAGTGAAAGGATAGAGAAGATAGATTTTGATGGGACACAACCCAAGCACAGAATGGATGCAACAGGAAAGGGAAAATTTTATTAACTGTAAAAATATGCTAGTACACTTAGTGAAAAGAGACAAACTCAAAAACATGCCCTATGGGCTTACAATAGCATAAATTAGGAGATAAATTCTTCTCCCAGTACCTTCTCTCAAACTCCACTCTGAACTGCCTTTTACAATGACAGAAATATTCTTAAATAGACCCCAGAGGGTTAAGGATTAGGAATACATTATAGAAAGTGCTAGTAGGCATCCAACAGCCAAATAGAAGGCTTTAGAAGTCACATTAGAAGTCGGCACAAAATTAGAAGAATCTAGAAATGGTAATCAAACTTCTGGGAGGCATAACTTTTGAACCGTAGCTCCGATTGATGAACCGTTTACATTGTTGAAAAGCCCTCAAAGCGCTCTATAGCCCTATGGACTAGCTTTGCTCATCCCCCATTTTTTAGCCCTTTTTGAGGTCATTTAATGCTACTAACTTGACTTTGAAGCATTCTTAAGATGTCTCTAAAAACCAAAAAATTGCGATAACTTTCAAACCATGGGGCCTTTTGACCTGATTCTTTTTCTGGAATGCTCTAAATTACAATGACAATCATCTAACCAATTTACACCTTCTAGTTCACCAATATGATGTGTAATGCCCCACCCGGAGATCCTTGGAATCAAGGATTAAAATCAAGCCAAGATATTTTTTTTTTACAAGTATGAATGCACAAGACAACATCATACAGGGATCATAAAGATCGCAACGGAAGACTTCAACACAATCCCGGCAACCAACGAATCTCCAAACGCCACTACCAAACTGACACACACAACCAAAGCCAACAAGGACAACACATAGGATGAGGGCACAAGAAACAACCACTCATCAACGAAACACCAAGCTAGGGTAATATGCAGAATTCTGAAATTTGGCTAAGCCTGAAATCCTGAAGCCCTAAAAATTGGCTAAGTCTAGATTTCTGAAGCCCTGAAATTTTCTAGAATCCATAACTTATCTCTGAGAGGTCTGAAACCTATCTCAAATGATTTGTCGCATATATTAAAATATATCTTAAGTATAAGGAATTAAATATAAACGATATATTTTAAACCCCAAGAGACTAAAACAGAAACACGAAAACTCGATTTCAAGAGAAACCGACAAAATTCAAAATGCAATAGCATAGGGTCGAAGAACGCCTAAAAGGGTATCCAAAACCACTCTCAAAAAGATCGGATCATGAAGAAAAGTGCCCGCTGATGGCACGCACAGGTTTTTCACAAAAATCGTGCGACACTTTTTACTAAGGGAGGGTGATACTTCTCCTTAAGGCGTGCGACACTCTTCCAGTGTCGTACGACATTTCTCAAGAAGGCATGCGACACTTTTCAGCATCGTACGACATTTCTCAAGAAGGCGTGCGACACTCTTCCAGTGTCGTACGACATTTCTCAAGAAGCCGTGCGATATTTTACAGTGTCTTACGACATAGTTTTCATGGGCGTGCGATACTTTTTAAAGTGTCGCACCATGCTGAACAAATGTCACCCAAAGAAACATGAAAACATTCCCAGAAGCAAAAAGGACCAAAATAGAGCAAAGAACCTCCACACCAGGGAGTACCGGATCCACAAAGGCTTGAGGAATGAACACTCGAGTGCAAGAAGAACAAATAATGGAGAACATCAACCATCTAAACTACAACAGCATAGAACACACTGAATATAAACATCGCAGAGAAAAAAAGCAACATCGCAATGTACATAAATACATCTCAGGAACAAAACAACCAAACTAAGCACGCGGTTCCTCCCAACCGTCAATAGCATCATAAGACCATCGTGTGTCCTAGCCATCCCCCGCGCGTAACATCCCAAGCCACTGACCAGATCGTCAGTACTGTCGTAATAGGGACGTCACTACTAAAACATGCATAATAACAGCATAAGAAAATCTAACATGCTAGTGATAACGCATAAGATAATCCTACAGTAGATAACATCACCTATCACATGCTAAATAGTAGTAAGCAACAGATATACTACTAAAGCAAATAACATCATCTAATCATATGCTAAACATCATGATAAGGGAATGCGTCAAGTAAACTAACATCATCTAAACATGATATCCAAGCATTCCAATGAAAGCATAAATCACAAGAAAACATACTTCGGAACCCGAAGTACCAAGTGAAGACATCCATCAATGGTCACACTAGGACAAAGATCGTCTTTGTACACTAATCCCTAGCAATGGTGAAGGTAGCTATGCCTCCCAACCACGTGGCACCCGTAGGTCCACATCCGCCGTGCTGATGGAGATAATGATCCAACCACTAACACACAAAAAGCACAACATCCAAGGCTAACACTCACGCCAGACAGTATGATGGCTGAACCAAGAACCTAAGACAATGCAAGGAGTACAGGTCCTGGTCAGACACTCAATAGGCTACAATGTAAGGGCTAACATCATGGAGAGTCGCTTGGCATCAACAAGCCCAAGCTAGTATAGGAAGCTACTCTTCTCAACAGAAGGCGCACAACCTAGGGCAGCTACTCTTCATGATGAAAGGCGCACAACCCAAGGTAGCTACTCTTCTCAACAGAAGGCGCACAACCTAGGGCAGCAACTCTTCCCGACGGAAGGCGCACAACCCACACATTTTAATTATCTTGTATTTATTACCACCCAAAGTTTTAATTTAATTATCACTTATATAAAACTTCCTCTGCCAACCGGGAAGTAGTCACCAGGTTATAGGATAGAAGCCCCCTCCATATGCTACCCTACCCTACCCATGCTCATCCTACGACAAGTGCCCATGGGCATGCATACTCCCATCCCAACCCCAATGATCATAACTTCCAGAAAATCCACGGAAGATCAGGCCTCGCAAGTCACCCAACAAATGTATGCGTATGTACTCGTGTGTGGCGCACCACCATCACGAAGATCATAACACAAGGACAGGAATGAGAACACAATGCAAAGAAAACACCCAACCGAAAGCAACACAGCAAGGACGGATTCTACATGAATCCCAAAGCCAATAAAATCATACATCATGAAATTACTCAACCGACCTCAATCCGAGAGTATGGATTCTACACGAATCCCAATGATGTAACAAGACCAAACATCATGAACTCACTCAATCGGCCTCAATCTGAGAGTATGGATTCTACACAAATCCTAATGATGTAACAAGACCAAACATCATGAACTCACTTGATCAGCGTCAATCTGAGAGTATGGATTCTACACGAATCCTAGCATTTACAAAACAAAAGCAAAGGTCTAAAGGAAACCATAACACCAGGTAAAAAAATCACTCAACCGAACACAACGTCGGGAGTACGGATGCAACACGCATCCCAATGCAACATAAAAGTGCAAAAGTGGTCTAACTGATATCCAAACAGATCATCAAGGTCCACGACCCACATTGTGCCAAGAAAACCTGAGAAAATAAGGTGGCACACAAAATGAGGTAAAAATCTCAAATTTTGGAAAAACTTCAAAATTAAAACCCATTTGGCCTTTGGGTTCAAAAACCCCAAAAATCCAAAAATAAATGAAATCGAACACCGTATGCAAAAACGGCCAACATAACGGCCTAAAATCCCAAACCCTCATCTCAAAAAATAGAGAAACGTTCATACCCGCCCAACCGGGTAGAACTAGCATACAGAAATGGAGGGAAACACTAGTTCTCAGCCTCCAAACAAATGGCTACCAAAAGCAGAAGCAAAAATGAAGCAGAACCAATAAAACGGGAAAGCCCTACCTCACAGCCAAAAGGGCAAAACGGGAATCTGAACCATAAAATAAATATCCCGCAGAAGTAGCTGAAAATTGCGGCAATCCAAAGTTTCTCCGAGCTGGATCCAATGAGCCCAACCTCGCGATGATCCCACGCCCGTAGCTCCCACAACGAACAAAATAGTAAATCCTCATGAAGAGGATTTTGGGTTTTACTCTCCAACTTTCCAATTCAAAAGTGAGAAGTGAGGAATTAAATTCCTTTTTGGATATTTATTCACTTTTCGGGTGAATAATCGATTAGGACATTTAACAAGCCAATCTAGTTAAACCCCGAATCGACCCAAACAAAAACAGGCTATTCCTATAAATAGGAATTCATCTATGGCAAAGCTACCAGAAATTAAAATAAATTAATTAAAAAGCCCGAAAACCCAAAAACACATAAACCTCCTTAATAACTTTCGTGACAATGCGAACCTCTAAATGCACAGACATGCTTACAGGTCTAATCACATAATGCAAATGAGTTCGGATTAAATAATCACCAAAAGGTTTAAATTAAACATTTAATAAAGGATACGTTGACCATACAAAGGCGACATTGGTAAAATATGAACGGCTGAATCACTAACTCCATGTGCCACTGCCAGGGATATAAATCCTGCACACTAAATAACATGATCAAGTGCAATTGCATGTAATAATATAGCCGAAGCAATAAATGCATTAAATCACCTAATTTAACCATTTATTTAATTATATTAAAATAATCTATTTACATCACTCACGTTCGCATAAAGCATAACAACGCAGGAATGCAGTAAATAACCATAGCATTAAATGCATCACATAACAAAATCAGAGGTATGTCCAAATACCAGATAACCAGATAACATCGTAAAACACACTGTCATCTAAAAATGGCATCATCATGCAATATGATTAACTGAACAACATAGTAGTCTAAAATCCATGATACTGGAATCAAAGAGTAACATTTGACCCTCGGGTCCTCTCAAATGTAAACATCACATGAGTAATAAATATCTCTCTAATCAGAAATATAACAAGGTAAATGTCCGTAGCACATAACCAAATAATCCAACAAGAACAATCCATTCTAATTAGTTAAGCATTTAATAATGATTGATTACTCTGCATTAAAAAGGCATTTAAAACACATAAGCAAAAATAGTCACAAACATGACTAACCACTGCTACAGGAACCTAGTCCCGTGTAGCATGGTAATAGAACACAGTGCAATCTCTGCACACACCTCAAGGTAATCACGGAACAACCTCATGATACCACATCGATCCTGGTAACCACTGGCACAAACCTCAGTGAACCAAAAATCACATCATAATCTCAAAGATCAGTCAAAATCATAATCAAAGCAACTGATACAGAAACATAAATCCAAACACCTCAATGGTGTAGACCACTCAGGGTCACAATCATGATCCCATCACAACAAAAGATCAGCAAGGTTGCATCCATCAAGATGACTTACAAAAGTCAAATGGGAGAGGCACTACATGATGGCTCAATTACATACTCCTATTTTTTTTGGCATTTACACGTATCCCAAGGTGATTAAAAGCTCTAACCCAAAACACTAATAGTGGAACTTTGAGAGTTGGAACCTTTATTTGACCCAAATGGGTATCCAAAAATGAAAACACATGAAACAGAAACTAAGTCTAAGTACATTTTTTTTTTTGGGTGACATAGGATTGCCCTTATACTTATGGATGCTCCTACATTAGACACCCAGGATAGATTGAAAAGTAACCCTGTCACTTTATGAATGGTAGAGGAAATCTCAGCTGCTGATATCCAAGTTGAGTCCTCAATTGGCCATCCTTTCCACTTCAACAAATACTCTTCATACTGCCTATGTTTGGTACTCTTTCCCACACTATGATCTAGAATGTCTTCTATCTCCTCCTTCTTAGAAGTAGGAATTGGACATGGCTCTAACATCAGCTCCTCATCTGCACCATCATCATGATACTCTATTAAGTCTGCAATGTTGAAAATAGGAGAAATGTGAATACCATCTAGCAACTCCACCTCATATGCATTTCCTGAGTCATGTTTTTTCATAATTTTGTAGGTACCAAATTTCTTCATTTTTAGCTTGTTGTAAGTACCGATTGGAAATCTTTCTTTTCTTAAGTGTACCATGACTAGATCCCCTACTTGGAATTCCTTGTCTTCTCCTTTGATCAGCCCTAGCTTTATACTCTTGATTCATCTTGGTCTGAATCTCTTCATGTAGATGCTTAATATGTTCAACAAATTCTTTAGCTTCAACACTTGTCCTCTCTCCTTGCTCTATCTTCCTCAATTCTGGTGTAGTCCTTGGGCTACTTCCATATACAATTTGGAATGGTGATTTTCTAGTAGTCTTGTTTATAGAGTTATTGTAAGCAAACTCTGCTTGTGGTAGAATCAAATCCCATACCTTGGGCTTATCCCCAACTAAACATCTCAGCAAATTGCCTAGACTTATGTTTACCACTTATGTTTGGTTGTTAGTCTGCGGGTGATGTGTGGAACTGAATTTCAAGTCTGTTCTCAACTTTTTTCACAATGTTCTCCAAAAATACCCCACAAATTTAGTGTCTCTATCAAAAACTATACTCCTTGGGAGACCATGTATTCTTACCACCTCTCTAAAAAAAAGTCTTGTGGCATCATGAGTTTTGTGGCATCGAATGAAATGTGCCATTTTTGAGAACCTATCAACCACCACAAATACTGAGTCATTACCCTTTTGTGTCCTCAACAATCCAAGAACAAAATCCATACTTATGTCCTCCCATGGCTTTGATGGAACAGGCAATGGCTGATATAGTCCAGTATTGTGACTAAATCCCTTGGCAACTTGAAAAATCTAACAACTCTATACATAATTCTTCACATCCTGTGACATTTGAGGCCAAAAATAATGTTCTTTGAGAATGGAAATGGTCTTATCTCGACCAAAATGATCTGCCATCCTTACACTATTTTTCTCCTTAATCAGATTTTCCCCCATGGAACTCCTTGGAATGCATAATTGACTACCCTTGAATAACATACCATCTTAAATCAGATGGTCTAACCACTTAGTTCTATCTAAAACAATAGGCTCTTTACAAGCTTTCCATGCTTTAGAAAAATCAGGATCCTTAGGGTATAGATTTTTGAGTTCAAAAAACTCAACTACTTCAATCTACATTACTGTAAGCAACAACTATCTCCTACTTAGTGCATCTACAACCCTGTTAGATTTTCCACTTCTATGCTTCAACACAAATGCATAGCTCTACAAGAACTCTACCCACTTCATATGCCTCTGATTCAATTTACCTTGGCTATTTAGGTATTGTAATGCTTGATGATCAGTATACAAAACAAATTCCTTTGGCAATAAATAATGCCTCCATTTCTTTAAGGCATGAACTATTGCATAGAACTCTTTATCATAAACAGAATACTACTTTTTTGCTTCATTCAATTTTTTACTAAAATATGCAATAGGCTTACCTTCTTGGCTCAATACAGCCCCAATAACACTGCCACTAGCATCACAATCCACCTAGAACACCTTTCTAAAATTTGGAAGTGCCAATATAGGTTGTTCTATCACCTTCTTCTTTAAAAATTCAAAACTTCTTGCAGCTACCACAGTCCATTTGAACTCTTTTCTAGCCCCTCTTATTATTTCAGTCAGGGGTGCACATATGCCACTGAAATTCTTGAAGAAATTCCTATAAAAATTAACCAGACCATGAAATAATATTATCTCAGTAGCAGACATTGGAGTAGGCCATTCCAAGATGGCTTTTACCTTCTCTGGTTCCATTTTGAGACTGTCAGGTGATATAAAAAGCCCCAAGTAGACTAACTCCCTTTTTGCAAAGATACACTTTTTCAGATTAATTAACAGTCTCTCTTCCCTTAAACTTTCAAGGACACTACAAATATGCAATAAATTTTCTTTCAAGGTCTTTCTGAAAATTAAAATATCATCCAAATAGACAATAATAAATTTTCCAAAGAACTTCTTAAGTACCTCATTCATAAGCCGCATGAAGGTGCTTGGGGCGTTTGTCAATCCAAAGGGCATGACTAACCACTCATAAAGATCCTCCTTGGTCTTGAAGGCTATTTTCCACTCATCTCCTTCTCGAATCCATATCTGGTGATAACAACTCTTGAGATCTATCTTTTTGAAGTACTGAGCTCCACTCAAGCAATCCATAAGATCATCCATTCTTGGCAAAGGAAATCGATACTTGATGTTTATCCTATTTATAGCTCGAGAGTCTATACACATCCTCCACTCTCCATCCTTTATTGGTGCCAATACTATACGTACTACACATGGACTTAGGCTCTCTCAAATCATGCCCTTCCTCAATAGCTCCTAAACCTGTCTATTTAGCTCCTCAGTTTCAGTAGGAGTCATCCTATGAATAGCCTTGTTAGGCAAACTAGCTCCTGGGTTTAAATTCATTTGGTGACTTATTTGCCTTACCAATGGCAATCCTTCTAGAATATTATCAGAGATAATATCTCCAAAGTCACCTAGTAAATCTGAAACTTCAAGTGGAATTTCACTACTACCTTCTTTATCTTTCCTAGGGATCAAAGCATAGCACATACACTGATGTTTCATGCCATCTAAAAACTTCCTTCCATCAACAAGACAAATCCTAGAAATGCTACATACCTTTTCACCTTCCTTTTTCATGGGCTTTAGTTTGTGGTGAATTTCATCCTTTGTTAGAGAGTATGTGTTTGCATGACCATCATTTATTGCATGTCTATCAAACTGCCATGGTCTACCCAATAATAGATAGAAAACATCCATTGGAATAACATCACAGAGAACTTCATCATGGTAACTCCCAATTTTGAACTTCACTAAACATTGTTCACTTACCAAGACCTTATGATCATCTTTCACCTAAGCAATCTGATAGGGTTGGGGGTGTTTCTCCCTCTTGAGCTTCAGTTTAGAGACCATCTCCTCTGATACTAAGTTATCAGTGCTACCACCATCAACAATCACATCACAAAATTTATCCTAACACTTGCACCTGGTAAAAAATAAACTCCTCCTTTGTCCTAGTTCAATCTCACCACTTAGTAGGACCCTTTCATTTACTAAAGTCTCTCCTCTTTTTGCATCCTCTAAATGTGATTATTGTGCATCCTCATCCACATGAGCAACCTTAGCTTGACCCTCAGCTCTCCTATTTGTCCTTCCTTGTCATTGAGATCATTCAAAGGCATGATGACCTTCGTCATTACAATGGAAATAGGTACCATAGAAGCCTCCTCTTCCTTGTCCATGTCCTCTACCTCTTCCTCTTTGATTTCCAAAGTCTTGATCTTGGGAACAGTTGAAACCCTTGTTCCTCTAGTTCTTGCTAGTACCCACATCTTCATTTTTCTTTTGGGTTTCATTTCAACCTCTCGATGACCTACCACTACCCTTTCCTCCTTGACCATGCCCTCTTATTTATCTTCTCTTCAACTTGTAGGGAAAATTGGTATGCTTCTTCAATGATGGTCATTCTTACCAGACTTAATTCCTCCTGGATGCTAGGTCGCAACCCATTGATATAATGAGCAACCTTCTTCTTGTTTGCTTCTGCATGCCCTACTCTAATCAGAAGTCGATAAAACTCCTCTATATACTCTTGGACTGATTTTCTCGCTTGCTTTAACCCATGTAGCTTCTTAAACAAATCAAGCTCATAATCAATAGGAATGAATTACTTCTTCAATTTGTCCACCATACGAGCCCACCTTGTGATCTTATCCTTTCCTCTTATATTTCATTCCAATTGAACCTCTTTCAACAAGATTTTGGCATGTCCTTTTAGTTTGTCCTTTGCAAATTTAACCCTATCTCGATCCTTGATATCCTCATACTCAAAGTACTCTTCCAATTCATTGATCCAATCAATCAACTCATCTGGTTTCAAATTTCCTGAACATACACCCACATCAATTGTAGGTCTTTTTCCTAACTTAGTAATGGCCCTAAAAGGCCTTTCCTCTGCCTGATTCAGAACTTTCCTGTCAAATTCCCCTTCTGGTCCAATTTCTTCTTCTTTATTATCATCCTCACTTTCGTCGCCTACGGCAACATTTGTTCCTCTATGGAGCTCCTCCTACAATGCTTGTACCTACCTTTGGAGGGCTCTAACCTCCTCAAGATTAATAGCTCCGGCCCTTTCACCACACTCTCTTCATGGAGGCATCTTCTTAATTCAAACCCACAACCACATAGTCCTAGTGCAAATTGCCTCACAATCGGTGCTCTGTCTACACACTCAGAAAAACCATCTCTGATACCACTTGATGGGACACAACCCAAGCACAAAATGGACACAATAGGAAAGGGAAAATTTTATTAACTATAAAAATATGCTAGTACACTTAGTGTAGAGAGATAGACTCCAAAACATGCCCTATGGGCTTACAATAGCATAAATCAGGAGATAAATTCTTCTCCTAGTACCTTCTCTCAAACTCCACTTTGAACTGCCTTTTACAATGCCAAAAATATTCTTAAATAGGCCCCAGAGGGTTATGAATTAGGAATACATTCTAGAAAGTGCTAGTAGGCATCCACCAACCAAATAGAAGGCTCTAGAAGTTACATTAGAAGTCGGCACAAAATTAGAAGAATCCAGAAATGGTAATCGAACTTCCAGGAGGCATAACTTTTGAACCGTAGCTTCGATTGATGAACTGTTTACATTTTCAAAAAGCTCTCGAAGCACTCTATAGCTCTATTGACCATCTTTTCTCATAAACCATTTTTTTGGCCCTATTAGAGGTCATTTAATGCCGCTAACTTGACTTTGAAGCATTTTTAGGATGTCTCCAAAAACTGAAAAACTATGATAACTTTCAAACTGTGGGGCCTTTTGACCTGATTCTTTTTTTGGAATGCTCTAAATTACAATGAAAATAATCTAACCAATTTAAACCTTCTAGTTCACCAATATGATGGCTCAATTACATACTCCTATTTTTTTGGCATTTACATGTATCCTAAGGTGATTAAAAACTCTAACTTAGAAAACTGATAGTGGAACTATGAGAGTTGGAACCTTTATTTGACCCAAATGGGTATCCAGAAATGAAAACACATGAAACAAAATCTAAGTCTAATTTTTTTTTTTTTTTTGGGTGACACAAGATTGTTCTTATACCTCTAGATGCTCCTGCATCAGATTTGGTCGTGAGGATCAAGAGATAACTAGTAAAGAGGAGATCTAACATCAAGCAAAAAGGTGCTAACTGAAGGATCAAGTGCTAAATAATTTTAATAGGTGATATAAAGTAAATCTCCTAATAGAGTGCTTACTTAGTTTTGAGCTTAAATCCTTTAGTCAATGTGAGACCTAACATTACTTTTCTTTGGATGTGATTTATGGTTAGTTATTTTAGTTTACATATTAAGTTATGAGATGGATGAATGGCGAATTATTTTAGAAGTAAAAGGTTTAAGTGATAATTCAGCCCACCCCACTACTTCCCCCCCACCAAAAAACTTAATTTCCCATTGTTATTTCTGAAAATTGGCATCAAAGATTTGTTCTTTGAAAAGGAAAGTTTGATAGCTTTGGAGGTAAGATATTGAAGATAGAATTTTATAGACTAGGAAAGACTATTGAGAACCAAAATATTGAAATAAATCTTTCCCCACATCAACTTAAGGAGGCAAGAGATGAACTACAACATTCTTTGAAGAAAAGAAATGAATTGGCCATTCAAGAAAATGATACTCAATATCAAGAAAAAGGCACTAATGGATTGTTTGAGGAAAATAACTGTAAAGAAATTGGTGCCAAAATTGTAGATCTACTGGAAAAGAATAGTGCCCTAAATGAAGAAGTCATGAATCTAAAACAAGATCAAGAAACTTAGCCAATATTATTAAGTGAGACAACTAAAAAAAAAAGGAAAGATGAAGAAGATAGAGTCATGATTGAAGGAGAAAAAAGAGTACTAGCTAATAGACTTTAGGAGAAGTCATCATATGTGTGGAAGTTATCAAATATTCAATTGGATCAAATGAATCAGTTGAAGCTTACTAATGAAGAATTGAATAGGAAAGACATCGAGATTAGAGCTTTGGAAACACAAAATACATTATTGAAGAATGAATTAAAGGTAGAAAAGTAAAAGCTTAACAATCCTAGTGAAGCCATAAAGTACTTTCAAAAATGAATGGAAGCACCAAGATCATATAATGACACTACTGGATTGGGATATTCTAGTATTGAGGATGGAGAATCATCTAGAAGTGGTGAACAAAGGAACAATAATGGAAAGAACAATAAGCCCACTTGTCATAATTGTAGAAATTTGGGTCACATGAAAAATTTCTATAGGACCAACATGTGAAATAAAAGTCCTAAGTAGAAACTCAAGGGACATTGCCATAACTACAAGAAGCAAGGACATTAGGCACATGAATGTAGGATGAAGACCACAAACACTCAAAGATTTGAAGGATACTATTACAACTATTTGAATTATGGACACAAGGCGTATAGATGAAAATCCAAACCCATGCTAACATCAAGCAAGAAAACTAAGGTACATATCATAAAAATTATTATTCAATTGGGGTTACAATATAAGGTACAGTTGTCATTATTGAAGTGAGTATGGTCATGTTGTTGTAAATTTCACTATGATACATTTTAGAGGTAATTAAAATAGATGGTTGAATGAGATCATTTGCTTTAGGTATCTTAAGACTAGTCATGTAAGAAAAAAGTGTCCAACTTGGTAACCTACATCGAGCAATGAATTTAGCAAAGTTAAAGAAAAGGTAGATACTAAAAAGGTAAAGATATAAATGAACAATACATGGAGAAAGAACAAAGATTGTAGTACATCAAGCCAAGATGAGGTCACCTTATCTAATGGATTAGGTGATCTTAGTGAACTGTAAATAATAACCCTTATCCGCCAACTATCCAACACTCAACAAGTTATGCTTCAATCCATTAACAAACAAAACATCATCAGTGCTAGTTTTACCATCAAAATTAATAGATCCAATTCCTATTATATGATAGGGTGCATTTTTACCAACTCTAAAACTACCTCTATCATAATTCTTGAAATTAAAAAACTTATTCATATCACTAGCCATGCAATGTGAATAGACATTGTCAATTATTCAATAAAATTTTCTTTTCCACTTGGGAAATTAGAGCTCTTTTATCTCCAATTTCTCTTTCAAGATCCTCTTCCTTGATAGCCACACATCCCAATTCATCATCACTTTCACTTTGACATTTCTTATTAGATTCTTCATCTTCATTTGCATACAAACAACTTCTATTTCTATCTCTTCTAGGATTAAACTTTCCTTTATACTTTTTCTCTCTTTTAGGACAGTTAAATGCATAATGACCAAATTTATCACAACTCCAACATTTAAATATTTTATCACCATCTTTTTCTCCTCTCACAAGAAGGGTTGTTCCTTCCTCAATCTTCTTGTCTACATTAGATTTTTTGCTACCAATAAAATCTCCATGTGTGTTTGCACTCCTTGTCAAATTAGGTCAAATGTTCAGGGCACTAAAATCTATTTTGACTCTTGCTAGATCTCTATACTATCTTAGATCTACTTCTACTAATTCTAATCTTCCAAGAAACATTTCCTTTGTGAAATCCTTAGTTTAGGGCATTACTAGCTAAATAATCTAAGCTATTGGCTTAAATGGTGGTGTCAAACTTTTCAAGATCTTCCATATAACGTCATCATCTTCCTTGGTTCCACCATGAGACTAAATTCTTACAACAATTTCTGATACCCTACCAATATAACTTGTTATAGATTCATCTTCTATCATTCTAGCATCTTGAAATGCACATATTCAATTCTATAATCTTGTTCTCTTTGCATGATCATCACCTACAAAAGTAGATTCTAATGCTTTCCAAATTTCATAAGATCTTACAAGTAACTTTACTTGACTACATTCATTCTTTAGAAGAGCTTTCTCTCATGCTACACATGAATAGATCTCTCTCTTCTTCATTAAATCCTTTTAAGATTTTCTTCTTCAATGATTGTGTTCTCACTCTTTGTCAAGATCCAATATCCCAAACCCATGCACAATAGATGATTCTTCATCTTCTCCTTCCAACTATCATAGTTGGCCCTATCAAATCTAGGACTATCCTTTCTAAAAAGATTCTCCATCAATCTCCCCAAGCTATTCAACTTATCCTTCAAGGACTTGATACTATGATACCAATTGTTAGAATATATAGTCCACTAAGGTGAATTAGTTATCCAACTATTATCATAATTATCAACCTTAAAAATACTTAACCATATGAGTAATAAAAGTTAAAACTACAAAAAGATACTCATACAGAACAACACTAGATCTGTTAACTAGGGAAACCCTTGATTAGAGTTAAAACTCCATTTAGGATGGTACCCACAAAATGGTGCACTAATATAAATATTCCTTATTAGAGGATGGACCATGTTAGGAGTCTCTGAATATATTCAACACATATGAGTCCCTATTAGGAGACTTCAAATCCATTTTAGGAGATTCCAACCTTGTTAGGAGTTGTACCAACCCTATTAGGAGTTGCGAAAGACAATTAGACCCACTATCTAAATAGCTTCAAGGGAAAGACCAATGAACCCATTGTCCAATGATCTCTATATTAATCCCTGTAGAATAATAGGATGGTACTGTACTATTCCTTCCTCTTTCTCTATCATGTCAACCAAAATTCTCCTTCTGATCTTGTAACTAGATCATAAATCTCACATCTAATCATCCCTTGGATTGCTTATATACACTTAGTACACACTTCGTTCCTTTCTTCACTTCACACTTCATACAACAATGGATACACTTTACAAAGAAGGAAAACATCTTTCCTTTATACCATATCTTCATGATAATTCCTTGATATTGGCCTTAAGGCTTTTTAAATTAATTATAATAATATAATTAATTAATTACAATTAAAATGATACTATTGGCTCACAATCTATATAAAAATTCACACATATAATAGTAGGGCTTTAGCACTTACTAACATTATGAACTGACTTTCCTCTGTCACTACCTAGCTATGCATCTTCTTACTGAATCTCAAATTTAATCTAGCAAAAAAAAATCAAGAACTACTTTCCCAATACTCTACCTCTGAACCACTCTCTAGAAATCAAGTACAACTTTTGTATGTCTTTGACTCAGATAGCACACATTTGACCAGACAATCAGGACATATTGTTGAACATATTCATAAGTGCACATCACCAAAATATTAAACTACTAGTTGTACCATTAAGATCTCTTTTTGTTACTCTATGAGTCTTTACAAAAACTTTTCCATGTTGACTTCAATGACAAACATAGTCATGAATGCAACATGTCAATACTCTCCAATGATTAGGATACTCCCTTAATGTAGCATCATCAACATTCATGCTAACAATTGCTTCTACATATGGAGCTTAGTAGTAATGTAAACGACTAAGTGTTAAGTCACTAATAGACAAATTATTTGACCATAAGGATAAAAGAAAGTGAGGATGAAGGAGAAGATGAAAAAAATGTTAAAGAAGAGGCAATTCTGAACCTAGAAAAAGAGAGACTTTTTAGGGCCATCTCAAAGATTGGAAAAAGGCCTAAGATTGAGGTTCCCACATTTTTGGAAAAATTTAAGCTGGAGGAGTTGATTGATTAGATTAATAATTTGGAGAAATATTTTGAGCATGAAGATATTAAGGATCATTATAGGGTCTAGTTTTTTAATACCAAATGGAAAGTTCATGCAAAGATTTGGTGGTAGGAGATTCAATTGGAGTGAAATAGAAGAGGGAAGGAAAAAGTCACAAGATGGGTTTGGATGATATCTAAATTAAAGCAATAATTTATTCTAGGGTATTATGAGCTTAATCTACTAAAGAAAATATAAGGGTTGATGCAAGTGGGAACATCTATTCAAGAGTATATTGAAAAGTTCTACCAAGTTCTCATCAAAATAGGCCATGCATATCCAATAATCCCTTGAATTGCTTACATACACTTAGTAAGCACTCTACTCCTTTTTACACTTCATGCTTCATAAAACAATGGATACAATTTACAAAGAATGAAAACATATTTCCTTTATACCATATCTTCATAATAATTCCCTTATATTAGCCTTGAAACTTTCCAAATAAATAATTAATTAGAATAAGATAATTAATTAATTACAATTACAATGATATTGTTAGCTCAAAATTTATATAAAACTTCATATGTATGATACTAAGTCTTTAGCACTTGCTAACATCATCAACCAACTTTCCTCTATCACTGCTTGGTTGCACAGCTTCTTACTAAATCTCAAATGTAATCTAGTAAACAAACATCAAGAACTACTTTCCCAATACTCTGTCTCTAAACTTTTTCTTACACACACTCAGTAGGCACTCTACTCCTTTTTATAGTTTGCACTTCATACAATGGATACACTTTAAAAAGAAGTAAAACATCTTTCCTTTATTCTATATCTTCATAATAATTCCTTGATATTGGCCTTGAGGCTTTCCCAATTAATTATAATACGATAATTAATTAATTACAATTACAATAATACTATTGGCTCACAATCTATATAAAACTTCACACATATTTTACTAGGGCTTTAGCACTTGCTGACATCATCAATTAACTTTCCTATATCACTGCTTGGTTGCGCATCTTCTTATTGAATCGTAGATGTAATCTAGCTAACAAACATTAGGAACTACTTTCCCAATAATCTATCTCTAAACTTCTTTCTATAAATCGAGTACAAATTTTGTGTGTCTTTGACTGAGACACTACACACTTGACCACATCATCAGGACATCGCGTCAAACATATTCATAACTATGCATCACCAAAAAATCAAATTATTGTCTATACCATCAAGATCTCTATATTTTACTTAGTTAGTCTTTATAGAAACTATTCTATGTTGACATCAATGACAAACACAGTCATGAATGCAATATGTCAATACTCTCCAATGATTAGGATACTCCCCCAATGTAGTATCATCAACATTCATGCTAACACTTCTTTTTGTATATGGAGCTCTATAGCAATGCAAATAATTGACTAAGTTTTAAACCACTAATAGACAAATGATTTGACCATACGGTCAAAAAAAAGTGAGGATGAAGGAGAAGATGAAGAAAATGTTGAAGAAGAGGCAATCTTGCAACCATAAAAAGAGAGGACTTTTAGAGTCATCTCAAAGATTGGAAAAAGACCTAAGTTTGAGGTTCCCACATTTTTGGGAAAACTTAAGCTAGAGGAATTTATTGATTAGACTAATAAATTGAATAAATATTTTGAGCATGAAGATATTGAGGATCATGATAAGGTCTAGTTTTCAAAGGCCAAATGGAAGGGTCATGCAAATATTTGGTGGTAGAAGATTCAATTGGAGTGAAATAGAAGAGGGAAGGACAAAGTCACAAGATGGGATTAGATGATATCTAAATTAAAGCAATAATTCATTCTGGGGGATTGTGATCTTTATTTTCTAAAAAAAATATAAGGGTTGAAGCATGTGGGAAGATATATTGAAGACTATATTGAAGAGTTCTACCAAGTTCTCATGAAAATAGGCCATGTTGATGCTGACAAGGAGAAAGTTGTGTGTTATCTTAATGGGTTAAGGCCAACCATTCAGGAGGAATTGAGTGTCATTTGAATGAATAGTATTGAATGGCATACATATTTTCCCTAAGAGTTAAGGAAAATCTAAATAAGAAGTTTGGTAACAAGAATAGTGGAAGAGATCATGGTGGAAGATCTAGCACACGGTCATATGGAGGCCAAAATAATGATTAGAAGAATAAGGATAATGCTAAAAGTAGCAGTCAAAACCAAAGGGGAAACAATTCCATCCATTTATATGATTAGAATAATAGAGAAAAAATAGAAAGAGGAAGAGATATAAAGTATTCAAAAGATTAGGCTTCTATGGAAAATATTTTCACCATTGAGAAGAAGGGCATAGAGTATTTGAATGTTCCCAATGACTAACAAGGACTGATAAAAGAATTGAAGGCTAGGCTAGAGTTATTCATTTTGATAATGATTCAAAATCATTGCATTCCAAATATTTTGAAAGAGGAGAATTTTTAGTTAATGAAAGAGTCTTACTAAGTGGTGAGAATGAATCTGATCAAATGATAAGTTTGTTTTTCACAAGGTGCAAATGTGAAAATAAGTGTTGTGATGTGATCATGATGGTGGAAGTACTAAAAATCTAGTGTTAGAAAATATGGACATGAAGTTAAACCTCAAGAGCTAGAAACACTTTTGTTTGTACTGTATTTCATGGCTATAGGATGACCACAAGGTCATGGTCAATGAGTAGTTCCTAATGAAGTTCAATATTAGAAGCTATCAGGATGAGTTTCATTTTGATATCATACCTATGAAAATATGTGATATGTTTCTAGGTAGACTGTGGTATTTTAATAGACATAATGTACATGATGATTTTTCAAAAATATACATACTAATAAAGGATGAGATGAAACATAACATGAATTCATCAAAGGATACAAATGAAAATGTGTGTAGTGATGCAAGAGTGTGCTTTATTTATGGAATGAATTTCTTAAAGGGTATGAGGTGTGAGCCAATGTCTTTTTCTGTAATTCTAAAAGATGGTAAAGAAAAAGTAGAAGACCTTCTTGCAAAAATTGTAGATTTGTTGGAAGAAGGTCTAGATATTGTATTAGATAATGCACTTGATAGATTACCACCAATATGGAAGATCAGCCACCAAATGGACTTCATTCTAGGAGCCAAGTTTCCAAATAAGGAAGTGAACAAAATGACACCAACATAAAGTGAATATTTAAACAAACAAGTGCATGAGTTATTATAGAAGGGGTAGATTTTAGAGAATCCAAGTCCATGTGGTGTACTAGCAGTATTAGATAAAAAGATAAATAAAGAATAGAGGATGTACATAGATTTTTTGGCTATCAAAAAGATCACAATCAACTACAAATTTATGTTTCCATGGTTGGATGATATTATGGACTATTTGAGTGAACTTGTTTATTTCAAAAAGATAGATTGGAAATAGTGGGTATGATCAAATTTTCATCAGAGAAGGAGATGAGTGGAAGATTGCCTTCAAAACAAGGGAAGGATTGTATGAGTACCTAGTCATGTCTTTTAGGATAACCAATGCACCAAGCACTTTGATATGGCTCATAAATGACATACTAAAGGAGTTTCTTGGTAAGTTTCTCATTGTTTACCTAGGTGAAATTTTGAACTTTATTATGATATTGGAAGAGCATTTGATGGATATTCATGAGGTGTTTCATTAGTAGATGGAAAAAAAGATATCCATAAATCTACAGAAGCATAGTTTTTTGAAGAAGGAGTCAGTGTAACTAGGATTTGTAGTTTCAATAAATGGTATAAAAATGGACCTTGAGAAATTGAAAAATATTCTTCAATGGCCTACTCTAAGGACTACAACTAAAGTAAGAGTTTTCCATGAACCGACTAGTATATATAGAAAGTATATGAGAGGTTTTAATAGAATTTGTGGACCTTTGAGTGAAACAATGAGAGGGGATAGCAAATAATTTAAGTGAACTATAAGAGTATATAAGAGTTTTAATCTAGTCAAATAGAAAGTTATATAGTAGCTAGGTTTTAGTACTTCTAGATTTAAATAAGGTATTTCAAGTAGTTTGTGATGTTAATGATACTAAAATAGGGGCTATCTTGAGACAAGGTAGAACTATTTATTTTTTAAATGAGAAGTTGAACAATGCCAAAAGAAAATACTCTGTTTATTGTCAAAAACTTTATGTTATAGTTCAAGCTTTGAAGAGCCGGAGACACTATCTTCCTCCTAAGGAGTCTTTTTGTATACTAATCATCAAGCTTTGCAATGTTTGAATAATCAAGGAAAGTTGAACCAAAGGCATTTGAAATGGGTTGATTTTTTGCAAATTTGTACAATTTTTTAAAGTACAAGAGTGGGAAGCCTAATAGGGTTGCATAGACTCTTAGTAGAAGACAAATTTTGCTAATAGAGATGTAGATATAGGTGGTTGGGTTTAAGGAACTCAAGAATTTGTATCTGCAGGGTCCTCATTTTGGTGAAGCATGGAAGGCTTGTAAAAAACCTATTACACTTGACCATACTAATCATCAAGCTTTGGAATATTTGAATAGTCAAGGAAAATTGAACCAAAGGCATTTCAAATGGGTTAAGTTTTTTCAAAGTTGAATATTTTTTAAGCACAAGAATGGGAAACCTAATAGGATTGTAAATGCTCTTAGTATAAGACAAGTTTTGTTGATATATATGAAAATATAGGTGGTTGGGTTTAAGGAACTCAATGATTTGTATTCAAAGATCCTCATTTTGGTGAATATTGGAAGGCTTGTATAATACCTATTACACTTGACATGAAAAAGTGGTTTGATTTTATAATCCAGATGGTATGTTGTTCAAGGAAAGTTTGTTGTGAATTCCTAGAATTTATATGAGAGAGAATTGCATTAATGAGAAGCATAATGGAGGAATGGTTGGACACTTTGGTTGTTACCATAGTTGCAACAAGATGTCAAGAAGTTTGTATAGAGTTGTAAAGTATGCCAGATGGAAAAATGAGTGAAGCAAAATATGGGTTTATACCATCCATTACCTATACTAGAGAAGCCATGGGAGAATGTGAGCATTTATTTTATTCTTAGTTTACCAAGGACCCAATGAGGGTATGACTTGATATTTGTGGTGGTTAATGGATTTTCAAAGATGGAACACCTCATTCCCTATAAGAAGACTAGTGATGTTTTTCATGTGGTAGATTTGTTTTTCAAAGAAGTGGTGAGACTATATGGTCTACTAAAGAGCACAGTTTTATATTGAGATACCAGGTTTATTGGGTACAATCTAATGGACAAACATAGGTGGTGAATAGGAGTTTGGGGACTTTACTAAGATTTTTAGTTGGCTTATGGGATCTAATTTTACCACAAGTAGAATTCACCTATAATTTTTTTTTCAATAGGATTACTAATAAACCACCATCCTAGATTATATATGGGAGAATTTAGAGACATCCTTGTGAATTGAGGTAGTTGGATAAAGGAGAAATAAGTAGTGCAAAAGAGGAAGATTTTGCTGAAAATTTAAAGAACATCCATGAGGAGGTGAGGAAGTACATTATTAAGATGAATACACATTACAATGTTAAGGAAGATGTGAAAAAGCGGTATAAGGAATTTTATATTATAGATAAAGTCATGGTTAATTTGAGAAAAGAGTTTATTCTAGTGGGTACATATAATAATTTGAAAATGAAGAAGTTGTGACTATGCAAGCTAGTGAAAAGTTGTGATTCTATACTCCACTCTTCACACTATGCTCCTAGAAAGATGCACCTATATCTTAAACTAAAATTTAAAGAAAAAACAATATCAAATAGATGTTATAATGGTTTAGAAAAATTGAGAGGGCGGTGAATCAATTATCATCAGGTCTACATGTACAAATTCAAATTTTCATCATGTAAAATACTTTAGATCTAAATATTTAGTATCTCTATCTCTATAGAAAATATTTAGCCACATAAAACTTGATTTCCACTATCCTATTAGTAAAAAAACTTTACAGAATGTAAAACATTAACAATTAAACATCTCAAATAGCATCTACACATGTATGACACTAGGATTTAGTGAGGAAACCCAATTTGAGAAAAATCACCAGTAACATGCTACCAATTTCACTCTATTGAAGTGAACTCTATTAGGATCCAACCTTATTAAAAGCTATAAAACACACATTAAACATGACCTTGTTAAAGGATTTAATTACCCTGTTAGGAGTGGCCATGTTAGATGGCTTAAGAACATTCCATTTTTATGTCACATTAATTAAACAATTTACAAATGATTGTTAGTGATGTAGGAGCACCCTTCCTTGTCTTGCAATCCTACTCATTTAATCTCTTTTACCCATTATTTCTAAGTTTTAGTCACTATTGAGTTCTAGTTACTATTGAGTTCCAAATGTTGTGAGTTCTAGTCATTGTCGAGTTCTTGTATGTACCAATTTTTCCAGTGTTTGCCAACTGTTCCTTCATGTGCTAAGTGAACTTGATATTTTTTGATGCTTGGTTCTTTCTTTAGTTGAGTTTTCCTATGATTAGTTCTTACTTTGAGCCAACTTATATATTTAATTTGGATCATGAATTTAATGTTAGGATCTTGTCTTGGGATGTGTGCAAACCATTTTAAAAATCATCCTTCTACTATGTAATGATCTAAAATCTTTTGTAAGCCATTTTGGTAAGTATAAATAGGGATGTTTAGGTGTAGGTAAGGGGTCACTTAGAGAGTGTAGATAGGAGAGTGAAGTAGAAGAGATGGAAGTCCAAATTTATGATATGTAATAGCTCTAAGTTTTGTATTTTGTAAATCTTGTTGGTTGTAACCAGGAAGGAATGTATAATAATAATTTGATGAATTACTAAAGTTTTTTTTGTTCTATGTCTCCTTGGCTTTTTTCTCTATGCTATTTTATTCTATTGTATTTACTTAGCAAGGTGGTTGTGTTGGAATTATTTAGAATAACTAAGAGGGCTGGGTGAATCATTTATCCAAGGTTTAGATATACAAATAAAACTCTTCACAACTTAGTGAACCCATATTCATAAAAAATATTCATGTGTGCATCCATTAGATCATACAATCAATTAAACTATATAGGTTACTATCAAATCAACTTTGTAGAAATGTAAGCATGAAACACAATAGATTCAATAAAAAATTTGACACAATGATTTTACATGGAAACCCAATTTGAGAAAAACCACTAGCAACATGCTACTTATTCTCACTCTTCTGAAGTGATGCCCTATGAAAGGACAACCTTGTTAAAGGGTACAATACACACTATTAAATTTTACTTAGTTAGAGGATTTTAATCACCCTATTG
Source organism: Cupressus sempervirens (assembly GCA_028749045.1). NCBI lineage: Eukaryota > Viridiplantae > Streptophyta > Pinopsida > Cupressales > Cupressaceae > Cupressus > Cupressus sempervirens. The sequence continues at coordinate 704,386,782 of CM053788.1, read as the reverse complement.
GGAGTGAACCTTGCTAGAGGACTTTAGATCATTCACTTAGAATGTCACCCACTTAAATGATTTACAAATGACTATTAGATCAACCTTAATCTAAAGCATTTACCCTAGACTAATACAATGATTATAAAGTAATAGTAAGGCTTGAGATGATAACAGATCACAACTCACTTATACATTACAGATCTATGTTTTAGTCCTCCATTCTTCTTAGCTTTCACACACTTCATACATGCTATTTTGTTCACCTTACAAGCAGTCATACTCTTAAGCCCTTTTTCTTTGCTTTCTAATAGTAGTATCTTTTGTTCAGTCTCTAAATGAAGCAATACCTTAGACATCTTGTCTAACATAGATTCTCAAACATTGACCAACCTTGCTTCTAACTAGCCATCTCTATAAATAAAAAACTAAGATATTTTTTCATTCATCCTCTATTGTCCATTTTAAGGATACGTAGGATTAGGTAGGATTCAATGAATCTATCCATCTTTTTCATTATAGTCCTTTCTAGAAACTTCTCCTTGAATCCTATTTGAATTCACCTCCAAATGGTTTACCATGAATTCTATGCCACCAACTCATCATAGTTATCTTCTACACAAAATTCAAGAAAATAATATAGTGAGCTCAAATTTGTCAAACATATGATTTAACATTAATATTGGAACTTGGCACCAATATGTTGTCACTTGGTTTTCATATTGTTCTTCCACTTTTTTTTAACTAGATCCCTCAGAAGGCGCTAAAGTTTACTTGTGCTCGACATCAACCAAACTTTACTCAGCTTACACTATATCACTTCACATACACTGAACTTTGACTTTTCTTGGCTCCAACTGATTTTCTACTCGACTTGCACTAAAGTTTCTCTGGAAAAATCAATTCTTGTTACTTGTTCTTTTAGACTTTGTTATTGTATCCAACCTTTGCAACATTAAGTAGCTAATAAATTCACTATAACATCACTATCTTAAATGATCTTTGTACTCCCTTTTCATACCATAACTCAACCTTTCCTCTAGGTTTTTTTGTTATCTCATTTGATCAAAACTTGTTCATCAATCAAACAAATGATAGTACTTAAATCAACTAAGCAGTTATCTTACCAAAAAGTAGCAAGTTTGACATCAGTGACAAAATAATGATTAAAACACATTCTCATAATTATATCAACCTATTTTCAAAATCTTCGTCTTTGGCATTGATGGAAAACTAGTACCAACAACAATACCAACAAGAAAATAATTCCTTGTATTGAAAACTCTCCCTATATCAACATCTTTCATCTTCTATATAGGTTACAAAAGTTTGTTCTAATCAATAGACAATCAACTGATCCTAATGACTCCCTCTTGATCACTTCTTATTTCTAATATTAAGATATCTGTCTTTATCTATTTTGTTCTTATATCTCCCTCATAACTATCTCCTTCTTACTAGGTAGATGTATGCCTTTTAATCATTTCTCTCTCTATAGTTAAATCATGAAGTACACTATCTCCCTCTAAGTAGATATTCCATTTTTCTTCCTTGTTCTCATTCTATTTGGTATTCTATATTTCTCCCTTTCTATATTTCTCCCTCTTCTAAAATAATGCCAAAGGCTTGGCATCTCAATATGAAGATATGAACATTTTCAGTTTCTCCCTCTGTCACGTAGCTTGTGACTAATCTGTAGCTCCAACTCATTGATTACTTTAGGAAGCCCCTAAAGTAAAATCCACTTCATCAATTTGTAACATATGTCAATCATCACAGTTGATGTAGGGCACTTCTCATGCTTCTTAAATAGCATTTTATAGGGTTATTACCCCTAGTTTACCTCTTAGATAGTCATGATCATCCTTAGGTAATGCTTTTGTGAAGATATCAACTATTTTCTCTTTTGTATTCACATATTCCATCTTTACCTCTTTATCTTGAAATAGCTCTCTCAAGTAATGATACTTGATTGCAATGTGATTAGCTTTTGTATGCATCATGGGATCCTTTGATATATTTATAGTACTTTTATTATCACAATAAAGTATCATAGGTTCAGTGACTTCCTCCTTCATACCTTTTAGTAGTTGTTTCATACATACAATGTTTCTACAATTTATTTCAGCAACAACATATTCAACTTTAGTAGTAGATTGAGATATGTAGTTTTATTTTTTGGTATTCCAAGTAATCATCCTTTTCCTAAGAAAAATTATACTCCATTAGTGCTCTTTTTGTCCTCAATTTTCTAGCCCAATCAGCATCGGTGTAGGCTATCAACTCAAACTTCTCATTTTTCTTATAATATAGACCATAGTCTTTTGTACATTTTAGATATCTCATTATTCTCTTAAAAAATATCAAATGATTCTCCTTGGGATTAGCAAAGAATCTTACAACTATCCCAATAGATAATGCAATTTTACGCCTACTAGGCACTACATATTGCAATTTGTCAATCATAGACCTATACAATGTTTGATTCACCTTAGCTAAATCATCATTCTTCAACAATTTATGTTGTATCTGTTGGTGTTTGAAAATGTTATTGGTTCTCAATTATCTCCATGAGAATATGACACATCTAGGGGTAGCTAACTCCCATTATCAACATATCATTTTATACATAGGGCCCACTATAAGGCATGACCCTTCTTCTACTTCAGGCTCTGCAAAACCTAGGTGGGTGAACCTCTTTAGATCTGACATATGGAACCAGTGTAATAAACATAATCAGGATCTATGATAGTAGATGAAACCCCTAATATCTCCTAATGGCTTATGAAACAACACAAATTCTACAATAGCTAGGTGCAAACCTATATTATTCATAAACTGAGTGAGGGTTTAAAATTTTATGTCCACTTCAACATGAAGGGAAAAATGATTTATTTATATTGAGAAAAGAGAACATGTCCAATATGTAGCAAAAACTTAATGATCCTATAAATGACTAGTGCCTTATCCATTAGGGCAATCTTATACTTCAAAATTACACATCCTAGAACATTAATCAACACATGGCATATGCTGAGACATTCATGTTCAGTCTGTTCACTTTATGAATTAGACAACAATATCCAATATAATTCCATGTTTTCACACATCCTTCTTAATGAATATGCAAAATTGTTTGAAACCACAAGCAATTATATGACTCCATAAGTCAAAGGCAAGCAAACCTCAAACATACAACTATAAAAATGCAAATAGGTTCAAGCTCTTTGTTCTTGAACATATAAAATTACAAATTCAACAAGAAAGGAGACAAAGTTATATTGAAATTCGAAACCTTCTACATAAAACATGATGCAAGATCACACTACTATATCAGAACTATCTATAAAATCCATATGCTATTCATACAAGATATGCTAGGTGTGTGGCTTTCACAACCTTAGCAGAGCTCCAAGAACTAGAAATTGAAAACCAACCAACAACCTGCTCTCTAGCCCTAGGATCTCACTTAAATACTGTGAGATACAACAAGCTTTAGGCATAGAGAATTGACAAGTGTCCCTTACAAAAGATATCACAAGTTTATAACACAAAAAGAAGAAGAATGATTAACAGAACATCATGTAGATCAAATATTCTCCTATAGGCTCCTTCCTGTTACAACTTTTTGCTGACTTGGCTCTACCACTGATTTGTTGTGTGCAACTGCTAAGACCGCCACATCAATGAAAAAATCAACTCTAAAAAATATGCACCAACCTAGGCCCGTGGATTTTGTCAAGATAACTACTAAATGATAATCATCTTTACTTCCCACTCTTTACTAATCATGCTAGGCTTCAAAAATAATAGAATCATTACTTAGCATGCAGTACAGAAGCCAAAAAATAGTGTGGCTATTAAAAATAACAAAATAGGGATCCTCTGATCCCCAACCACGTCTGCTTCCTTAACCAACTTCATACCAAATTTTTCCATCCACTAACACAAAAAGGGGGTATGCGCACAAAATTTGAAAAAGACTATACCCAAGGGTATAAAATATTCTTCACCCTCTTCCAAAACTATGCACAGGGTCTCAAATATTTTTGCTACCCTGGCATCAAACTAAGATGTTTTGAATTTTTTTTTAAAAGATGATGTTACTGCTGAATAGGTTGTTAGCTTACCAAGTTTGTTCCTTGTCCTTCTTACCACCCTGGTGACTTGACTATGACACCTGGTTACTAGCTTTCCTCTATCAAAAAACCATACAAAGGCATATGAAGCTAACCATTTTCCTTTTGTGAACCATCCTTTGAAAATAAATAAATCATTTTTCAAACTCTCAGTACTCCAGAACCAATTACTCTTAACAAGCAATCCTTCTACTATCCACACCCTCAAACATAGTGAAATCTTTAGAATCATCTTTTGAATAAATAACACAAGACTAAAAATTGTAGAGACTATGATATAAAAACTTACCTGAAGCCTTTTCTTTTTATCTTTTTAACTCTTTACTTTATCCTTGAGCCAACTATTTGACACTAGTGCCAAATTTATCTCAATCCTAGCTGTAATTATTTCTTTTCAGAGGTGACTCATGAATTTCTACTCGTACAAGTTGAAATTGGGAAAATTTTACCTGTTAAATTTTGTTCTTCAGTTTCACACACAACGGTTTTCAAATCTCATTAATATGCAAAATGACACCACCTTCAATAGTTAAATATGTGCCATCAATCCTAAAGATCTTACAAGTTGAAGTTGTGAACATGATGACTACAAAATCCACTAGACAAGCTGGTCCAAAATAACCCAATCATAATTAGCCATGTGTACAATTCCTCCTTTAGTTGGCACTTCTTGCTTCTAAGAAATGCAAACATGCAAGAGTCATAGATCTGAATTGAATTAATGACCTAAGTCTGTCCCATGTGTCAGGCTTGCGCATTCTTGCATTACTTATCTTGTGAGCATCTTCATAAAGCAAAAATGCACTAGCTATTATTTTGACTAAGATCAATGGCCAAGAAAGATTTTTGTAAACTCATAAGGCAGGACTTGATATCATCAGGGACACGTGTCTTTATGATGCATTCTCACTTTTCTTAATCTCCCTGCATGTTGATAAAGTGGGCTAGCGCCCTTCGTCGATCTAAAGAAGATCAACGGTTGATGGAAAACTCTTCAATAACTATTGCACTATTCCTTTATCACAAAACACGTGGCATTTCAAAAATGGCGTGACTTGGTCAATTATGATACGTGTCCACAGCCTATTTATCCACATTATTAAAAACATATTGAAATTAAACAATGCAGGCAAATGCCAGCCCTTGATGTTGGCTTAAATTGACAGTGATTCAAGATTTCAATATTTGGCAGCCCACTAAAATGATCCTGACCAATGAGAAATCATCTTTTAAGTCACCTCCACGCTTGGTCCCACTGTGCCACGCATCGCAAGGTGGCATTCCCACAATGTTTATCTATTGTGCATCTTGAAAATGCGGGTATGCTTCATCTGTCAATCTCTCACAGATTGATGATATTCATAACTTTTCCTCTTCATTCGTACAAATACCCCTTGTGTCTTCACAAGGGACAAATGTCACTTATGCACTTGTCTGCTTTGTTTAAACCATGCTCATCTTCATCTTGCGGGCAAGCGGCATCTGTTGATCTACCCAAGATCAATGGTGAATCAACCCTTTGAATTATTTCGGACCCACGTAATCAAACTGTGCTATGTGCCCTCTTTGCACTTCCTCGCATTTTGTAATGGCCTCGCATCTTGAAAATGTAGGAATGCAGGGTCTATCGATCTGAACAAGATCAACGATCACCGAGACTTGCATGGTAAATTTTAAATGAAACTCTTTTAGATTTAAAACCACGTAAACCATGATTACCTTAAACTTAAAATAGATTTAACAAAACATTATTTCATACTTGCCTAAGGTTTAAAAGGCATTTCCTAAGAAATAATTTGAGAAGGGGCTAAAGGATTTCAAAAGATGTGGTAAATTTGCATAAAGTAATAGGTTCTTGACTAGATTCTACATATTAATTGAGGTAGAGAGTAGATTTAGGATTGGTTCAAAATAAGACTTTGTCAGATAAGTCAGAATGATAATTTATCATCATGGAACATTTAAGCAAATTGAATGAAAGGTGTCAGAGACATTGAACACCTTAAGGGCTTTAAAGGTACAACCGATTACACAAGCATTTATGGGGCTTGATTTATCAAATTTTGAAATGGGACTAAAAATGAAGCATGCAATTTTTCATCCCAACAGTGGCTCTATCTGGGGATGCATGCCCCTTGCGGGCATGGCAAGATTTTACATCTTTGGGAGAAGCAGACCACTCCAAAATTTCAAAACTTCTCTTGAATAGCTTATTGAAAGCAAGGGAACAACTACTACTACTATGTACAAATGATGGCCTCGAGCCATTGAACTTCAACAAAATTGTTTACCTTTGTCATAAACATGATTCTTATCTGAACTTTCATGAGGTAAACTGAAATTTCTTCTCCTATCAGTTTCACCAATCATATTATCATCATATAACAAATCACTTGGAAAAAAAAATCATCACTCTTACTTTCATAATGCATATAAAAACTTACTTTATCTTCAACCATTAGCTCTTTATGAAAATACTGATCAGCATGCTTAAACATATTAGACTAAAACTGAAAACTCTCTTCAATTAATGGCTCATGCATGCTATCATTCTCGAATATGAAGGCTTCATATTCAACTTGGGGAAAACGACCACTCATACCTTCAAAATGTGTATCCTTTTGTATAATTGGATAGGAATTAAATGAATAATCTGATTTGTACTCACACATATCATCAATATCAACATCTAAAACTAATCTGGCATCTTCAAATGATTCTCTAAAATCAGCAAGTGGATTAGTCACCACATTAAAACATTCATCATAAAAATCATTGTAAGGTATAGGAAAATTTTCAATAACCGTCTCATCAAACACCTTGTTATCATAATAAGATGCAATATCATGATCATATTCACTATCATATTTGGAAGAAGAACAATCTGACCTCTTACAGCAGTAAGACAAAGTATCATCATTAAACTTATTCCCTTCTAAATCTAAAAATTCCACATGTTCTTCAAAAAGAGGATTGATAACTCCATGCAAAGCACCTTTGTAGACATTAGGAAAAGTGATGTGCTGATCAATGTCAAACTCCTCACCATATAACGGATTAGTAAAAACTTTAAAACCATCTCTAACATCACTTTCATGGATACTTTCAGCATATGAAAAAGAGAAAATAGAATCATCACAAGAGGACACACCATCAACTCAATCAAAGAAGCATGTATAATATAAATCAAAGTTACTTTCATTGTCTTCATGTAGGTGATTCAAATGTCTTGCAAGAAAATCATCATTTATCTGACTAATAGGTGTTGATGCATTAATCTTAGGATCACTCATATACTGATCATCACCATACACATCTTCAAAACATTTTTCCACACAATTAGGTAATATGTCCTTATAGATAACCTCTTTGTCTTAATATTATGTAGACACATTTTTTTCATAACTTTCAATCTCAAACTAATTTACACAATTCTGAAATGGACACTCACTTTTAGATTTAGAAATAGTATTAATACCTTTACTAGAAAAAGAGTACTCACTTCCGTCATTACTTTCTTCTTCCCAGTCTGCATCTTATTCACATGAAGATGCATATGTACTATCACAATCCTCTTCTTGACTTGAGCAACAAGTCTCACCATCATCTTCACATAATGCTTCTTCACAATATGTCGGATCAGCAATTTCATCTTTATCACTTGATGCATCACTTCTAGGTTCTTCATCCTTACACTGAGATAAATACCTTTCCTCTTCCTAATTCATTATGTTTTTAACACAATGCAAATCATCAATGGGAAAATGAATGATTGGATTTGTATCTTGCATGCACAACTCATCAAAGGAATCAACTCTCTCATTCGCTGTTGTAACACCATAGACATGTGCATTCAATTCAGCACGAATGGAATCATTTCTTCTTTGCAACAAAGAGATTTCATGTTCACATGTTTTTATTTCTGAATCTTCAACAAAACTATGTACAAAAATAGGGGTACTTATTTGCTGATCTAAAATTAAACATTCTATATGACATTGATTTTTTCTTTGCATCTCATCTTGCCAGAAAATATTTATAGAGAAGTGGCTTTGGGTTAAGCCATATTTTATGTTATTCTCAATCTCTATCGCTGTCATGAATGTCTGATGCAAAGCCTTGGGTTCTTTATCTCTCAACAGATAGTTCATCTTCCTATCAAATGCACCAAGATAAACCACTAAATGCATTTGATCATATGGTTTGTAACTTTTAAGAATTTCATTTAAAACCTTAGCAAATCTGATATTAAATTCAAGAACTAACTCACCATTCTTGACTTGGATATTCAAAAACTTATCAAAATAATCAGAGATGCTTATTCTTTCCCCAAACTGCATCATGAAGGCTGATAGTAACTCATCCCAGGATGAAATTGAACATGCTGTTAAAAATGAAAAACCAGTCCCTAGCATCATCTTCTAAAGTTTGAATAAACAACTTGATCTGAACATCTTCATGAGTAATTTCATAGTGACCCATCAAGTCACTAAAAACTTGAACATGCTGACCAGCTGAAACATTATGGTTTCCACTGAATTTAGACAAATTCTTTCTAATATCATTAGGGATGACGTTAGGGAAACCATAGATACCATTAAAACATAATGGCATGTATCTCTTGGTAGAAAAGGATCTACAATTTTGGTCAATGGACTGCATACTAGGTGAACATAAATTTTCCATCTCTTGCAAACTAACAACTTCACCAAATATCTTTCTAGATTTAAAACTTGCAATAGATCTGAAAACTTTATCTACCAACTCAAATCTCCAAACATATTCCAAGATGTAAATACACTTTCTGAAATAATCCTTCATAGAATATGTTGAGATACATAAAAAATTTCTCCTACATAGTACTTAAAATCACTTGATGGAGAAAACTTTCATATAACTTAGTTTCTTGAAAAAGAAATTCAAGAAAGAGGAAAATACCTTAACCGTGATGCTTGCAAACTTCTTCAATGTTGTAAAGAAGAACATATTCAAATCATGCTTGATTTAGTAACCCTTGCACATCATCACCCTTTTCTTTCAACCACTACCAAGGGCCTGAGATAACTTCTTCAAATTTGCATTCCAACTATTGCAACTTTCACAATACCCTTTACTTCAAAAATTACACTAGTGTAGAGATATACTTTAGAGTTGCCACTCATTAAATGAGAAAAGATTTTCCTAGCTTGCATAAGACAACAAGCCAGTCTAGAATTTATAACAGGTATTTGAAAACTCACACACAACCTTTGAACATCACACCCTTAACAAAGTGAATGAACAAATTCTTGACTGGGAAACATGAAACCTTCCATACAAAATTGAGTATGCAAATTACTGGACTGAAATATATTACACTAGAGATCTTTGTCCTTTTATCAATGAATTTCTTCATGACTCCCTACAAGAGTCGCCATTTTGTTGGTGTTTGAAAACATTACCGGTTTTCAATTATCCCCATGAGAATATGACACATCTAGGGGCACCTAACTCCCATTATCAACATATCATTTTAGACATTGGGCCAACTATAAGGCATGACCCTTCTTCTACTTTAGGCTTTGCAAAACTTAGGCAAGTGAACCTCTTTAGATCTAACATATGGAACCAATGTAATAAACATAATCAGGATCTATGATAGTAGATAAAACCCCTAATATCTCCTAATGGCTTATGAAACAAGACAGATTCTACAATAGCTAGGTGCAAACCTATATTATTCATAAATTGAGTGAGGGTTTAAACTTTTATGTCCACTTCAACATGAAGGGAAAAATGATTGATTTATATTGAGAAAAGACAACATGTCCAATATGCAGCAAAAACTTAATGATCCTACAAATGACTAGTGCCTTATCCATTAGGGAAATCTTATACTTTAGAGTTACGCATCTTGGAACATTAATCAACATATGGCATATGTTGAGACATTCATGTTTAGTCTGTTCACTTTATGAATTAGACAATAATATCCAATATAATTCCATATTTTCACACATCCTTCTTAATGAATCTATAATCTTGTCTGAAAACACAAGCAATTATATGACTCCATAAGTCAAAGGCAAGCAAATCTCAAACATACAACTGAACAATTGCAAATAGGTTCAAGCTCTTTGTTCTTGAACATATAAAATTACAAATTCAACAAGAAAGGAGACAGAATTATATTGAAATTCAAAACCTTCTACAATTTTATTTATCTCCTTGAAATAAGTACATTAGGAATGCATAAAACATAATGTAAGATCACACTACTGTATCAAAATTGTCTATAAAATCCATATGCTATTCATACAAGATATGCTAGGTGTGTGGCTTTCACAACCTGAGCAGAGCTCCAAGAACTAGAAATTGAAAACCAACCAACAACCTGCTCTCTAGCCCTGGGATCTCACTTAAATACTATGAGATGCAACAAGCTTTAGGCATAGAGAATTGACAAGTATCCCTTACAAAAGATATGACAAGTTTATAACAGAAAAAGAAGAAGAATGATTAATAGAACATTACGTAGATCAAATATTCTCCTGTAGGCTCCTTTCTGTTACAAATTTTTAGTGACTCGGCTCTACCACTAATTTGTTGTGTGCGCAACTGCTAAGACTGCCACATCAATGACAAAATCAACTCTGAAAAATATGCACCAACCTAGGCCCATGGATTTTGTGAAGATTACTACTGAATGAGAATCATCTTTACTTCCCACTCTTTACTGATCATGCTAGGCTTCAAAAATAATAGAATCATTACTTAGCATGCAGTACAGAAGCCGAAAAATAATGTGGCTATTAAAAACAACAAAATAGGGATCCTCTAATCCCTAGCCACGTCTGCTTCCTTAACCAACTTCCTACCAAAATTTTCATTCCACTGACACAAAAAGGGGGTACACGCACAAAAATTGAAAAAGACTATACCCATGGGTATAAAATCTTCTTCACCCTCTTCCAAAACTATGCACAGGGTCTCAAATATTTTTGCTACCCTGGCATCAAACTAAGATGTTTTGAAAATTTGTTTAAAAGATGATGTTACTGCTGAATAGGTTGTTAGCTTGCCAAGTCTGTTCCTTGTCCTTCTTACCACCCTCGTGACTTGACTACAACACTTGATTACTAGCTTTCCTCTATCAAAAAACCATACATAGGCATATGAAGTTAACCATTTTCCTTTTGCAAACCATCCTTTGAAAATAAATAAATCATTTTTCAAACTATCAGTGCTCTAGAACCAATTACTCTTAACAAGCAATCCTTCTTCTATCCACACCCTCAGACTTAGTGAAATCTTTAGAATAATCTTTTGAATAAATCACACAAGACTGAAAATTGCAGAGACTATGATATACAAACTTACCTGAAGCCTTTTCTTTTTATCTCTGCAACTCTATGCTTTATCCTTGAGCCAACTATTTGACACTCGTGGCAAATTTATCTCAATCCTGGCAGTAATTGTTTCTATTCAGAGGTGACTCATGAATTTCTACTCACACAAGTTGAAACTGGGAAAATCTTACCTGTTACATTCTGTTCTTCACTTTCACACGCGAAGGTTTTCAAATCTAATTAATATGCAAAATGACACCACCTTCAATAGTAAAATATGTGCTGTCGATCCTTAAGATCTTACAAGTCGAAGCTGTGAACATGATGACTTCAAAATCCACTAGACAAGCTAGTCCAAAATAACCCAATCATAATTAGCCATGTGTGCAATTCCTCTTTTAGTTGGCACTTCTTGCTTCTAAGAAATGAAAACATACAAGAGCCATAGATCTGAATTGAATCAATGACCTGAGTCCATCCCATGTGTCAGGCTTGCGCATTCCTACATTACTTATCTTACAAGTATCTTCATAAAGAAAAAATGCACCGATCATTAATTTGATTAAGATCAATGGCCGAGAAAGATCTATGCAAGCTCATAAGGTAGGACTTGATATCACCAGGGACACATATCTTTAAGATGCATTCGTGTTTTCCTTAATCTCCCTGCATGTTGATAAAGTGGGCTAGCACCCTTTGTCGATCTAAAGAAGATCAACGGTTAATGGAAAACTCTTCAATAACTATTGCACTGTTCCTTTATCACAAAACATGTGGCATTTCAAAAATGGCATGACTTGGTCAATTATGATACGTGTCCACAACCTATTTACCTACATTATTAAAAACATATTGAGATTAAACAATGTGGGTAAATGCTAGCCCTTGATGCTGGCTTAAATCGACGGTGATTCAAGATTTCAATATTTGGCAGCCCACTAAAATGATCCTGACCAATGAGAAATCATCTTTTAATGCACGTGCTCTAACAAACTTGACTACAACATTCAAAACTTTTGCACCCATGACATCGTGACCTCCATGCTTGGTCCCACTGTGCCACACATCACAAGGTGGCATTCTCACAATGTTTATCTGTTGCACATCTTGAAAATGTGTGTATGCTTCATCCATTGATCTCTCATAGATCGATGATGTTCATAACTTGTCCTCTTCATTCGTATGAATACCCCTTGTGTCTTCACAAGGGATAGATGTCACTTATGCGCTTGCCCACTTTGTTTAAATCATGCTCATCTTCATCTTGTGGGCAAGCAACATCTGTTGATCTACCCAAGATCAACAGTGAATCAACCTTTTAATTCTTTCAGACCCACATAATCAAATTGTGATACGTACCCTCTTCATGCTTCCTTGCATTTTGTAATGGCCTTGCATCTTGAAAATGTGAGAATGCAGGGTCCATCGATCTAAACAAGATCAATGATCGCCAAGACTTGCATGGTAAGTTTGAAATGAAACTCTTTTAGATTTAAAACTATGTAAACCATGATTACCTTAAACTTAAAACAAAGTTAACAAAACATTATTTCATACTTGCCTAAGGTTTAAAAGGCATGTCCTAAGAAAGAATTTGAGAAGGGGCTAAAGGATAATTTGCATAAAGTAATAGGTTCTTGACTAGATTCTACATATTAATTGGGGTAGAAAGTAGATTTAGGATTGGTTCAAAATAAGACTTTGTCAGATAACTTAGAATTACAATTTATCATCATGGAACATTTAGGGAAACTGAATGAAAGGTGTCAGAAACATTGAACACCTTAAGGGCTTTAAAGGTATAACTAATTACACAAGCATTTATGGGGCTTGATTTATCAAATTTTGAAATGGGACTAAAAATGAAGCATGTAATTTTTCATCCCAACAATATCACCATAGGTGTGCTTACAACCTTGGAATCTTATAGTCCAAAATTTTTGAGTATATCTTTTACATATTTTAACTAAGTGATGTATATACCATATTTCATTTGATGTATTTTCAAACCCACAAAGAACATGATCTCTTCAAACATAGACATCTCAAATTCTTTCTTCATTTCATTTGCAAAAGATTTCAATAAAGTATCCTAACCTCCAAATATGTATGATTGACAAAACTTTTAGATAGTAAATACCTTTTCCTTTTTCTATCTTCAAGCACACATTTTTATTTTCATTAGTCCTCTCAAATTCAATCTTCACAAGATAATTGTGAAGTCTTTCATACCATGCTCTTGGTGCTTGCTTCAAACCAAATAAATCTTTGTGTAGTGTACATACCATGTTTTTATTGTTAACATCAACAAATCATTCAGTATATTCTATATAGACCTATTCTTCCAATATGCCTTTCAAAAGTTCAGATTTAACATTCATTTGATAAACTTTGAAACCTTTGTATGTAGAGTAAGTAAGAAGAGTTTTTACTCCTTCCAATCTTGCAACATGAGTGAATGTTTCTCCATAGTCTATCCCTCCTTCCTATGCATACCCCTTGAAAATTAATCTTTCCTCATTCCTTGTGACTCCACCATTTTCATCTAACTTGTTTCTATACACCCACTTGGTGCCAATCACATTTTATCTTCTAGTCTAGGAACTAAAGTCCATGTCTTATTGTTTCCAATCTATTCAATCCCTTCTTTAATAACTTTACTCTAGTCCAAATCTTCTAATGCATCATTCACTATTTTAGGCTCATGCATTCTAAGAAAAAATTTATCATTTCTCAACCTATTTCTTGTCATTGGTCTTGCATCTTTATCTCCAATAATTTGTGCAACAGGGTGATGTCTTTTGACATACTTTGACAATCTTGGTTTTTCTTTATTTTCCTCATTAGGCTTGTCAACTTCTAAATCACTATGTACTTCTCTATTATCTAATTCAACATCTTTTTCATGTACACTAATCTTAGAATTATAATGTGTCTCAACTACATTCTATAACTTGGCATCTAACTATAGCTTCATTCCTAAATGCAACTCTACATTCATTGTATGTGACTTGACACTAACCAAAACTTGTTGTTGATTAGAAACTTTATTTACAACATCTTAATCAGCAAGCATACAAGTATATAAATTATTTGTATTCATCTAGTTCCTTCATAGGTTCAACCTCATGTACTTCTATATATTCATCAAATTTCACATTTGAAATTTCCACAAATTTGTTATTGTTACTATTTAAACACTTAAAAGCTTTACTTCTTATGGCATAGCCAAGGAATATACCATCTTTACTTTTTGCATCTAATTTACCATTCTTGAGATCTTTGAGAATATAACACTTGATTCCAAATACCTTAAAATATTTTACATTGGGTGAGTATCCATGCCATATATCAAAAGGTGTGAAATGAGTACCTTTCTTGACTTGCAAAAAAATCAAAGTATATATAGTTGTACTTATAGCCTCTCACTAGTATTTCAAAGTAACATTATTCTCCTTCATGAGTGTCCTAACATAGTCCATTACATATATGTTCCTCTTTTTAGCAATTCCATTTTGTGGAGGGATTCTAGGGGTAGATGTCTATCTTTTGATTCCTCTGTCATTACAAAACATCTCAATTTCATTTGATGCAAGTTCTCCTCCTTTGTTGAATCTCAAAAATTTCAATCTTTTACCTATTTCTTCCTCAACTCTTGCTAAGTACAACTTAAACATTTGGAAAGAATAATATTTTTGTTTCAAAAACATAATTGTCATCATCCTAAAATAATCATCAACATATACCATAATGTACTTATCACTTTTGTAGCTTTGTACATCAATTTGTCCACACAAGTTAGTATGAACATTCTGCAAAACTACTTTAGAGGTGTGATCCTTACTCTTAAAATTAGACTTTTTCATTTGTCTAATTGATATTGTTTTCAAATTATATTATTAGGTCTCTTTAACTTAGACAAACCTTTAATTCTTCCCATGTTACTGATACTAATAAGTTATCAAAATTAAGATCACATAACCTTTTGTTCCATATCCACACATCATCAAATTCTACAACTAGACAAATAACACTATCCATATCAAGATAGAATAAATTAGTTCTTGTTGATCACCCTTTCTCATTAGTTTTAATTAGTATCATATATCTTATCTATCTTGTTCTCAAACTCAACCTTGCAACCTGAACTATTCAATTGTTACACACTCAAAAAATTATAGTCAAGTCCTTTAACATAATAAGCATTGTCACATAAAATCTTTTTTCTATGAGTTTGATAGAACCTTTTCCTTTTACTAGATAGTGTGCATCATTACCAAAAATTACACTATTTACATCATAATAATTCAAGGTAATGAGATTACTTTTATCTTTAGCCATGTGATGTGAACACCCACTATCAATGATCCATCTATCATTCTTGATCACAAAAGACACTAATATAGTTTCCTCATCGTCACTAGAATCAACCTTCATTGCAACATACACCACTTCATCATCATGAAGGTTAGATCCATCTTTGGTTTCCTTTTTTGCAATGTAGCATGATTTTTTTCCTATCTTTCTAATCTTTGATGTTTTCATCTCTTGTACTTTTGTATCCATCTCCACCTCTATTTTTCTTCTTTTATAGACATATAGAAGCAATATGACCAACCTCATTGCAATTAAAATACATGATAGGTAACTTACCTTTTCTTTTTTGAAATCTCCTTGCTAGTAGTTCTTCAAGCTACTCTACTTCCCCCTGATCTTTATCAGTGTCATTGGAGATGTATTTTACCTTTTTCTTCTTCTCATTTGGTTCTTGTAATGACAACTTAGCTTTCAAAGCATATTCAACATTTTTCAGGTTTGAAGTTGTCAAAATTGGATAGCACAAAAGTGGTGAGCCTACCTACCAAACCTTCAACAGTCATATTAGAACCTAGTATATGTCTTAGTTCTTGTATTGTAGAAACTCTAATGGCATAGATGGGAAAGAGAGTTCTCAAAAATTTGCTTAGTGTAGTGTCATAATATATTTTACTAGTAGATCCTCTTATAGCATTAACAAAATATTTTATCCTAGAGCAATATTGAGCAACATTCTCACCTTCTTGCATCCTCATATCATCAAGATTACCTATAAGACTTTTAGATTTGGCTCTCAAAACATTTACATCACCTCAAGATATAGTGTGAAAATAATCCCACGTCTTCTTTCCACTATCACAACCCTTGATATCATCAAACTCAACATAACTTAGGGAAGAGGCAATCTCCAACATTGCCTAATTTTGTTCTTTCTTCTTTTTCAGATCTTTATCAGTTAGAGCTCTAGTAGGATCAACATGGTCATTGACGATAGTAGATTGTGCATGGTCTGTTAGACCTCCTAGGTGTAGCTTCATCAAACATTTTCATGCACAAAATTTGTCCCTATTAAGCTTGGGTACCTCTCTTTTTGACATCTTGATATTTTTCTTCTACTACCTTCAAACTAGTCCTCTTAATAAGATGGCTATGATACAAATTGCTAGAATTATTTAGAATAAATGGAGGGGTGGTGGGGGGTGAATCAATTATCCAAGGTCTAGATGTACAACTAAAACTTTTCAGAGCTTAGTGAACCCATATTAATAAAATATATTTATGCATGCACCCCTTAGATCATACAATCACTTGAACTTTGTAGGTTACTATCAAATAAACTTTGTAAAAATGTAAACATGAAACACAACATATCCAATAACACATTTGATATAGTTATTTTACATGGAAACCCAATTTGGGAAAAACCACTAGTAACATGCTACTCATTCTCACTCTTCTAAAATGATGTCCAATGAAAGGCCCACCCTATTAAAGGTTACAATACACACTGTTAAATGTCATATGGTTAGAGGATTTCAATCACCTTATTAGGAGTGAGCCTTGTTAGAGAAATTTAGATCATTCACTTGGAATGTCACCCATTTAAATGATTTATAAATGAATATTAGGCCAACCTTAATCCAAAGGATTTACCTTAAATTGATAGAATGATTAGAAAGTAACATTAAGGCTTGATCTAATAACAAACTACAACCCACTTGTAGATTATAGATCTTTTTTTTTAGTCCTCCATTTTGCTTTACATTTAGACACTTCTAGTTTGATAGCTTGTACCTCCTTCAAGCATTCATACTCTTAAGCCTTCTTTCTTTGTGATCCAATAGTGATCTCTTCTGTTAGGTCTCTCAATGAAGGAATATCTTAGAACTCATGTCTAATTTAGATTCTTGAACACTAAACAACCTTACTTCTGACCAACCATCTCTATAAATAGAAAATTAAGATCATTTAACGATCATCCTATATCACCCATTTTAGGGTTAGGTAGGATTAGGTAGGATTCAATGAATCTACCCATCTTTTCATTTTAGTCTTTTCTAGAAACTTCTCCTTGAATCCTATTTGAATTCACCTCCAAATTATTTACCATGAATTTTATGCCACTAACTCATCATAGTTATCTTCCACATGCTTTAAAAAATTCAAGAAAATAAAATAGTCAACTCAAATTTGTCAAATACATGATTTAACATGAATATTAGCACTCAACATCAATATTCTATCACTCAACTTCCATACTAATCTTCCACTTATCTATAAATAGATCACTTGAATAATACTAAAGTTTATTGATGCTTGACATCAACTAAACTTTACTAATCTTACACTGCATCACTTGGCATACACTAAACATTGACTTTACTCAGCTCTAATTGATTTTCTTCTTAGCTTGTACTAAGTTTTCTTGGCAACTACTATCCACTTGGTCAAGCTTGGAAAACTCAATTCTTCTTACTTGTTCTTCTAGACTTTATCAATGTATCCAAACTTTGCAACCTTAAGTAGCTAATCAATGCACTATAACATCACTATCTTAAATGATCTATGCACTCCATTTCCATACCATAACCCAAAATTTCTTCTAGGTTATTTTGTTATCTCATTTTATTAAAATATCTTCATCAATCAAAAAAATGATAGTACTCATTTAATTAACTAAGCAACTATCTTATCAAAAATTAGTATGATTGAGATCAGTAATAAAACAATGGTTGAAATGCATTCTCATACTTATATCAATCTATTTTAAATAGGTTTGATATTTAAGCATACCTTTGGCCCTAGCTATTCCATCCTTCATTAGGTTACATGGTATTAGATGTAGAGGTTCAACCTTGTGGAGATTGGATCATGTAGGCCCTAGGTTGAATATGGTTGTATGGTGGTAGATCTATGGATTTGACCTATAACTTGCAGAGGGTTATGATCTTGCAAGAACCTATTTGCAAATATGGTTAAAGGAAGAGTAAATGTTGACATTTCTATTATGGGCATATTGAAATAAATTATATCTGAATTAAATGCTTTGGAGACATTCCATACGAGAGGAACACTTCTTGATTATGTGAGTGATGATGCAGAAATGGAACCAAATCTTCATACAAAACCTAAGGAAGATCAAGATGAGGAAATATTGTTCAAAGTCTTATCTAGGGCACATTAAAAGCTTGATATGGAAGTTATTCCTTATGATAAAAAATTTGACACCAATGTTGTGTTGGATTGGATTTGTGATATGGAGAAGTTATTTGAGTTTGAAGACACTCCTAATAATAGAAAGGTGAAAATGGTAGTCACTAGTTTAGTAGGTCATGCCTTCTTGTGGTGAAAGTATTTGAAAACTAATAGAGAAAGAAGAGGAAAAGAGAAGATTAGAACTTGGTGGAAAATGGAAAACAATATGAAAAAAAATTTCCTTCCTAGTGAATACCAATTTATCTTGTTGAGAAAGATTCAATATTTAAGACAAAAGGATATGAATTTCAAAAAGTATACTAAGGAATTCTATATAATGGACATCTAACCTAGATATGTGGATGATGAGGCTGAGAAACTCGCAAGGCTTCTAAATGGATTGAAATCTATAATTCAAGTTGAGATTTTTTTGTCAAATTGGAGAGTATGGAAGAATCATGTCAATATGCCTTGAAAGATGAGGAGATATCGAAAAAGAAGCATTAACAAAGAGAAAGAGGTAGAGGTGGTGGATTCCAAAGAGGTAGAGGTGGATCTTATGAATAAGGTTATAGATCTTAAAATTGTGTACAACATAAGGGAAAATTTAGATGGAAAAATTATGATAATGGAAAGAATGAATGGAAAGGTGGTAATTCATACCAAGGAGGTACAATTTCTTACCAAGGAAGAGGTAATTCTTATCCTAGAGGTGGTTTTTATAGTAATTTTATTAGATGTGGTAAGAAAGGGCATAGATCCTTTGAATGTAGATACTTTGGTGAAAATGAAAGTGGTAGCAAGAATGCTATGATAGAAGGTCAATCTATACACCCTTTGGAGTGATCCTAAAGTTGGAAAATTTGATGGTGAGAAGAACATTTTATAGTGAGAAAATTGAGGATAAGAACCTATTCATAGGAGAAGTCTTTTCCAGACCAAATGTAAGATAGCTAGGACATGTTTCAAAGTGGTCACTAACAGTGGAAGTTCAACAAATTTGGCATTAGAGGAGCTAGTTACAAAACTATATTTGTAGAGGTTGAAGTATTTTAAACCCTATCATGTTTCATGGATCCTGGATGAGCATAAGATATTGGGAAGTGAATAATGTGTTGTGAAACTAAATTTTGGATATTACTTTAATGAAGTCCTATGTGATATTATGCCTATTGATTATTGTCATATATTTTTTGGGTATGACTTGGAAATATGATAGACATGATATGTATGATGGAAGATCGAATCAATATACTATTTGGATGAATGGATTAATGGATAGGTTGATGGCTTTGATCGAGTCTCCTAATGAGACCAATTGTATTGCTATAAGAATTTGTAAGATCAAAGGAAAGTAATTTGAGAAGGAAATAAAAAAGAACCAAGACTATTTTTTCTATAATTCCAAGAGGGTCAGGTGATGGTAGTAATGGTCAAATGGTAGATTGTAGTAATGACTAAGAAATAGATAGAAAATGATTAAAAGAAGAAGGTAGAGGCCAATTTAGAGTAGAAACTAGTAGTGCTAGTTGAGTTCCAACATAAATTGAAAGATTGCTAAATGAGTACAAAGAGACTTTTTCTGAAGATATACTTGATGGTTTACCACCAATAAGAAGTATAACTAATGATTTCTCAAGCTAGTTTTCTGAAAGAAGCACCATATAGATTGACACCTACAGAAAATGAAGAACTTAATAGAGAAATGCAATAATTGTTGTAGAAATGTTTGATTAGAAAAATCTTGAGTCCATGTGTTGTACCTATTGTATTAGCATCTAAGAAGAATGGAGAATGGAGAGTGTGCACTTATTCCAAGGCTATTAACAATATCATTATGAAATATAGGTTTCCAATGTTGAGGATGGATGATATAATGGATGATTGAGTGGATCAATGAATTTTACCAAGATTGATTTGAAGAGTGGTTATCATCATATCAAAATTAGAGAAGGTGATGAGCGAAAGAATTCTTTCAAGAGAAAAGATGGATTGTATGAATGGTTGGTTATTCCTTTTGGTTTGACTAATGCATTTAGAACTTTCATGATGTTGATGAATGATGTTCTCAATAGATTAATGGCTAAGTTTGTGATTGTTTATTTAAATGATGTTATGATATGCAGTAACATTAAGGAAGAAAATCTTGAGAATGATAGACAAGTATTGTAGAGATTGAAATAGGAGAAATTATTGATTAATTTGAAAAAAATGTTCTTTAATATAAGAGGGGATTGTGTATTTGGGTTTTGTGATTTTAGCTGATGGTTTGAGAATAGATCTTGAGAAGTTTAAAGAAATTTTAGAATGGTCCACTTGATAACTATGGGTGAGGTAAGATCATTTCATGGTTTGACTAGTTTCTATAGAACTTTTATAAAGAATTCTATTTGTATTTTTAATATTATGACTAAGACAATGAGAGGAAATAAAAATCATATTAGCTTTTCCTAATTTTAATAAGGTATTTTTGTTGGAATAATTTAGAATAATTGGGGTGGTTTGAATCAATTATCCAAGGTCTAAATGAACAAATAAATTTTTTTAGTACTTAAAAAATACATGTGCATGCATTGATTACATCATCAAATATTTCAAACCTTAGTATATTAATGTCTTGGGTCAAATGAACTTTGAAAAAATGTAAACATGAAATACCACAAATTCAATCACACAATTTGAAACAAGGATTTAACATGGAAACCCAATTTGGGAAAAGACACCAGTAACATGCTATAGATTTACACTCTTATGAAGTGAGCTCTATGAGGAGCCAGCCCATGCACACTATCAAACGTGACATTGATTTAAGGATTTCAATCACCTTATTAAAATTGATCCTTGTTAGAGGACTTCAAAAAAATCCATTAGAATGTCACCATGTTAAAGGACTTACTCATGACTATTAGGTCAACCTTAATCCAAGGGATTTATCCAAACTTGTACAATTTCTATAAAGTAACAATAAGACTTGATTTGATAACAAAACAATTTAGTTGTAGATTATAGATCTATCATTTAGCTCTCCATTTAGCATGGCATTCATTCCCCTTCATCTCTAATTTCTTTTTCACCCTTCAAGCCTTAACCTCCTTAATCCTTCATGCTTATTATGCCAAATATAGATTCATTCCTTTGGACACAATATGAAGCAACACCTCTAGACTCCTCTATTTTTCTCACACACTTCACACTTTGCTTGTGACCTTGTATCTCTTTATAAGGAATTTTGATCTTTTTCCACTTCATCACAATTTTCCATTGTAGGGTTAGGTTAGATTCATCAAATCCTCCCTTGTTTCTATTTTTTTACCTCTAGAAACTTCTTTGCTAATCCTCCTGAAATCCATCTTCAAACAATTTATCTTGAATTCTGTACCACTAGCTCATCATACTTATCTTCAACACACTTAACATAATTCAAGAAAGAAACTATGTTAGCTGATATTATTAAATATTTGATCAAACTCTTTATATTATAACTCTACAATAACATTTTGTTTCCTTGAAAATAACCCTCTTATAATACTCAGTCAATACTAGGTTGCTTAGCATGAACCAAGTCTTCAATTAGTCATTACTATCACTCTCCGATGCTCAACACATACTAAGTTTAATTGGTTCTTGACACATACTAATATTCCTTCTCTTAGCACATATTGAATTTCACTTTTCTTGGCGTATACTGAATTTTCTCATTCATAACTAACTTTCTACTTGGCTTGAACTAAATTTCTCAGCTTCCACTATTTTCTTGGTCATGCCTGAAAAACATATTTATTTTTTCTTAGTCTTCTTCTTGTCTTTTATTAAGTATCCGTTCATTGTATCCTTAAGTAGATAAACAATAAACTATATCATCAAAGTCTTACTTGGTCTTAGTGCTCCTTTTATACACCATTTAACAAAACCTTTCTATAAGTACTCTCATTATCCTTCCATTTCAAATCCTCTTCATCAATCAATCAAATGATAGGATTTGGACCAAAGTTAGCAATTATCCTACCAAAAAGTAGTAGGTTTGACATTAGTGACAAAATAATTATTGTTCTCATGATAGATTTCTACAATCTCCTTCATTTCTATACTTAAACTATCTTCTTTTTCAACAATTTCAAGTTGAGTTTGATGCAAGTGGTAGTGCAATAGGAGCTATATTGGGTCAATAAGGTAAACATATTGCTTTCTTTAGCGAGGAGTTGAATGATACTAAAAAGAAGAATTTTGTATATTATCAACAATTTTATGCTATTGTTTAAGCCTTAAAGAAATAGCTAGACATTTTTTAATTCCTAAGGAGTTTGTGATATATTCTAGTCATAAAGATTTATAATATTTGGGAAGTCAACATAAGTTGAATTAGAGACATATGAAGTGGGTTAAGTACTTTTAGATTTTCACATTTGTTTTTGATAAGGTAAACAGGTTTTAAGGGGTCCTGAAACCCATAAGTTTAACAACAAGAAAGGCTGAAAATAAGCAAAAAAACACCTAGCCAAAACAAAATCCTTACAGCTGAAAATAAGCCCAAAGGCCCAGCCCAAAACAATTGCCCACTAAAAAGGCCAGAGAGCCAACCAGAAAAATAGAGACCAAACAAAAAGCCAAAGCAAGGAGAAACAAAAACCAAAGGACAGAGACCCAACCTAGCAGACTACTTCTCCATCTCGAGCATGGTCTGGGCAGCTTCGGCACACTCTTGTTGCTCTTCTACCTGATGATCCTGGGTGTTCGTCAAATCCTGCTCCATAGTGTTGTCCTTGGCTTTATCCACATCCAGCCTATCTTTGTCTTTGTTCTGTTTATCATCTTCCTCCATCTGGTTCCTATCTTTGAGATTGTCCAAGAGAGAGAGGATGTTGTTGTTGATCGAAGCGAGGAGGGAGATCATTTGACTTGCCAGGTTGTGATTGTAGTTCTCAATATTTTTTACTCTCCTCTCCATCAGAGTCTCCCAGCTATTCCGGTCACCTTGGCTTTCAGCACCTATCTTGCTCTTGATTTTTTCCATTTGGGAAACCCTATCTCTGACATCCTCAAGCTCATGGAAAAGCCATTTAATTGATCTGAAGTTGTCGATCATGCTATTGCGGGCATTATTCAACAAATTCATGCCTGTTTCTCTTGCATTATCAGAAATAGCCACCATAGCCAGGTCAATTAGCTCATTGAGCCTAGGCTTCTCGAGGTCGTCCACCAGGAGTTGGGGGTTCATCGCCTCTCTCTAGATTCCCATAGTGGCCATTCTCACATTGAAGTTCTTCCAAGCCTTCCTTCTGTTATTAACTTGCACTTCCCCCTCAATCTATCCAGAGTTGTCATTTTCCTCCAAAGGAGGCTGAGGATGTATAGGGGAGAGGGGAATGGGCAGAGAATCCTTTCCTTGACTGCTAGAACGCTCCATGCTCTCTCCCTCCCTCTTCTATCTTTTTCTTAGTTTCTCCTCATCCAGCTCCTCCTTCAAAACCTTGTCAGAATAATCAGTATCCATTTCCTCCTCCACCTCAGCAGAGCCAATTTTTGCTGGGGTATGACCTCTAGGGCTCTTTCTGCTGGGTAATTTGATAGAGGGTTAATCCTTCTTATGGCTTTTAGTCTTCTTACCTAAATGCTCAAAAACCTCATCAGAGCTGATGCTCTCGACATTGTCGGAATCTAAGGGAAAACTGGAGCTGCTCTTGTCAACATCCGCCCCCTGGATAGGGTTTTTGCTAATGGTTTGAGCATTGAAATGCTCATGAATCAAAAGCAGAAGACCCTCATGCAGTGCCAGGTTGACGGTTGCTTTCTTTTTAAAACTAGAAATGGTCTTGTTCATCGAGTTAAAAATATAATACGGGAAGGAGATCTTACTACCATGGCGAAAATGATTCAGAATCACAAAATGGTGAGTCCTAACCCTATCAAACCTAGGGTCTAGGGTTATATATTCAATGACAGTGTAGAGAACATACCTCCAGAGCTTCTTTATAGTATCCGTTACAAAAAACGTCTCTTTCTTGCCCAGCTTGTTCAGCTCTTCAATGTTTTTCACAAAATCCTTGATTGCATTAGAAGACATCTTCTTGTCTTTGAAGAATTTATGCCCCTCCATTGGAATCCCTGTGACTTCAGCAACCACATCCTCAGTAATTTGAAAGTAGACCCCGTTCACCTTAACCTTACCATTATTCCACGAATTCACCATGCTGTTAGTGATCTCAGGATCCGAGCCATGAAGTTTCTTGAAGAAATTAGTAACCCCACCCTTTTCCAGCTCTCTCCAAACTTTGGCCTTGTTCTTCCACTTCTGAACTTCTCCCACCGGCTCCTTTCTGCTCCTCTCACCCATCATGTTTACCTGATCAACTTCCACAATTCTCATGAACTTTGATCTGTGCAAGTTATTTGCATTCGAAAAAATGGTGATGTTTCTTTTATGATACCCGTGAATGAACCTCTTTTTGAAAATAATGGTATCGTCCTTTCGAACGTGTCAAAAAATCAGAGGAAACCCCTTTTGCTGGTGCAAATCACGATGCCAATAATGGCACTTACCATTTATTAAGCAATCTTTATTATCCATAATTGCATTGGATTTGAGCCGTCCTTCCCAAGATATTATCTTGGTCGATGAGCAACTTAGCCTCCGCTGGAAAATCTTTTTCGGCATGCCAGGATAGATTATTGGTGGCGTTAACCCCTTTATTAGCAAACCAATCAGCGACTGGGTTTGCCTCTCTGTAAACATGAGTGACGTGGACCTTATCGAACTTTGTGAGAGTGGCGCGAGTCTCAGCAATTATGTTCGCAATCATCCATGAGGGAGGGGAAATACCATTAATGGTATTAATAATGTTTTTGGAGTCCCCCTCAAGCCAGAGTTTAGTAATCCCGGCTTCAAAAGCCAACTTGACCACCTTACTCGCAGCTCTTGCTTCAGCCAGATGAATAGTCTGGATTCCCAACGGGGAAGCAAAGGTAGCTATTCCCTCCCCATAGCTATTTCTTATGATTCCACCGCAGCTTGAAGGGCCTGGGTTACCCTTAGAAGCCCCATCAAAGTTGGCTTTTGACCAACCATCTGGGGGGAGAAGCCAGCTAGCATCCTGCCTTTTGAGGTTCCTATCTTTTTCTTTAGCTATCTTTCTGCTCCCTTCTTCTTCTTCTTCCTCCTTCAGCACTTGGAGATTTTCCTTTATATTCTTTGAGACATTCCTGCCAAGGATTATAGCCGGCTCCTCTCTATCTCTAAATATTCTATTATTCCTTTCCTTCCAGATTCCCTAGCAAAAGTGGGGTAAAATCCAGTCCGAGTGATCCTGCCGACCAGCAATCTTACAAAGACCTTTCCACTAATGGAAAAAATCCATGAGATTATCCGGTTTGCACTAGGGGGTTTCATTATCATGTGTGATGACATTCCACACCTCCCTGGCATAGTCACATAAGATGAAAATGTGATTTCTGGTCTCAGCCTGATTCTTACACAAGGGACATCTACTGGGCATAAGATGTCCTTGCTTCATGAGATTGTCATGAGTAAGGATTTTGTTCTGAAGAGCCAGCTAGTCAAAAATGTTGATCTTTGGAGTGAGACCCAGAATCCAAGCCTCTGCCCAAGGGGCCTTCTCTTTTAAGCTCCAAAGGGAATTATAGCCTGAGGCAACAGAGTATCTTGCATTGGGATTATCCCTCCAGACCAGCTCATCCCCCAAATTGATAGGAATCATGGAATTGAGCATAAGCATTATAGGAGTCAAGTCCTTAGAGATGAGGGATAGGTCACTCCATTCCTGGCCATTCCAATAATCACAAACTTTGGACCCAATTTGATCAGTACAAGCTTGCATCCATCTCTCAAAAATAGGGTTATTGATAAGTGGATCTTGGGAAAGCCATCTATCCGACTAGAACTGGATGTCCTTCCCATTTCCCAATTTCCATGATATTCTGGCCTTAGCCAGGTCCCTGGCTTTCATGATCCCATTCCAAATGTTCGATCCTTTTGGGATATCTTCATTAAAAAGGGTGAAAAGAAGAGTGGGTCTTCTAAGGTACTTGTTTACCAGGGTGTCCCTCCATTCACCGGTGCTACTGAAGATCCGCCATATTTGTTTAGCTAGGAGACCCTTATTGAGGTGAGTGATCTTTCTAATGCCCAGACCTCCGTACCTCATAGGGAGGCAAACCTTCTCCCAAGCAACAAGAGGATATCTTTTCTTCCCTTCATTACCATTCTAGAGGAAGTCTCTCTGGATTTTCTCCATTCTTTCAGCTATTTTCCCCGGGATTCCAAAGAGGCTCAAGGCGTAGATTGGCAGATTTTGAAGAGAAGATTTGACTAAGAGGCATTTTCCCGCTTGACTAAGAGAGACCCCTTTCCAACCAGCCATCTTCCTGTTGAATCTGTCCAAAATACCATTTGAAAAAGACTCCGGGGGTGAGGATCCCAAATGAAGACCAAGATAGGTAGAGGGGAAAGAGCCTACCCCACAACCCAGAATCCTGGCAATTTGCCTTTGTCTAAACTCAGAGGTGTTGATGAAAAAGAGCGAGCTTTTGTTCCAATTAATCAGCTGACCCATCCCACTGGAGTAAGTATCAAGAATCTTCTTCAGGGCTCTGGCCTCTTTGACAGAAGCTTCCCCCCCCCAAGATAGTATCATCAACAAATTGTTGATGAGTGAAGGGAGCGCATTTAGAGGAGGGAAGGATCCCTTTGATACAAGCCTCATGCTTTCTATAGTCTATAATCCTTCCTAAGAATTTAGCTAAAATGATGAACAAAATGGGCGAAAGGGGGTCTCCTTGTCTGAGGCCTCTGGATGGTTTGAAAAAATTAGAAGGGACTCCATTAATCAGAACAGCCAAAGAGGAGGTGGAGACCAATTGAGAGATAATTTTGCAAACTTTACTGTCAAAGCCAAAAGTCGAGAGGACCTTCCCAAGGAGAGACTAGTCCACCCTGTCATAAGCTTTAGAAATATCCAGTTTGAGAAACATACCATCCCGTTTGGATGCCTCAAGAGAGTGGATGACTTCGTGCACCATCTGGACAGAATCCAAAATTTGTCTCCCTGGAACAAAACCCGATTGATGCTGCGAGATTATCATGGGCAATATCTTGAGCATTCTTAAAGTGAGAACTTTAGAGATGATCTTGTAGAGAGAGTTGCACAGACTAATAGGTCTAAAGTTGTCCAACGAGTTTGCCCCAGGGGATTTAGGAATGAGAACCACAAAAGTTGAGTTTAGCTCCTTGAGAATAGATTTGGCTCCAAAGAATTCCTGGACAGCCTGAACAACCTCTCCCATGATCATCGGCCAGAACCTTTGGAAGAAAAAAGTGGGAAAACTGTCCGGACCTGGAGCCTTGTCAGAAGGCAGAGAAAAGAGAGCCTCTCTAACTTTCGAAGCATTAGGAATAGCACAGAGCTATTTATTATGGATAGGTTGAATGAGCTGAGGGATACAGTGTAACAATTCCTCCTGGTCCAAATTGGAAAGCATTGGGTCCTCAGAGAGAAGGCTAGAGAAAAAGGAAACAGCTTCATCTGAGATGGTAGATTCTTCAGTTAACAGCTCCTGCCCCTTTCTGATACCATAGATCCTATTACTAGCATGGTGCTTGAGGGTGGTTAGGTGAAAAAACTTAGTGTTTCGATCTCCTTCCTTTAGCCAGGTGATCCTCGATCTTTGCCTCCAAAATTTTTCTTCCTTATTAATAATGTTATGAATTTCAGACAGGGTCTTGAGCTCTGAAACCCTGTTGGTCTCAGTGTAACCTTCCTTATGAATGCAATCTTGGATAATAGTTAGATTATCAAATAACTCTTTCTTTTCATGGAAGATGTGACCAAAATCAGACTTGTTCCAAATTTTAATCATCCTCTTCACATTGCTAAGTTTTCTGGTGACTCTGAACATGGCTGATACCTCCACCTCTATCCCCCACCATTTCTTGATATTATCCAGGAGTTCAGGGTGAGAGGTCCACATTTTCTCAAACCTGAAAGGATGGTATCTCCTGTGTACCAGAGGGGAAACTAAAAGAGAAATGGAAGAGTGATCCAAACCAATTCTGGGAAGCAGAGATAGTCTGCAGCTGAAGGATTGAAGCCAGTCCGAAGATATAAGAGCTCTATCCAGCCTAACTTGAATGCAATCATGGCCTTTTCTCTTGTTTGACCAGGTAAAGGATCCGCCCTTAAGCTCTACGTCCATAAGGGCCAAGTTATTTATGAAGTTAGAAAGATCATGTTTACTTTCCCAATCCGGGGGCATACCTCCCATTTTCTCTTTATCTTCTAGTGGTGTGTTAAAGTCTCCCATGATTATACCTTTCTTAATGTCACAATCTTGCACCATATTACCAACTTTGGTCCATAAGTTTTTTCTATCTCTCTTATTATTGGGGGCATAAATATTCACTAAAAACCAGGAATCATTGGTGTGCAAATGTTGAACTCTACAGAAAAGAATGTTATCTTCATCATACTCAGCTACTATATTGAAATACTTATCATTGAAAAGTAACAGCAGTCCTCCAGACGCTCCTTCAAAGTTAGAGGCTATGCCCTTCATGCTATTGTTGAACTTAATATTTTCCATCCTTTCCTTCTTCATTTTAGTTTCCTGGATTAGAAACACATCAGGCCTTTGGTCCCTTATCATATTTCTAATAACTTCTTTCTTGTGGATTCCATTGAGTCCATGAATATTCCAAGATAAGATCTTCATGATTTAACTACTGAACATGCTTCCTGGATGGTGCGTTGCGTACCATCCTTAATGTTTCTTCTGGCTTCCTCTTTCCTGATTTCATTCTTGTTTTTCCTTCCCACTAGGTTAGATTTGTGGCCGAGATCAGCCTTGGCCATGCTTCTAGTAGAAGGGGGAGACACCAGAGAAGGGTCCCTGCTATTCTTCTTCTTTCTACTCCTGACTTCCGTCCAGGGATTCTCTTCTCCCTCTAGTCCTTTGTCCAGCCAAGCATCAATTCTCCCCAAATCTTCCATTGTCGATGCAGACAGCCTTTCTATGATTCTGTTTACTATTGAAGGGGGGGGACAACACACCAGGTTAGGGTCCTGGGACATGGGTTCCCCCTCCTTTAGTTCTTCCATGGAGTTCGGGACAAAGGAAAGTTTTAAGTCATCCTCCTGAGAATCCAGAGGGGGAAGAGTCATTTTTTCACCTATCTCCTTAGGTTTCTTCTCAGATTCCTTCGCATTGGGGAGAGGTGTTGAATCATCTTTCACTCCTTTCTCTTCTCCCCCTCCTACGTTTCCAGTCACCCGAGGAGGCCCTGAATCCTCCTGGGGCGCATTAGGAGCAGAATTTGTTTTTCCTTCTACCTCTCCATTTGCCTTGACTTGCGATGCTTTTTTCCTCCATTATTTTTTGGGATCTAGAGAATCTTTTATCCCCCCTTGTGGACGAGCCTTTCCCACCATACTCTTCCCTTTGAAAAGTGGACATGATCCAGCCTTGTGGTCAGCCTTCTTACAATGGAAACAAGCAAAAGGCACACTTTCATAGTCAATCTTTTGAGATCTATTTCCCAGACGAGATTGTAGTTCTAAAACTTGAGGCATGTCCTGGCCTTCGATGACTCCTACACAGATTCTTGCATAGTTCAATCTTTTCTTAGCTGCTGTGATAGGGTCAATGGAGAGGAGCTCTCCAAAGGTCCTGGCTATGCCATCAAAGACATCCTCATGCCAATATTCCAAAGGAAGTTTCGGAAGTCTTAACCAAACTAGAACCTGAGATTGGAAATCATTGTTCAAATCCAAGTTGGATGTCCATTTTTGCAATATTAGGTTGGATCTGCCCAAAGACCAGTTCCCAGCACATAGTATGCGAGAAAAATCTTCCAAGCAAGAAAACTCGAAAGACATGAAGCCTTTGGCCATAGCAGTCACATCTACATGCCCTTTAAGGTCCCATTTTCTCCTGGTAAATGTCCTCACTACATCAATATTAGGTCTTGGCCCTACAAATTTTCCTACCAGAGTGTTCGCCATTCTTAGGATATTGTGGTCAATAATTTCCCTAGGGATTTCCAGAGCAAAAATACCTTTCTCCTTATCAAATTTGTCAATGACTTTTGGGAAAGACGATTTACCTGATGGTTTTATCCCGAATAGATTCGACCAGCGTCCCCATGCCCCAAATGGCCCACTGCCCACATGGGGGGGAGGGGGAATCTTCTCACCTGGATGGGGCATCAAAACCCGTGGGTCCCCATCCTTTGAGGCATCCTCATCTTTCCCCTCTGTTTCCTGCCCTGCGCTTGCTGCATGCCCTCCTGCAGACGTGGTCTCCTGTCTCTAGCCTTTCTCCAGATTCGAAACAACGTGATTCAAATTGCAATTCCCACCCGCTCCATCCCTCTCTCTCATCGTGATACTTTGAATTCAGATTTTCACATTTTTTATCAAGCATAAGAAATCCTTTTTTGACTAAGATGAAGGTTGAAGCTCTTAGTTTTCATGAGATAAAGGACTTCTATGATACTAACCATAATTTTTTTGGGGTGTGGAGGGAGTGGAAAAAACCAAATATATCAAGTCAAATGAGTAAGGATGAAAAATATTTCATTAAAGAATGTATGTTGTTCAAGGGAATTCAATTATGTATACCAAGGATTTTTGTGAGAGTTAATTTGATTAAGGAAAAGCATTGTGTTGGATTAGCTAGACATTTTGGATTTGTTAAGACATTGAATTTTCTCCAGGATAAGTATTATTGGCCATAGATCTATAAGGATGTTCAGAGGTTTGCAAGGAGTTTTGCAATTTTTCAAGTTTCACAAGTAGTAAGTTAGAATACTAGTATATGTTGGAAATGTAATGACATATAGGTGACTAAGAGGGAGGGTAAATCAAGAACCACTAAAACTTTTCACTTACAATACTTTTTTTTTACTTTATTAGATTGTCTAAACTACTTTCCATGTGATGCAGGAGCATCTAGTGGTGTAAGGGCAATCCTGTATCACACAAAAATATGCTTAGAGATCTTTCTATTTAATGTGTTTTCATTTCTAGAAAAATAAATGAATAAATAAATAAATAATGTAGAGGAGAAAGAAAGTGACAAAAAAAGAAAGAAAATAATAAAAAATAGAAAAATAGGAAAAAAGGAGGAAAGAGGAATATCTATTTTCAACGTGCATAGGTGGCATAATAGAAAAATAAAATAAAAATGGTTGTCATTCCATTTATCGAAGTGTGTAGGTGGCATCTTAGAAGCCTATTGAAAGTTCCTTAAATCAAGCATTTAATATTTGTTGTGATCCATAAAGGAAATGCAATTTTCTAATTGGGCCACATGGTGATGCTTGGTTGTATTTAGGTGGAAATTCTAGAAAGTTGTGGATATGGTGGAATCCTAGAAGGTTGTGGATATTGTCTAGCTGGAATTCTAGAATGTTGTAGATAAATCATGCATTGAGTGGTAAGTGCCTATTTAAGCAAGGCATATTATCATTTGTAATCAAGTTTAAGAAGTAGAAGCTCTTGGTGTGCAAGCTAGTTGGAAGCTCTTAGTGGAGTTAGAGAGAAGATACTATGTGGAGGATTTCGTTCTCTAGAATCATACTATTGTAAGCCCATATAGCATTTTTCATTGATAATAATATTCCCCATTTCCTGTTTGTTCATTCTTGTCTTTGGTTATGTCTCCATCAAGTGGTATCAAAGTAGGTTTTCTTGAGTGTGTAGACATAGCGCCACCTGTGAGGTAGTTTTTACTAGGACTATGTGGTTGTGGGTTTGAGACAAGAAGATGCCTCCATGAAGGGAACATGGTAGAAGGGCCAAAGTTGTTACTCCTAAGGTTAGAGCCCTCTAGAGACAAGTTCAAGCATTGCAGGAGAAGATCCATACAGGACTAAATGTTGCTATAGGCAACAAAAGTTAGGAAGAAAATGAAGAAGAAGAAAATATTGGATAGGAAGGGGAAGTCCTAAATTAGACAAAGGAGAATATTTTTAGAGTCATTTCTAATCTAGGAAAAAGACCTAAAATTGATGTGGATATTTTTTAGGAAATCAAAACCTCAATGAGTTGATCGAATGGATCAATGAACTAGAGGAGTATTTTGAGTATGAAGATATTAGGGATCTAGATAGGGTTAAGTTTGCGAAGGCCAAAATGAAAGGCCATGCCAAAATCTAGTGGCAAGAGAATTAGCTAGAAAGAAATAGAAGAGGAAAGGAGAAAATCACAAGATGGGATTGCATGGTGGATAAACTAAAGAAGCAGTTCATTCTTGTTGACTATGAGCTTGATTTGTTCAAGAAAATGCAAGGATTAAAGCAAGTAGGAAAATCTATCTAAGAATATAAAGAGAAATTTTATCAACTTCTTATTAGGATAGGGTGTGCACAAGAAAATTAGGAGAAGGTTGCTCATTACCTCAGTGGGTTTCTCATTACCTAAGTGAGTATGGAGATGCCATCTCTGATAATGTTCCAAAAGGTTTTCCACCAGTAAGGTAGATCGATCATTAGATAGACTTAATCCCTAGAGCTAGTTTTCCTAAGAAGGTTGCTCATAGGATGATTCCTTCTAAAACTAAAGAACTAAATAGAAAAGTTTAGGAGCTATTGAGGAAGGGTTTGATTTGAGAGAGCTTGAGTCCATGTGTAGTACCTATAGTATTAGCACCAAAGAAGGATGGAGAGTGGAGAATGTGCATAGACTCCCGCGTTATAAACAAAATAACCATCAAGTATCAATTTCCTTTGCCAAGAATGGATGATCTTATGGACTACTTGAGTGGAGCTTAGTACTTCATAAAGATAGATCTCAAGAGTGGCTATCACTAGATATGGATATGAGAAGGAGATGAGTGGAATACTACATTCAAGACCAAGGAGGGTCTATCTAAGTGGTTAGTCATGCACTTTGGATTAACCAACGTGCCAAGCACCTTTATGCAGCTTATGAATGAGGTACTAAAGAAGTTCTTGAGAAAAAAATTTATTGTTGATTTGGATGATTTTTTATTTTTAGTAAGACTTTGGATGAACATTTATTGCACATTCATAGAATCCTTGAAAGGTTGAGGGAAGAGAAGATGTTGATTAATGGTGTAGGAGCACATTAAATTTCAAGAAGACAAAGATATAAAAGCTAGAGAAGCCATTTGTAATAAGTTGTCAAATGAGGTCTTAATATGATAAATAATGTAAAAAAGTTTATTTAATTGGTGAATGGATCTATTGACATCCATCTAAAGTCATTTGAGTCATAATGTTGGTCGAGGTTGGGTTTGTATGAAAGTTGAAATGTAAAAATGCATAAAATGCATAAAATGTTGTCAACAATGCAAAAGGGTCAAAAGAATGTAATGGGTTGGTTTAAAGGGTGGTTTGGAAGTTATAACCAACCAAAAAATCTATAAAACTGTATGTAAGGTCAAACCAAAGCATGAATGAAAGGAAGAGATACATTTTGAAACAAATTTGGTAATATTCTGAGTTGTTATTTTGATTGGTTTTTAGTTTTAGTGTTGGTTCCAGGTTTTGTATGGATATGTACAGCTTGGAAACTATGTAATATAGTATTAGATATATAGTATGATGAATCCTTCTTCTCATTCTTTTGGTTTGGTTCAATTTTATGAAAAAATTAATAAGTTATGGGTATTTTGGTGAAAGTGGATGTTTGCAGATTTGAGATTCGCTGAATACAGTCATGTTACAGCGTGTGATGCGGACATATTTTGGAGACTCAAGACCTATAATGATATTCATTGGAAAGATATGTGAACTACCTTTCATTTACAACTAGTTTGAATCATTTTTATATATATTTGTGAAAGTTATGGGCATTTGAATGAAAACTAGTTTTTAACAATTTTCATTGGAGTTACAGACAATGATTTGTGCTTGGAAATTTATATATGAATGAGAAAAATGAATGGCTTACATATTTGAAAACTAGACTCAATAATGGATAATATGGAATTGGTTTGGTTTCATTTAGATTTATTTTGAGGAAGATATTTGATGCCCTAGGCAGGGTTACCAATTTTGGTTCTGGTTTATGACAGAGAAAATGGGTCTTGGTTCAGAGTACGTAATTACTAATCTGCTTATTGGATTAGTCTCATATTTGGATATGTTTTAGAATTACTAATTTTGAACAAATACACAAAAGATTTTTTCAAGAAGATATATATAACTGAAGTTATAAACAATGAAATCAGACATAGAAATCTGATTGTGTGAGTGAAGATGTTGTCTTTATCGATGTATAATGTCAGGGTTCTTTGTTGTAATCTTTGAGATGTTCTTGGTTCCTTGAGGGTGTACCAGCCTATTGTGAATCCCTTGAGTTGAACTAAAATTCATTGAAGATAAATACAGAGGGCTCTGCATCAGATTGGTATCAGAGCTCAGAAGATTCTGAGTGTGTAGAAGGTAACCTACACCAAGCAAAGTTGGGTATATGATTTTTGTTAGTGAAGTTTTTGTGGTTGCAGGTGCTAGTTGACTCAGCTACAATGGGTGGACAAGAGAGGTCTACCAAAGGATCATAGGAGATGATCCAGGGCCAGAGAGGATGGTCCTTTGTGTGTTTCCAATAGACTAGGGAGAGAGGCATGATGGGACTCCCAGGTGAGGGACAAGAGGTTGTGATGTAGCATGGAGGAGTGGACTGAGGAATGAGAAGCACCATAGAGGCAACCAGCATAACTCCATTGATGGGAGTCATTAGTGAAAGAGATAAGAAAGTGGAGGAGGCATCAATCCAGTGATGATGGTGAAGAGGCAAAGGAAAAGATGAGGATTTTGATATAATATTTTTTCTTGTAGGTTATTGATTCCATGTTTCCAAGGGACTTGGAAACTTTTCAAGTTTGGGAGTATGGTGCAGGAGCACATTAAATTTCAAGAAGACAAAGATATAAAAGCTAGAGAATTCATTTGTAATAAGTTGTCAAAGGAGGTCTTAATATGATAAATAATGTAAAAAATTTTATTTAATTGGTGAATGGATCTATTGACATCCATCTAAAGTCATTTGAGTCATAATGTTGGTCGAGGTTGGGTTTGTATGAAAGTTGAAATGTAAAAATGCATAAAATGCATAAAATGTTGTCAACAATGCAAAAGGGTCAAAAGAATGTAATGGGTTGGTTTAAAGGGTGGTTTGGAAGTTATAACCAACCAAAAAATCTATAAAACTGTATTTAAGGTCGAACCAAATCATGAATGAAAGGAATAGATACATTTTGAAACAAATTTGGTAATATTCTGAGTTGTTATTTTGATTGGTTTTCAGTTTTAGTGTTGGTTCCAGGTCTTGTACGGATATGTACAGCTTGGAAACCATGTAATATAGTATTGGATATATAGTATGATGAATCCTTCTTCTCATGCTTTTGGTTTGGTTCAATTTTATGAAGAAATGAATAAGTTATGGATATTTTGGTGAAAGTGGATGTTTGCAGATTTGAGATTCGCTGAATACAGTCATGTTACAGCGTGTGATGCAGACATATTTTGGAGATTCAAGACCTCTAATTATATTCATTGAAAATATATGTGAACTACCTTTCATTTCCAACTGGTTTGAATCATTTTTATATATATTTGTGAAAGTTATGGGCATTTGAATGAAAACTGGTTTTTAACAATTTTCATTGGAGTTACAGACAATGATTTGTGCTTGGAAATTTATATATGAATGAGAAAAATGAATGGCTTACATATTTAAAAACTATACTCAATAATGGATAATATGGAATTGGTTTGGTTTCATTTAGATTTATTTTGAGGAAGATATTTGATGCCCTAGGCAGGGTTACCAGTTTTGGTTCTGGTTTATGACAGAGAAAATGGGTCTTGGTTCAGAGTACGTAATTTATAATATGCTTATTGGATTGGTCTCATATTTGGATATGTTTTAGAATTACTAATTTGGAACAACTCCTCCAAAGTTTTTTTCAAGAAGATATATATAACTGAAGTTATAAAAAATTAAATCAGACATAGAAATCTGATTGTGTTAGTGAAGATGTTGTCTTTATCGATGTATAATGTCAGGGTTCTTTGTTGTAATCTTTGAGATGTTCTTGGTTCCTTGAGGGTGTACCAGCCTATTGTGAATCCCTTGAGTTGAACTAAAATTTATTGAAGATAAATACAGAGGGCTCTGCATCAATTAATTTGAAGAAGTGTAGCTTTGTAAAAAAGGAGTTAGTCTACTTCGGGTTTGTTGTATCATCTGACTGTCTCAAAATGGATCCAAAGAAGTTAAAAGCCATCTTGGAATGGCCTAATCCAAGATTTTCTATGGAGATGAGATCAT
The DNA here is from genome assembly GCA_028749045.1 of Cupressus sempervirens. Lineage (NCBI taxonomy): Eukaryota > Viridiplantae > Streptophyta > Pinopsida > Cupressales > Cupressaceae > Cupressus > Cupressus sempervirens. The sequence goes on along the minus strand of CM053788.1, from coordinate 704,349,510 downwards.
TTCATAGTCTGTTTAGTTTTTACAAAAAGTTCATTAAGAATTTTAGTGGCATATGTGCACCCCTTATTGAAACAATAAGGAGGGATAGGAAAGAGTTCAAGTGGACTATAGCAGCTACAAGGAGTTTTGAGTTGTTGAAAAAGAAGGTGATAGAGCAACCTATGTTGGAAATTCCTAATTTTAGTAAAGTGTTCTAGGTAGATTTTGATACTAGTAGCAGTGCTATTGGGGCCATATTCAGCCAAGAAGGTAAGCCTATTGCATATTTTAGTGAAAAATTGAATGATGCAAAGAAGTATTTTGTTTATGATCAAGAGTTCTATACAATCATTTAGGCCTAAAAGAAATGGAGGTATTATTTAATGCCAAAAGAATTTTTCTTGTATACTAATCACCAGGCATTTTAGTACCTAAATAGCCAAGGTAAATTGAACTAGAGACATATGAAGTGGGTAGAGTTCTTAAAGAGCGATACATTTGTGTTAATCGAGTTGCAGATGCATTGAGTAGAAGATAAGTGTTACTTATAGTAATGCAAGTTGAAGTGGTTAGGTTTGATGAACTCAAGAATTTGTGCCCTAAGGATCTTGATTTTGTTGAAGCATGGAAGGCTTGCAAAGAACCTATTACTATAGATAGAACTACGTGGCTAGATTATTTGATTCAAGATGGTATGTTGTTCAAGGGCAGTCAATTATGCATTCCAAGGAGTTCCATGAGGGAAAACTTGATCAAAGAGAAACACAGTGGGAGAATGGTAGGACACTTTTGTCGAGATAAGACCATTTCCATTCTTACAGAACATTATTTTTGGCCTCAAATGTCACAAGATGTGAAGAAATTTGTGTAGAGTTATCAAGTATGCCAAGCAACCAAAGGATTTAGTCACAATACTAGACTTTATTAGCCATTGCCTATTCCATCAAAGCCTTGGGAGGACATAAGTATGGATTTTTTTCTTGGATTGCCAAGGACACAAAGGGGTAATGACTCAATATTTGTGGTAGTTGATAGGTTCTCCAAGATGGCACATTTCATCCCATGCCACAAGACTCATGATGCTATACATATTGTAGATTTGTTTTTTAAAGAGGTGGTGAGCCTACATGATCTCCTAAAGAGTATTGTTTCCAACAGAGATGCTAAATTTGTGGGGTATTTCTGGAAGACTTTATGGAAGAAGTTTAGGATAGAATTGAGGTTTAGTTCTACACATCATCCATTGTTTGATGGATAGACCGAAGTGGTAAATAGAAGTTTGGACAATTTGTTGAGGTGTTTAGTGGGAGATAAGCCCAAGGGGTGGGATTTGATTCTACCACGAGCAGAATTTTCTTACAATAACTTTGTAAGTAGGATTACTGGTAGATCAAAATTCTAAATTATGTATGGGAGTAGCCCAAGGACTCCACCAAAATTGAGAAATATGGAGCAAGGGGAGAGGACACGTGTCTAGGTAGAAGAATTTTCTGAACATATCAAGAGCCCACATGAAGAGGTTCATGCACACATCACCAAGATGAATCAACAATATAAAGCTAGGGTAGATCAAAGGAGGAGACATAAGGAGTTCCAAGTAGGGGATATGGTTATGGTACACTTATGAAAGGAATGGTTTCCAGTGGGTATTTAAAAAAAGCTAAAGATGAAGAAATTTGGCCCCTATAAAATTTGTAAGAAACATAACTTGTGAAATACATATGAGGTGGAGTTGCTAGATGGGATTCACATTTCTCCTATCTTCAACATTGAAAACTTAACAGAATATCATGATGATGGTACATATGAGGGGTTGATGCTGGAACCATGTCCAATTCCTACTTCTAAGAAGGAGGAGATAGAAGAGATTCTAGATAGTCATGTGGGTAGGAGTACCAGGAATAGGTAGTATGAAGAATACCTAGTGAAGTGGAAAGGACAACCAATAGAGGACTCAACTTGGATATCAGCAGTTGAGGTTGCCCATTTGGGTTTTCCTCTACCATAAAGTGACAAGGGCACTTTCCAATCTACCTTGGGTGTCTGATGGAGGAGCATCCAGTGGTGTAAGGGCAATCTTGTATCACCCAAAAATATTCTTAGAGATAGTTTCTGCTTAATGTGTTTTCATTTTTGGAAAAGGAGAAGAATAAGAAGAAGAAAATTGTAGAGGAGAGAGAAACTGATGAAAATAGAAAGAATTTTTTTTTAAAAAAATAGAAAAATAGAAAAAAAGGAGGAAAGAGGAATATCTATTTTCAACGTGCATAGTTGGCATAATAGAAAAATAAAATAAAAATGGTTGTCATTCCATTTATCAAAGTGTGTAGGTGGCATCTTAGAAGCTTGTGGAAAGTTCCTTAAATTTTGTATTTAATATTTATTGTGATCCATAAAGGAAACATAATTTTCTAATTGGGCCACATGGTGATGCTTAGTTGTATGTAGGTGGAAATTCTAGAAGGTTTTGGATATTGTGTAGGTGGAATCCTAGAAGGTTGTGGATATTATGTAGGTGGAATTCTAGAATGTTGTGGATAAATCATGCATTGGGTGGTAAGTGCCTATTTAAGAAAGGCTTATTATCATTTGTAATCAAGTTCACGAAGTAGAATTTCTTAAAGTAGAAGCTCTTGGTGTGCAAGCTAGTTGGAAGCTCTTAGTGGAGTTAGAGAGAAGGTATTGTGTGGAGGATTTCTTTCTATAGAATCATACTATTGTAATCCCATAGGGAATTTTTCATTGATAATAATATTTCCCTTTTTTTGTGTGTTCATTCTTGTCTTTGGTTGTGTCTTCATCACCATGCATGAACATAAATTAGTAAAGAAATCAAGACCATAACACTTCAACACAATATTTGGCAACGTAGAAACACTCCAAGGATAAGTTAAAAATAGGGTTGGGATAAAACCCACAATACTTCACTACTGCAATAATAAAGCTAGCTTGGTAGGGCTTATAATTGATCACTTTTGGTGATCTACATTGTTAGGAGTATGATGAAATATCAGGCCCACTTTGTGAAAGTATTTTGCAATACAATGAAGTATGTACTCCATTAATAGATCATACAAAGGTCTATTAGGTCCACCTTGCTAGATGACTTACCTAATGCACCTATTGGCATGCAATCAGTAGGATGATCATTGTTTGCAACTTGATTTTCTGATATAGATCCTTTAAAGATTGTATCACCTGACTATAATAAATGTGTATTTACTCTCCCCTATATACTACTTGGCACCCTACTAATCAATCTACTCCATATTTTCTTGATCCAGTTTCTTATATCTCTATCATATTCTTCTTTTCATTCTACTTATTCACACCTTACAAAAAAATAAAAATCCTTTCTTATATAGCCACCAAACAAATCAAATTACAAAAAACCAAAAAATCAAATTACATCTTTAGGTCCACTGAATGTTGATGCTTGGGTCACAGTGTACACTTAGGGTTATGTTGATGTTGGGGCACTCAAGTAACATTAGATGTCTTTCTTGATCTAGATTCTTGATTCACACTAAAAATTCAATGAACATTGCTAGCCCAGTTTAGACTATTGACTTGGTTTACACTGGATACCTTCAATCTACTAGGGCTACACTGAAGCATGATGACTAGAGGAAATCTTGGTTGCAATTTAACCAACCTTCATGAATGACTTAAGTGTTTTTTCACTAATTGAAAATATGTCTTTCCATAGGGTCTATAATCTCCCCCTTTGGCATTAGTGACAAAAACACTTACCATGTGCAATTCTATCATCAATCCAAAACTCTTGATAAATAAATATTAGTCAAACTCCCTCTTTCCATATGCTTGGGTCTACAACTCAATTTGAACTAAAAAAATGTGGCTTGGTCACAATTGAAATTAATTCATTTTTTTCAAAATTTTTTTTATTCATTTGTATTATGCTATCCACACACACACACACACACATGTTTCCCTTGTACATATTCCTCTACATATACATAGATGGTTCCCTCTATACATTTTCCTTTCCCTCTATACATTTCCCCCCTTGTTTTTGTTACAAATGCCATAAATATATCTTTACAAAGTTATACAAAAATGATTGAGGAAATAATGACGCACTTTCAAAATTAAAGACATAGTTTTATCCCAATTTTCTTTCAATACCTTCAAAATGTGAAGTTCAATCTATAGTTCATCTTATAACTCCATCATGAGATCTAGAACTAAGAAATTTGTATCATAAAATAGTGTCTTTGCATGTGCAAAAGTTTTCTACATTACATCCATGTGAGGAAGCATCATACTATGAATATATGTTAATGTTTCCATAATCTTGGCTTCCTCACTTAGTAGTTCATCCTATAAATCTATCAAAAATATGACCTTTACAAAATGATTAGAGCTGGAACTTAGGTTAAATGCCAATTGAATAGCACTATTCTTCAAATTTGCATCTATATTAGCTAGTTTGTCCTTTATTTCCTTGGTGAGATTTAATTTATCACATAATTTTTGAAATAAATCTAGAGAAAATTATTTAAAAATCCTTCTAATGTAGCAATAAGAGTGAACAATTTCACTTGATCAATGGAAATCTTCTTGGCTACATTTTCCAAAAATGTATTCTTGAATTTTCTTGCCAACCTTGTAGAAGTTTTTCTTGACCATTTAAGTATTTATATTATTTATATACAATGTAAATCAATTTCTCAATGATAGGGTCTTTATAATTTACCTCAACTTGCATCACATCCAAAAATATGTCCTCGATGTCTTAAAGGACCTTTACTCTATCCCTTTCTACCTTGAGATTCTTTTTCTGAGCCCTTTTTATATATAGTTCACTCAACATCTCCATTTGTCCAACCAAGAGATTGTGTTGATCCCCATTTAGAATCACAATCTCTTTATCAAGGTTAATCTCTTCTAAAACCTTTCCTTTTTCTTTTCTCTTAGCAATCAAAGAAAGTTATAAATTTATTTTCCTTTCTCCTTATCCTTCTTCTCTTCACCACTTAGTTGACTCTTCCTTTCTTCTTTTCTTCCTTTGTCAGTCATTTCCTCATCCTTGTTTGATTTCTTCTTTGTTATTTTGGGCCTAGAGGTATTCAAAATCTACCACCCAATTGTTATTTGGGTGAATGTAAGACTTTCTTTCTCCTTTTCTTTAATCTCTTCCTTCTGTGTATTTAATTGAACACTAGCTTGGCTCATAGAAGTGGGTAGAGAGGCTATTACCATAGCTTTGATCATCTCTAAAACTGATTCCTCAATTTTTTGTACACCTATTGTTGCATCATTATCTACCTTATTCTCTTCATCAAAAATAGTTTTCCACAACTTTGTTGTGGATTTAACAACCTCTTCAATATTATTTGAAAAAAATTGGAAAGACTTCAATCTAGGAGTTTCAATGTTTTCATGCTTGGTCATGGACTTCTTGATTTCTTCTCTAATTAAGTGTGGCATGAAAATTTTCAATGTTTGTTCTCTAATGTCCCTTTATATTTTCACATCCTTTATCTATCTATGAGTTACTTCCTTAAGTAATATTTTTAAAGCTTTTCTTTTCAACCCATTAGGATCATATTCCCATCTCTCCATTTTTTCAACCAAAGTATCTTCTATGTGTTGCTTTGCCACCTTGCTCCTAGGTTCATATCTAATATATTGAATCTAGACATGTCACTTCCTTCCTTTAATCTCTTCAAATAATTCTCAAATGATAGTAGGGGCTTCTTTAGTTGGATGATAGGTGTATATTCTTCTTCCTCTTCATCATCACCCTCCTAAAGTTTCAATTTCCTTCTTGGCCTTTTGGCAATGGTGATTATAGTGGTAGTTTCCTTCTTAAGTGTAGCTTTCTTTAGTGTAGACTTGATCACTTTTCCCTTCTTCTTTGGAGTTTCTTCTTCTTCATCTTTCCCTTTTCCTTTGGTAAGCATAAGATATTCATCCTTCTTGTCAAATTTCTTCTAAATATTTTCCATTATTTTCTTCCCACTCTTCAAAATTTGAGGAATCTCTACTTCTAGAGATATTCTAGTCTTAACCTCCTCATAGATACTAAAATAAGTAGCCTTAGGGTTAGCTAGCTCATTCAATAGAGCCTCATTAATATCCTTGGTATCATCAATGTTTACTTCATAGCCCAAGGGTTTTACCCATGCTATTCTAGATATGATTGCTTGAATATGAGTATTATCACAGTCAACTAGAAAGAAAATATCTTGTTCATACTACTCAACTAGCTAGTGAGGAATCTTATATCTATTCTATATCTTTTCCTTAAAATTATTAAAATATGCATCCATAATTCTATCAAAATTTTCTCCTAAATTATTGATGAAATCGTTGATCTAGTATATGATAGGTCTCTCCTTTCTCCATACCACATTACCCTTAGAAGGAAATAACTTGTACACATCAAAAAACATGCATACAAGAAGAGAACCAAACCTACAAACATTCTTCTTTAATGCCAGAATGATGTCCATTTTCTTTCCTAATCGACTTAGCTACAACTTAGCTAGGTTAAAAGACAAATTGTTCCTCACAACCATGTATGCTAGGTCAACCACTTCACAAGGTATCCTACCAGGTCTTCTTGAGCTACAAATCTTGTGGGAAATTATATGGATTTAAAACTTGATCTCCATGCTCATGACATTTTTCAGTTTCATTCCTCAACCATCCCATTAAGCTAGGCTTGTCTTCACAAGCTCACCTTAGGCTAGAGTTGTGGTGGTCTTAGGTCCATGTAGTATAGGGTATTCTATGACTTAATGGAATCATCTTCTTTGTAATCTTCACTAGTTTCTCAAGCCAAAATGATATATCATGAACCTTACTCAAAATCTATCCAATCCACTTAATTTGGAAATTTTTTGGCACATACAGTGCATTATTCAAACCCTTTACTTCTAAATTTCTATGCTCATGTTTTAGCACTCCATTCTCACACACTGCATTATATTCTTCATTTAACTTGAAATAACCTAATTCTTGAATTGGACAATCATAAAATGACCTAATATCATTAAGGGGGTGATCAAATGATCTATAATGTGGTATTTCTACTCAAAAATTGTATGGTAAAGCTCAAACTTTTGTGCCTTGTATACTACATTCTACACCAACATATCAGATCCCTTTTTTGTCTTTGCACTGGAGTTGGATATCATTTTTCTCAATGACTGAAGAATTATACTAACTAATAAATTTTATGAAATGTACTTCTACAAATTCACTGAACAACACAAAAAAATTCTCTTGATCACTTCAGGGTTCAAAAATTGTTATGCTCAAACCAATCTTAGAATTTGTACTGAAAGAATGATGCAGGAGCATCTAGAGGTATAAGGGCAATCCTATTTCACCCAAAAAAATGTACTTAGACTTAGTTTCTATTTTATGTCTTTACATTTTTGGATACCCATTTGGCTCAAATAAAGGTTCCAACTCTCATAGTTCAACTATCAGTGCATTTGAAAATCCTGAAAAAATAGGAGCATGCAATTTGACCATCATTCTGGTGACCTAGAAGGTGCAACTTGGCCAGATGAATGTAATTGATATTTAGAGCATTCTAGAAAAATAATCAGGTCAAAAGGCCCCATGGTTTGAAAGTTATTACAGTTTTTTGGGTTTTGGAGACCTCCTAAGAATGCTTCAAAGTCAAGTTTGGGGCATTAAATGACCTCTAAAAGGGCCAAAAAATGGGGGACAAGCAAAACTGGTCCATAGGGCTATAGAGCGCTTCGAGAGCTTTCCGAAAATGTAAACGGTTCGTCAATCGGAGCTACGGTTCAAAAGTTATGCCTCCCGGAAGTTCGGCTACCGTTTCTGGATTCTTCTAGATTTGCACCGACTTCTAACGCAGCTTCTGGAACCTTCTATTTTGTCAGTGGATGCCTACTAGCACTTTCTAGAATGTACTCCTAGTCCTTAACCCTTCGGGATCTATTTAAGGAGATTTTTGGCATTGTAAAAGGCAGTTCGGATAGGAGCTTGAGAGGAGGTGCTAAAAGGAGAAATATTCTCCAGAGTTATGCTATTGTAAGCTCGTAGGGCATGTTTTGAAGTTTATATTCTCTGCACTGTTTGTACTAGCTTATTTTCTCAGTTACTATAATTCCCCTTTTCTATTGTGTCCATTCTGTTGTTGGGTTGTGTCCCCATCAAAGAATAAACTCTTGATTCTATCATTTATAAAAAAAAAAATCAACTTTTAGGGCCTAATAAATTCTCTAGACTTGGTAGGTGAGATGACTCAATTGAGTCTTTGAACTTGAGCTTGACATTAATTGTTTGTCGTGAAGTTTGGTTAGAGCTTTAACCTAAGGCTTTTCTTAGTGATGCTTAATAGCTTGGTTATAATTGAAATTCAACTTGGTTAAACTTATTTTTTACCACTTGTCCTAGTGCATCTTAGTATGTAGAATTTGGACTATTCCTTCTTTCTTATCTAGAACTTATGTTGGATCTTCTTTGGATTCATAGTTCCAACATCTGCTTGAATGCTTAGTTAGATGTGGATGCTTCACCCAACTCATTAGTTTGGATGAAAATAGATTCATTATTTTTCCTTGTGTTTTGCTTTGATTTCCTTACCCATTTCTGATTCATTTGAGTTTTTATCTCTTCAACCTTTGTTTTCCCTTTGTCTTCTTCACTAGAATTTATTGTGGCTCAATTCATAAAATTTCTTTCCAAATTACTTATCCTTTTGCATACATAACATCTCTCATTAGTATGAATTTTCTTGAAGTGTGTCCTTACACAATTTTACTCAAATGTGGTCATTTTCTCCACATAGATGAAATCTTCCCCATGTAATTTAGTGCCAACTAATAAAATCTCTTTGTTTGGTTCCATTTTATTGATTATTTGGATTCTATTGATTTGATGTACACTCATAAGATTTGTGGCCATGCTTGTGACATGTGAAATAGTTTCCTTCAAATTTTGATCTAGTTTTGCATTCACTTTCCTTGTATCCATACTTGTTATAATTATAGAAATAACCTTTGAACTTGGATTGCATAGTATTAATCTAGGAAATTCTTGATGTATGACCTATTTTTTTTTAAATTATTACAAGTAGGTCTTTTATCCTTCTATACTCCTTGCTCTAATGATTCTCCTTAATCAATACACCCTTATCCATTAGTGCCTTTTGGTCTATTCAAAGTTTATTTATATAATTGATTAACACTTTCTTGTGACCTCAACCATATTTAATTGAATTGATTTTCAGCTATTAAATCATTTTGGAGTCTATCATTCTTTGTTCTTAGATTGGTGATTTTGTGATTTGCATTATCTAGCTAATTTTCCATATCTGCCTAATGTTGAGATAGCAACTAGATTTCATTGGTCTTTTCTTCCAATCTTATTGCAAGACATATTTTATCTTAATCTACCATTTCTTTGTCATTTACTACTTTTTTATTTTTTTCCATGACTTCACATAGCTTGATTGAGTGACTTTCCTTCTCTCTTTTCAATTTCCTTATTGTAAAATGGTATTCCCTCCTAGTAGATCTTCTATAGCTACATCTACTTCTTTTGAACTCCTTCTTGGTACAGGTCTTCTATTATTTATTCTATTTATACATTGATATTCATTTGCATAGCCAATTCTTTTCTTCTTTTAAAGAGTGAGTGAGTTTCTATGGAAACTTAAGGAGAAATCTCATTTTCATTTAAGGAACTAAGGATTTTGCCTCTTCATTGCACTTTCTCATGTGTAAAATTGCATAAATGCACATTTCCTCACACAGTGTATGCCATTTTCTCATGTAGGCCTATGCATGATCTTGCATGAAATCTTGCAACAATATATGCAAATAAAGTATTCAGAATTTAGATTTATCATTATGCATTTGACTAATGGTCTTTTATGAAGCATTTTTTTAATTTTTATTTCTATTTTTTTTTCTATAGCTTAATAGTAGTTTGCAGGATATTTTGACTTTTGACTTTTTCATAGGTTTTGGCTCTTTTTAAGCTATTTTATGGGTATAAAAAAGAACAAAAAAAGTTAAATTTTATTTTCCATAGTTAAGCTTCCATTTGATTAATGGTGTTTTCTAAAGCATTTTATTTATAATTTCTAGTTTTCAATAGCTTAATAGTGGTTTGCAAGATGCTTGATGAAAATAGCTTTTATCCAAACACTTCAAACATATACTAACTATGTGAATGCATGACGCTTGTCAAAGATATGCATGATGAAGATTTGTTTCAAATCCACATAAAAATTGTTTCTTCTTTTACTGTTGTTCACACATAGTATAAATAAGGCTTGTGAACTTCATAGGGTGTAAGATACAAGAATAGGGGAGTATGCTCTTTACCACTTGGAGGTCATGACCAAGGGTAAATAAGAAACCTAAAAGCCTCTAAAAGATGACATCTAAGGGAGGCAAGAAAGTTAGTGGTTCTCCCAAATGAAGTGTTTAATGAAGAGATGATGATTTCCTTTTAGGGGATCAAAGTCTTGGAATAGGACAAGGTGGGATTGATTAAGCTAACTTGGTGATTAACATGTCTTGCATGTTTGGGCAAGGAAATGAGGTAGAGGAGTATGCTCTTTCCCCTTAAGGGAAATCAAAAACTTTGACCATTAGATCCAAACCGCCAGTTTGAGTCAATCCTTTAGAGGGCCTACTTGAGTGATCCAACCTCTGAGGAAGACAAAAAAATTCAAAAGGTCATGGAAATCCTACTGAATGAAGAGAAAGAAAAATACCTCCTCAAACTTACCCAAGAGGGAGCTAAGCTACCCCATAATTTCAATGTGGAAACTATCATCATGCATGAAGAGGAAACTAAGACTTCAAAACTCCAAAAACAATTGAAAATTATGCAAGACCAACCAACTCAGATAATGCATGAGATAGAAAAACCCATGAAAACATACACCTTAGATTCTCTTTGTCCATTTTCATTTGATAAGAGCATAGACATTCCTCCTTTTCCAAGAGGAATAGAGTTACATAAGTATGATAAATACTTTGGGACTACTGATCCCCAAGATCATTTTCCAGAATTGGTGCCTTGTTTATGGAATTTATGCATAATCAGATGTATCTCATGCATTTATTCCCAAGAAGTCTAGGTGGTTAGGCTATGGATTGGTTTTCACACTTGATGAAATTTCCAACTTGTTTGTCTAGTAGTATTCTCATAACATTCAATACCCTATTAACATCTGATATTTGTGTAATCTTAAGTAGAATGTTGAGGAACCTTTCCTCACATTCCTTCAAAGGTGGAGACAACTTTATACTAAATACTCACACAAAATCCCAAAAATAGAGAAACTTGACATCTTAATAGATAACCTCCTACCTAATTTTGGGTATAGAGTCCAACTTCAAGGTCCACACACTTTTGACAAGATGGTCACACATACTATCCACATAGAGGAATTCATGGTCAAGAAGGGTGAACTTACTTTTTAGAAGGACACAAAACAAGGTTCCACCTTTAAGAAGGACAAATCCAAGTATGTCAACAAGAACTAAGAAATTGTACATGATGTGGGTGTTGACAATGTCACTTCTAAGCCTACTAAGACAACATTTAATCTCATGGATAGTCTCAATGTGGCCAAGAATATTAAGAAACCTCCTCTTGACAACAAGACATCTAGGAACAGATTGAGAAGCTCATGAGCCATATGCCCTAAATGAGAGTATACACCTCTGGGTGAACCATTGGATGTGGTTTACAAAACCTTGTTATAGAACAAGCTTACTCTCATCCTTATGATCCACAACCACGCCCACCATGGTGTAATGAAACTACATTTTGTGAGTACCACCAAAATAAGGGGCACAAAACTAGTAACTACATAAACCCCCATCACAAATTCTAGGACATGATTGATGATGGTGACATTGTGGTTGACAAACATAACAAGAACTTGAATCATAAGACTTTCAAAGAGCCCTTCCTAGATTATGAAAAAGGAGAGAGCTCAAAACCAAGACCTGACAACAAGTTCAACTATGCATACTCTAATGAAAACAATGTGATCAACATGGTTGAACCTATGGATTTTGAGTACTATGATGTCATTAGCATTAAGGGCAAGTAAGATACTACTAAACCCAAGACACCATTTGTCTTGAGGGGCCCTACTTCCAATGCAATAAACAACACATCTTCACAACACTGTGCTAACGGTGTTACATGCTCTCATGCCAAGTTGGTGCTTAGAGGCCCTATGCCTTCTACTCCTAATCTTGAACAACATAAAGACAAAACCCTTGCTAGTCGATTTGGCAAAGGTGCAAAATTTGAGAAAAATTCACCAGCAACTAGCTATAGTGTTCTCGATCAATTAAAATGAACTAATGCTCAAATAACAATCTTTAAGCTACTTAAAATCTTGCCTACTCATAGGAAGATTCTAGACAAAACCCTCACTAAGGAAAATATTCCTCAAGATCTTGATCTTTAGTGATTTTCATCTATGGTAGATCACCTGACCTCACCCTACTTTATGTCCTTCTCTGAGGAGGATGATAACTCACTGAGTCACTCACACAATCAACCTCTAGACATTGAGTTCATCATACATCAAACACATGTTTTTCAGGTACTCATTGATTATGGCATTGGGCTAAATATTGTCTCTGCTATCTTCTTAGAAAATTAAATTATTCTAAGGACTCTATTGATCCTCACCACAAGATTACTAGCAAAGTATATGACAAAGTTGAATGAAAGTCTCTTGGTCTTGCGGTCTTGCCCCTTAACACTGGTCCTATAGAAAGGGATGTCAGATTTCAAATCCTTGACATTCCCTTAGCTTATAACATTTTGCTAGGATGGCCCTAGATACATGAGATGCACGTTGTGCCCTCCACATACCATCAATGCATCAAATTCTTGTTTCATGGCTCTAAAGTCACTATTCCTTCCAGTACTAGTTACACCTAAAATATGCCCAAAGATGTTGAGAATTTTATCCTTGCTAACAAGGAATCTATTGATTATTATGACAACAAGCTAAAAAAAATTGAGCAATTAGTCAAGCTAAAAGAAACTAGCATGGGTGAGTACCATATCGAACCAGTGTTGTCATTAACATCTCTTCCTGAGTCTCCTCATCATTATGGAAGACTATCTAAGGCAAAGAAGCCCTATGATTTGACACCTCAAACCAAGTATAATGACACTTTTTCCAAGGCTATAGTTCCCTTAGAAGATGAAAGTGAAACTAGAGCCATTGTTGCATGGCTTTATAAAGAAGAGACTCCACTAGACTTAACAAAAAAATCTTGCAAGATCACTCCTAAGAAGTATCATCCTAGTTTTAAACTCATGAAGTGATTTGAGTATAAGGGAATTGGTCCTATTGGGTGCAATAACAATGTTCTAGTTGATTCTATCAAAGCAATACCTCGAAGAAATAGAGATACATCTGGTCTAGGCTTTAAGAAGGTTCCCTTCCATTTAGGGGCTAACAAATTCATACCAGAGCCTGAGAGTTCATTCAAAAATGAGTCACAAGCTAAGTCTAATACTAAAGAAGATAATACTAATGATGAGGATCCTTATCCTTATCCTATTCCTAATGATCTTACTCAATTCATTGCTAAGCTAGATGACTTTGGCCATGTGTTAGCACTATGGATAGTACTAGTGATTCTTTTGAGGAAAATACTGATCCACAACATGCCCATTTAAAACAAGGTGAGTCTATTCAGGTGTTACATATTGAATACCTATGTAAAAATCTAGACGATGGAGAGTATGTACATGTCACTATTGCAGAATTCTATAGCCTATCACCATTGGGGAATTCTACATCCTATCACCATGTAGCACTAATTCTAAGGAATATGAATTTGACTCTCTTTTGAAAGTAACTACAGATAAAGATATTGACCCACTTCATGTCTATGAAAACCAACTTGAAGTGGGTGAAGCATCTAGGATTATGTTAGACAGGTTTGATCCAACTAGTGTCCTTAAGTCTTTGATTGATGACATTAGTTCTCAAAGGCATTCAAACATACTTGTGGATGAAGCTGCTCTAGGTCTCAAATTGTTGGTCCAAACATTTAATGACTATACCATGAATACAATCAAACTTTCCACTACTATTTCACTCATATATCCCAAGCTTATAGACTAGAATCCTAATGAATCTAGTGAAGTCCCCACATTCTAGAATGACTATGCTCTTGCCTACTACTTGAATGTTGTTGAACCTATAACATCTTCCACTAGGGAATAGAGCATCGACATGACTAAAGTTGACATCAAATATCTCAATCATACAATTAAAAGGAAAAAATATAGAAGGTCTAATGGTGAAAACCAAATTGTGGCAATGTCAAAACCCAACAAAATAAAATAAAAAGACATATCCAAGGGTGAAAACCTCTCTAAGGTTCTTGCAGATGAGATATTTGATGCACTTCTAAGTTAATTTCAAGAGAGATCATCAATGTTGATAGAGCCAACACAGCCAGTCAATGTGGGCATAGAAGAACATACTCATATGATATATTTGGCATAGTCACTATCTCCAGAAGAAAGGGAGGAATTCATTGCCTTCTTTTGAGAAAAGAAGATAAAATTTTCTTGGACATATTTTGACATGCCAAGACTAGATCTTGATCTCATTATGCATCATCTGTCCATTGCACTAGGCATCAAACCAATTAAACAAAAAAAATGGAAAATGCATCCTCATGTTGTATTACTCATCAAAGATGAATTGGAGAAGCTTCTAAAAGCTAGATTCATCCATGCAATTGATTATGCTAAATGTATATCCAACATTGTCCTAGTCTCTAAGCATGATAAATCTATTAGAGTTTGTACTAACTTTCATGTCCCACCTTAGCATGTCCTAAGGATGATTTTCCACTTCCCAACATTGATATGGTAGTGGAAATGATAATAGGATATGAGATGTACTCACTCATGGATGGGTTTTCTAGTTATAATCAGATAAAAATTGTGCTAGAAGATTAGGAAAAGACTACCTTTACATGTGTATGGGAAATCTTCTACTGGAACGTAATGTCATTTGGATTGAAAAATGATAGTGCAACATATTAGAGAGTAGTAACTACAATTTTCCATGACATGATGCATAATACCATGGAGGACTCTGTGGATGATACCTTGGTCAAAAGTACAAAATACAATACTCATTTACAAGATTTGGGACCCATCCTAGATTGCATGGAAAAGTTGAGTCTCAAGCTTAATCCTAAGAAATGTGCATTTGGCATCACATCAGGGAAACTACTAGGATACATTATGTCTACAAAAGGAATTGAGGTGGACCTAGAGAAGGTTCAAGAAATAATGGATATGCCTCCACCCCATAAAATTAGCTAGATAAGAGGTCTACAAGGAAGACTCCAATCTATTCATAGGTTCATCTCACAGTTAGCAGATAGATCACAACCTTTTAAAAAGACTTTACATAAGGATGTGAAATTCAACTCAAGTCAGGATTATGAGAAAATCTTGACACAGATAAAACAATATCTTGCTAATCCACCAATATTTATGCCTCCTATATATTAGAAGCCTTTGAGTTGTACATTTTTTTAACTAAAACATCTTTGGGAATCTTATTAGCTCAAGAGGACAAAAATAACAAGGAGAGAGCTATTTATTATTTGAGTTGCACACTAATCTCTAATGAGAAGAATGACAACATCATTGAGAAAGCTTTTTTGGCAATTGTCTTTGCTTCTCAAAAGTTTAGATGCTACATGCTTGCACACACTATGTATCTTATGGCTAAAATAGATCCACTAAAGTACTTGCTTAGTAAGGTGGCTCTCACAGGATGATTGGTTAAGTGTGTCATGATACTCAATGAGTTTGGCATTCAGTATGTTGAACAAAAAGCTATCAAGGGACAAGAAACTATAGATCAGCTAGCAGATACACCTATGCAGAGTCTTCTCCTGATGAACAATAATTTCCCTAATGACTCAATTCTCACAGTTACACACCAAACGTGAGTGATGTTTCTTGATAGGTCCTTCACACAATAGGAATCCAGAGCTGGATTACTCTTCATAATTCCATAAAGATATTCATTACCCAAAGCATACAAGATTTTGTTTCCTTGTATAAACAACATTGCTAAATATGAGGCTTTGATTAATGGTATGAAGATTGCATCTAAATGGAAAGTTAATCAATTAGATATCTTCAGGGACTCCCAGCTCATAATCAACTAGGTTAATGATGTGTATCAGACAAAGGATGAGAAATTGATCCCTTACAAATATGTGGTTGATGACCTAAAGAAGTATGTTGTGCACATCACCTTCCAGAAAATTCCTTGAGTAGATAGCAAAGTAGTTGATGCAATGGCTACTTTGGCCTCCTTGCTAGAGATTCTCACCAATGATCTCTAGCATGAGTTCTTAGTGGAAGCATTACACTACCCGACCTATGATACCGCTGATTCTAGGATGATCTATTCTATTGTAGGACAAGACTCACCTTACTACCATCACATTTACTCTTATCTCCATAACCAAACCATTCTAGAAAGTTTCACCCCTGTGAGCATCACCTAGATCCAATGAGTGCTAAGTGTTCCATTTATTCTCATGAGAGATGGATTCATGTTGAATCACTACTCATGAAACATGGGTCATCGAGTTTCACTCAAAATCACACAGTTAAATCCTGATATTCACATCACAATTTGACTAGCTATGGAAATCACGTCCTACATATTAATTGATGAGCTTAAGGGGCTTTCTAATGAATGGTTCATAAGGCACAACACTTGGTGAAGGTTTTGCAAATGGGGTTGCAAGCTTTGGGTTTAATTGTGGAGGAAACTCCGTAGTTAAGCGCGCTCAGGCTAGAGTAGTACTAGGATGGGTGACCTCCCGGGAAGTCCCGGTGCTTCACCCCTGTGAGCATCACCTAGATCCAATGAGTGCTAAGTGTTCAATTTATTCTCATGAGAGATGGATTCATGTTGAATCACTACTCATGAAACATGGGTCATCGAGTTTGACTCAAAATCACACAGTTAAATCCTGATATTCACATCACAATTTGACTAACTGTGGAAATCATGTCCTACTTATCAATTGATGAGCTTAAGGGGCTTTCTAATGAATGGTTCATAAGGCACAACACTTGGTGAAGGTTTTGCAAATGGGGTTGCAAGCTTTGGGTTTAATTGTGGAGGAAACTCCGTAGTTAAGCGCGCTCAGGCTGGAGTAGTACTGGGATGGGTGACCTCCCGGGAAGTCCCAGTGCTCTACCCCTGTGAGCATCACCTAGATCTAATGAGTGCTAAGTGTTCCATTTATTCTCATGAGAGATGGATTCATGTTGAATCACTACTCATGAAACATGGGTCATCGAGTTTGACTCAAAATCACACAGTTAAATCCTGATATTCACATCACAATTTGACTAGCTGTGGAAATCATGTCCTACTTATCAATTGATGAGCTTAAGGGGCTTTCTAATGAATGGTTCATAAGGAACAACACTTGGTGAAGGTTTTGCAAATGGGGTTGCAAGCTTTGGGTTTAATTGCGGAGGAAACTTCGTAGTTAAGCGCGCTCAAGCTAGAGTAGTACTAGGATGGGTGACCTCCTGGGAAGTCACGGTGCTTCACCCCTATGAGCATCACCTAGATCCAATGAGTGCTAAGTGTTCCATTTATTCTCATGAGAGATGGATTCATTTTGAATCACTACTCATGAAACATGGGTCATCGAGTTTGACTCAAAATCACATAGTTAAATCCTGATATTCACATCACAATTTGACTAGCTGTGGAAATCATGTCCTACTTATCAATTGATGAGCTTAAGGGGCTTTCTAATGAATGGTTCATAAGGCACAACACTTGGTGAAGGTTTTGCAAATGGGGTTGCAAGCTTTGGGTTTAATTGTGGAGGAAACTCCGTAGTTAAGCGCGCTCAGGCTGGAGTAGTACTGGGATGGGTGACCTCCCGGGAAGTCCCAGTGCTCTACCCCTGTGAGCATCACCTAGATCCAATGAGTGCTAAGTGTTCCATTTATTCTCATGAGAGATGGATTCATGTTGAATCACTACTCATGAAACATGGGTCATCGAGTTTGACTCAAAATCACACAGTTAAATCCTGATATTCACATCACAATTTGACTAGCTGTGGAAATCATGTCCTACTTATCAACATTACCTTATTCGTAATGCTTCACGATATGTCATTATTGCTGATGACTTGTTTAGGAGAGGTCTCAACTAAACACTCCTTAGGTGTTTAGAAATCAAAGAGCCCAAATATGCATTAATTGATGTTAATGAGGGCATTTGTGGATCCCACTCAAATGGCTTGACACTAGCTTGCAAACTCATTAGAGTTGGTTACTATTGGCCTAAAATGGAACAAGAGGCAATCAACTACACCAAGTCCTACAAGTAGTGCTAGCTCCATGGGAATCTAATTCATGCTCCAACCAGGGAGCTAATTCCATCTACCACAATGTGGCAGTTTCAACAATGGGCCTTTGACTTGGTGGGTTAGATTCACCCATCTTCTTCTAATGGACATAATTTCATTATTATAGCTACATACTACTTCATGAAATTGATAGAGGTAGTAGCCCTCACAATAGTAAATGTAAAAACTCTAGCTCATTTTATCACTAATTACATCATATGCAAGTATGGTGTACCATCCTCCATCATTACTAACAATTGAGGATAGTTCAAAAACAAAGACCTCAAGGAACTATGCAAAAGATTCAAAATCACACAACATTGGTCTTCTATCTATTATCCCTAGGGTAATGGTTAGGAAGAGGCATCAACCAAGATGATCCTCAAGATCCTCCATTGCATAGTCACCAAATCTAGGAGGGACTGGCACCTCCAGATTATTCTAGCTTTGTGGGCATATAGGACAAGCATCAATACTCCAATAGGTACAACACCCTTTGCTTTGTTTTATGGAGAAGATGTTGTGCTTCCAATAGAAGTTGAAATTCCTACTCTAAAAATCTCTATGAAAGGCCTTATTACTGATGAATATTATAGAATAGCTTAGCTTCAGGAGCTAGTACTACTAGATGAACATCGATAAGTGGCATGTGATCATCTATGAGCTTATTAGTAGTGAATCTCTAGAAGCTGCAATAGGAAAGTTAAGCCATGTGACTTCCAACTAGGTCATCTTGTCCTGAGAGAGAATCTTAAAAATCAACAACAGGTCCAAAAAGGGAAGTTTGATCTGAACTAGCTTGGTCTTTACATAATTACTACAATGTATGGATCTGGTGCTTACTAGGCTTCTACAGCTAAGGGAGAAGTGCTCAAGGAACATTTCAACACTCTCCACTTCAAGTAGTTTTACATCTAATCTTCTCTTAGAAGCTCTTTGTACATATCTAAATGTCCAAAAAAAAAATCTAAAAATTGCAAATAATCCTAAAAAAAAAATCATTATCTTGGTGAAAACCTAGCAATAGGTGCCTTCATAATACCAAAAAAAATTGAAAAGGTTAAAAAAAAAGGAAAAAAACGGAGAAAAATACAAAAAAAAATTAAAAAACAAGAAAGTGCCATTAGTGAAAACCTAGAAATAGGTGCGTCGTTCTCCCAATGCTCCATCTTGCAGTGCATATTTGGCTCCCTGCATAGTTTCTTTCCAACTTTAGTTTACTACTTTTTTCTCATGTATCCAAGGATTGACTCTTGTCATAGCTCGGAGGCACTACTCTCTAGTATCCTAGAATCTCTTTTGTGATAATAATGGTTGTTTCAGTTATGTCTTGCTACTGTTGCTAGTGTCACACTTTGTCAAGATTCTCCTCATAGAATCTCTTCCATGATAGTCACTAGTTGTTTCAATTATGTCTACCTACTATTGGTAGTGTCACTTTTTGTAAAGATTCTTCTCATAGAATCTCTTTCACAATAGTCACCAGTTGCTTCAGTTGTGTCTACCTATTGTCGCTAGTATCAGTCTTTGCCAACATTCTCCTCATAGAATCTCTTTCGTGATAGTTAGCAATTATTTTAGTTATGTCTACCTACTATCACTAGTGTCACACTTTGTCAAGATTCTCCTCATATAATCTCTTTGGTGATAGTCACCAGTTATTTCAGTTGTGTCTGCCTATTGTCACTAGTGTCACTCCTTGTCAAGATTCTCCTCATAGAATCTTTTTCACGACAGTCACCAATTGTTTCAGCTATGTCTTCCTACTATCGCTAGTGTCACTCTTTGTTGAGATTCTCCTCTTAGAATCTCTTTTGTGATAATCACCAATTTTCCTAACTATGTCTACCTACTATCACTCATGTCACTTTTCAAGATTCCTTAATGGTAGATCTCTCTTGCATTAGTCACCAGTCGTTCTAGCTATGTTTGTCTACTATCACTCAGTCCTCTTTAGGTTCTTCACATTGAAGATTCCTCTTTGACCTCAGTCACTAGTCATTCTAGCTACATTTTTCTACTATTTTCATCATACTTGAAGAGATTTCTTTCATCTATGAATTGGACATTGACACTTGACATCAATTCCAAAAACATGAATTCAAAATTACATACTTGTTTAGATATACTAAGTATTTTCTTTGTTTGTTTCATTTTCACTTCATCATGTCTCCTCGAGCAATTTGATGATGTCATTTTTAACTAGAGAAGCAAGGACTAGGGGCATGATCTTTTCTTTCTTTCTATTTGTGGTTTAGTTTCAATGAATGGGATATCCACTATAAGAGCCTCCATCTTGTATTGGATGGCTATGTGTACCTTGACTCCTTTTATATGGATAAATCAATGAGGTTGGTTCTTCTCCTTGCTTGTTGAAGTGAACTCTTTATGCTACAAAAAATATCAATACTCATCCTACTAAGTGAATGGATGGGTCACTGTGAGTATATATGGAAAGTTTTGTCTCAGGTTATAGACACAAGGGCCATTGCAAACATAATAGTTATTGATTACATAGCATAAGAGGGATCTCCTGTGTGTCTGGTGTGTCTACATGCAAGAAACATTTTGGTCATCCTAGTGTTTATGCTCTGACACTTATTTTTACTTGCTATATTAAAAGGGACAAATGTTCTAGTCATTCTAGCTTCTTGTGCTTTGAATTCTTACATTTAATCCTAACAAAACTAGAACAAATGTCCTATTCATATTCCTGTGATTGTAATGTTAGTGGGAATTGTATGACATTTGGGATTCACTATATGCTTAGTGATGATAATTATCAAAGCTTTGTAACCAGATCTAGGGTTGCATCTAGTTTAACATTATATCTAGCATAAGATTGCATTGCATAAGCACATGGTTCGATCATAAATCCACTTACATTCTTTGCGATGAGGAATTGTCAGCTTATTCAAAGTATCATGTTTCTTCATGACTACACAAATGATTGGTTAATCACCCTCTTGGCTACTTTGACTGCTCTAAATCTATTTTTGGGATCAAATTCCAAATTTGACACACTTAAATAGCTCAAAATCACATTTAAAAAGTTTGGGACTGGGATGATCGAATGCTTGTGCAATCTATTTTTTCTGATACTTTGTGAATCTTGAAATCTTTTCAAATCACACTTTCTTCAAATTTTCTAAGATTTTTGGAAAAAGTCAAATTTGGTCAAACTTTGGTCAAAATTGATCTTTTTAGACCTCAAAATCACTTCAAATTGGCTTCTATATTTCTTTTGATCATTCTGATCTCTTCTATATTTCTTCTGATCATTTTGATCTCTTCTAAACTCTTTTGATTGTTCTGATCTCTTCTAAATTCTTTTGATCATTTTGATCTCTTCTATATATCTTATAATCATTCTGATCTCTTCTAAATTCTTCTGATCATACTGAATTCTTCTATATTTCTTCTGATAATTTTGATCTCTTCTAAAGTCTTCTGATTGTTATAATCTCTTCTATATTTCTTCAAATTTTTCAATCTCTTCTAAATTCTTTGGATCATTCTGATATCTTCTATATTTCCTTTAATCATTCTAATCTCTTTTATGTTCTTCTAAGCATTAGATTTCTTCAGTATCTTTTTAACATACTACACTACATCACATTTTTGGTGTGTCATCTTTTGATTTCGCTCTTGAAGGGGTAGAATGATTACATCATTGAATGTAAATTTCAACTCAATATAAATCTTATGTCCTCATCACTCGGGGAATTTCATCACTAGGGGCATCTTGTTCCCCTCTATCTGGCATCAATTGTCATCTATCTCATCTTTTCATCAGCTGATCACATCTTATAACATTTCTAGTCAAATTTTGATAGACAGGTATCAAGATAGTCTAAACCTTGACTCCTAAAGATCAAGCCTCATTCTAATGATGAATCTACAACTCATGATTGGATCATGTTATCATTTATGCTTAGGTATCTAGGTGTTCTATCTAGATCCTTAAAGGTTAAGATTCATTTTGGAGGAAACATTTTTAAATGTTTATTCAACTTAGGTATCTAGTTGTTCTATTTGGATCCCTTAAGATTAAGCTCCATTTTGGAGATAATCTTTAAAATCTTGTCAATTTAGGTATTTAGGTGTTCTATCTAGATCCCTTAAGGTTACGCTCCATTCTTGAGATAGTCTTTAAAATCTTATTCATCTTGGTATCTAGGTGTTTTATCTAGATCCCTAAAGGTTAAGCTTCATTCTAGAGAAAACCTTTAAAATGCTTATCAATTTAGGTATCTAACTATTTTTCTTGGATTCCTTAAGGTTAAGCTATGTTTTGGAGATAATATTTAAAAGCTTATCAATTAGTCTCAGTGTCATTAATTTCAAAACCAATTGTTGGCATTATATTGTATTTGTCATTAGTGACAACACTTATTTGATTCTGAATGATTACCAAACTCGTGACTTAGTCTACAGTGTATATCGAGCATTCAATGGTTACCTTGTAGGTTCATCACTTAAGCAGTTCACACCGAGCATTCCTAAAGCTACCGAGTGAGTGTGCAGTCCAATAGTATCTACCAAGCCTATAGTGTTCATCGAGCTTCACAATGTCTACTAATTCATTAGTTTGTGTGATGGAAGCTAATGTTTACCAAGTGATGGATGTGTAGTGTTTACTAAGAAAAAGAAAGGTAAACAAAGGATTCAGTGGATGTCGAGTATTAGAAGGTCACCAAGTCATCTTGAAGAACCCAAGTTTTCTACTGTTTGGCTAACGTAGTAATATTTTTTTCACTTTTTTTTGGTCGACCTTGCAATTTTAATTATTGGAATGGTATATATGTAATATATTATATCATTTGCAATGTGTGTGTGTGTGTGTATCAAGGAATCGACATGTAATGCGTTGAGAAGAGTAAATGTGAATTAGCAGCAAAGTAGAGTATTCAACAAGGTCTACAATGAGCAATAAAGATTCATTAGTTACAAGAGGTGATCTATATTTCAAGGATCTAATCAAAAATGAAGTTGTAAGTAGATCCACTATTTCATCCTAATAGGTGAATTAGTTTTGTAAATCCTTTAACAAGGTAGACTTAACAATCTATGTATAAATCTCCTAACAGAGTACATACTTCATTGTATGTTTGTAAATCCTCTAACAAGGCGGATCTAGTAGTCCAAATTGCTCTTAATAGGGCAGATCATCAGAAGTGATCAATGTAAGCCCTAACAGGCCAACTTTATGCTGCAGTAGTGAAGTTTTATGGGTATCATCCCCACCCCAGTTTTACTTTCTATTTGGAAGGTTTTTGGGTCACCAAAATTCTATGTTTATGTGTTATAAATATTTATCTTTCTCATTCATATAGTAGATTAGATGAATGAATGGATTAAGTACTGAATTGATTTAAAGTTTTTGAAGTTATTGATTCACCCCTCCCCTCTTAGTAACCTAGCTAGTCTTGATTATTTCCAAAAATTGGTATCAGAGCATTATGGTTCTTAGGATAAAGTTTGATAGCTTGAGAAAAGATCTAAAGAATGAATGGAGATATTTAGACTTGACAAAGAAATTGAAAATGAAAAGCTAGATTGGGAGATGGCCATAGTTCAACTCAAGGAAGAAAAGGAACACCTTTCACAATCCCTAAAAAGAAGAAAGGAACTTGCAAATCAGATGAATGATCTCAAGTATGTTGAAGAAAAGATTGAAGACTTTTCCACCTCAAGCAGCTTAGATGAAGCAAACAATGCAATCAAAGAATTCCTAAAAAAAATGGATCTCTACAAAAAAAAGTAAGAATGCTATGAAGAGAACAAGAGATTTAGATAGAAAGGTTATGTGAAATCTTGGAACAAAGAAAAAAATTGGGAAATGAGACAAATGAAAGGATAAATGCAAATCAAAGTCTTATCAATATACTATCTAATGCAAATGAAGAAATCATGAATCTGAGATCTAAAAATGAAAGCCTAAGGATTGATTTAATCACTAAAAGACAAATCAGTGAAAGTTTGGAAAATGACCTAAATCCTAAAAAACAAATCAATGAGAGGATGATGAAGTCTCAAGAAGATATGAATCAATTAAATCAACAAAATGAGTAGAATCTTCATAGACAAAAAGGTAAAGCAGGACTTGGATATAATGAAGAAGGTGAATCTTCCAAACAAGGTGCCTAAAGGAATCAAAGACCTACTTGCAATAACTATGGTAAGTTAGGTCATACATCAAACAAATGTTGGAGCAATGGAAAAAAAATTTAATGGAAATTCTACAACTGCAATCAGCATGGTCACAAAGCTAATGAATGCAAGGAAAAACCAAAATTTGAAGGTAAATGTCACAAATGCAAGAAGCATGGTCACAAGGCATTCCAATGCAGATCCAAATAATTCAATCCAGCTGAATAACTTGCTAAGGCAATATTTGGATGGGATTACAATACATGGTGCAGATGTCATTATTGTGAAAAATATGGACACATTGGCAAAGACTACTCAAGGCATCACTTGAGAAAAAGAGATACAATAGTAAGATCTTATACATGCACTAAACTCAGTCATATAGCCAAAAATTGCATGAATATAGGAAAAATTGAAGATGAAAAGAAAGATAAAGCTGATAACATTTGAAAGTAGATGAGACAACAATGGGTTCTTAAATCTACTGAGCAAAATAGTTCAAATTGTTAGAGTAAATAATTAATTTACTAATTATTTATTCTATTTACTTAATCTTACTTAGGTAAATGCATTCATTTATTAGTTGTAGTCTAGGAGTTTGTTATAAGTGCTTGACAATATGGGAGTTTATTCTCTCCTAAGTCATACTTATCCTCTCACATTATTTTAGGACTTTCCACCTAATGTGGATGTATGCTTAGGTGTCACACTTATCTCCTAGCATCTTTTAGCTTGTTCTAGGAGATTCTTGGAGCTCTTTATATTTGGTCTTCCTCTTTGTATTTTTATAACAATGCTTATTGTAAATACATATTTTCTCTCTCATGTCCGTTTAGGGTTTTTCCCTAGCTCCATGATCTTCCTTCCTTGGCTTCCCTTTAATAGGATTTTGCACAACAAAAATGCATCAAAACCTAAAAATACCTGCACCAATGTGTCCATCTCAAAACTAGGTTCTTGTCACTCCATTCTCCACTTAGCCATAGGTTCTTCTACCTCAACTGCAAGTTCTTCTGCCTCCACTAGTGCAAACTCTAGTGCTGCTCCACTCCACTTATTCCTTCCCATCCAGTCACCTGTGTCAACTCAGTGGTCAACGTGCATAGTCTGCAGCCTCACAGTGACTGACACATGGAAAGTCTTCCATGTGGCACTTTACCATGTGGCCCCTGGCATGTCACCTATCCTGCCATCAATTTTGATGTGGCTTTTTTTTTTTTGTGTTAAAAAGCTCTAGGCCATCAATTTTGATCTTCCAGATTGCTGACATTAGCATGACATCACCTACATCATCCTCTTGCACCTCTCCAAGGTCATTTTGACCTACTCAATTTTTTGGCCATAACTTGAGCATAGGGAGGTATTTTTCTGATCCAAAAGAAGTGTCAGAAAGTTGGTTTTGAGATGAAGACATTGGTGTAGGTATTTTTAAGTTTTGATGCATTTTTGTTGCCCATTTTTTAAATTAAAGTACAAATTTCTATTTTTTAATTTTGGCAAGCTTTTCTTTTACGTCCCATGCCCATTTTTGAAAACTTTATACTTTTGGAAAGCTAGTTTTGTCACCTTTTTAGAAATGTGGTCCTTTTCCTTAGTTTTTGGCCCATGCTCTTTCTATCATGCTTTTAGCATTTTTGGTATATGGTGGATATATTGAGTGTTTTAGGCCCAAGGATAATTTTCCTAGCATGGTTTCCTTTGTTTTAGGCTGTACTATGTTTTGTATCAGCTTGTTTTCAATTTTGATCATTGTAACTATCATTTTGAAGCTCTTTTGTATACGTACTAAGATAAAGTGTCACTCTTGTATTTTGAGGGTCATGAATGTTGTTTTGAGTCAATTATACATGCATTATTTTATGAAGCACCATGGGGGGGATAGTTGTCTTCTATTTTAGGCCTTCTCCCTTTGTCAAGTGAGTGTCCCTTCCACAACATTAGCCCCATGTAGCATCAATGTGATAATGTCTTTATAGATTTCTATACCTCTTCCTCTCTCATCGTTCTTGGTTTGTTTGCAAGAGACTTTGGAACACCTTCTTAGTTTCCTATCATCATACCCCATCTGCATTAATGAGGGGTTAGGCTATTGTTCTAATGCATCTATGGTTTGATGGTTTGATAGTGTGAACTATGTATTTAGTGGGTGATCCTATATACAAGGTGATTGCACTGGCTGGCTACCTATGCTTTTTAGTGAGATGGATCATCTACCATATAGACACACTCGATTTGTGCCTTCTTCTTCCATGGAAATTCTTCAGATTTTTAGTTTTCTTTCTGATGGCAAATTTTGTGGCTTCTTCATGCTTTAGTGATGCTCTTCATGATCACTTTTTGTTCCTATTTGCGGGGACATCTTCCCTAGTTGGAGGCTTCTTTAGTTCTTCACTAGGTTCTCACCTCTTTTTGGGGGAGGATTTTTCCCATGTGGTTTTCTCTCTTTCCCCATTTTCAGAGGTTGCATCTTTTGCATTTTACATGGGTACCTAAAATGGCCTCATTGTTGAGACCCATTCTGCATTCATCTTAGTTTTGTGAGCTTAAGGAATTTCCCTAAGTTGTACTTAAGGAGGGGTGTTAGAGTAAATAATTAATTTACTAATTATTTATTCTATTTACTTAAGCTTACTTAGGTAAATGCATTCATTTATTAGTTGTAGTCTAGGAGTTTGTTATAAGTTGTTGACAATGCAGGAGTTTGTTCTCTCCTAAGTCATACTTATCCTCTCACATTGTTTGAGGACTTTCCACCTAATGTGGATGTATGCTTAGTTGTCACACTTATCTCCTAGAATCTTCTAGCTTGTTCTAGGAAATTCCTAGAGCTCTTTATATTTAGGCTCCCTCTTTGTATTTTTATAACAATGCATATTGTAAATACATATTTTCTTGTGTTTGCATATTTTCTCTCTCATGTCTGTTTAGGGTTTTTCCCTAACTCCACGCTCTTCCTTCCTTGGCTTCTCTTTGACAAGTTTTCACATGCAGGTGATCTTGGGCATCTTCAGAGTTGGATTTCATCAACTCCAACACAAATAATGGCCATGTCACTCAAGAAGTGGGTGACTCCACCATTTCCAATTAGATTCATGAAGGAGGATCTGTAACTGTATCATCAAGCTACATCTAGAGCAATTCCAAATGAAAGAAAACAAAAGATCCAATCAGTATTTTAGATACAAAGGGTCACAAGAAATTAGGTCATACCAAGCAAGGTTAGTCACAGACTCAACTGAGCTAGATTGGGAGTAAAAGAAATTTTGTTCGATCACTGAGTCACAAGTTTCTAGCAAGCAAGTGAGTGAATGATAGCCTATTAAGCACTATGTCATCCTAGCTATTTTTTTACCAAGCATTAATGGAAAAATTTTCATCAAAAAGGTAGAATTCAATTTCATTTCTCATAGCATTTTCAAAATTCTCAAAGCTAAGAAATTTCAGGTGCATCTAGGCTATTTTAAGCAATTTTAGAGTGAAGGATTTTTTTGAAAGATTTTTATCTTTTACTGAGCATCAATGGAATCCAGGAGTAGCAATAGTAGCAAGGCAAAAAGAGGTTCATAAATGCTAGTTAAGGGTGTGGAGTGGAAAGCACCAAATTTCAAGCTAGTTCTAGCAATTACAGAGTCACTCGACACCAATGGAGCTCAATCACAAATTCCACCAAAGGTACTCTTTATCAATGATATTTGTACACATTTCAAATGTTCTATTTAAGAGATTGGAACCCTAGAGATGGACAATGCCCTAGGAGAAATGTGTTTTGATGGTTCGCAAAACCCAATCATAAGCATCTAGAAACCAAAGGATTAACCCATATCACACATATGCTGAGAATTTTTAGATTAAGTGGATTAGGTACATCTTTAGTCATGTGCAAAATGGTCAACTATGGTTAGAGAAGCCAGCATTAATCACCAAGAAGATGATTCATAAGATTATTGGTCTCCCCATGCTAAGTAAAGAAAAAACTACCAAAACCCTAGGTCGGGATGAACTTCAAAAGAAACCCTAGCCAAATGGGATGGTAGAGGTTTAAAGGTTAGCATTGTTTCTGACGTTGAATTAAGGTTTGGCATTCACATCATTGCTCACAAGATTTATATCTCTAGTCATTTGAATAGTGTGCCTTGTGAGGCCATGGATTTGGCATTCAAGGTTGTGAAGAAAAATCTAGAATTTGATCTATCAGAGTTATTGTTAATAGAACTGAACAAGAACATGGATAGCATTAGAACATCAAAGAAAAACCCTTGAAATTTTGGTTCTTTGTTGACAACTAAACAAGAATATGGATAGCATTAGAACATCAAAGAAAAACCCTTGAAATTTTCTTCTATGCACAAAAATTATTTCCATCTAAAGGATCTGTTGCATGGAGAAAAGATATTCCTATTCTATATCAGATAAATGAGTTTGTAGTAGAAATGAGTGTAAACTTTGATAGCATCATGGATAATTAGTTTGAAGATTTCAAGGAAAGGATGAATAAAAAGTTCCAAATTCCACCAAAATTGATTGAAGACTACAAAGATGATGTATGCTTTATGGTTGATTGTGATAGACTATACATTCAGGTAGTCAGGCCTTGAGTTATATGGGTGAAACCTCTTCCTTATGAGGTCAATATTGATGAAACTAGGGATATTATTGAAGCACTAGTGAATGAGCTAGTAGATCCAAAGAAATCTTCTTTTGGAACTTATGATGAGGCAAAGGCTAGAATTGAGCTTGAAATCAAGCTACCCTAGGTTATCAACAAAGGCAAGAGGAAGATAGCCAAATTGAAAACTGCAACTGGCCCTCTCATGCTTACCCAAGGAAAAGGAGAAGATGAAGATGAATCTAGGAAAGAGGTAGAGCCAGTTAAGAAGAAGTGAAAGTTAATCATTACCAAGCCACCCAAAGCCTTCTTAGCTATGTTTACCAAAAGATCAAAGAAGAAAGGAGGCAATGAAGTTGTATTCAGTAAGCCCCCTCTCACCTTCCAAGAAAGATTGAAACAAATGGAAGGTGTAGGAATCTCAAACTTCAAGGATTTAAAGTATGAAACTAGAACAGATGCTGAGAAAATGCAAATTGAGGAGCTAGTACTCTCCAAGATGGGAAAATGGAAATATTCCCTTGATCAAATTGCCTCTCAAATTTCTAATGAGTTACTAGCAAGATTACAGCCTAGATGGGAATCAACTATGCAAACTGCAAAGGATATATATGAACAATCTTTGAGATAGTTACTACTGAGCCTTACAAATCTAGAGGTAAAGGAAGCAATGAAGAAGAATGAAGACAAGATGACAATCAGGTTTTATACTTGTTTAATTTTGATAAAAGATATTGAACGTATAGTTAAGGATGTTATAGAAATCTGGAAGAACATCCATCATCTGCATAAGCCCAGTAATAATCCTGTAGAAATCAAAGATGATGATGATGACAATGAAAATGATGCAGAAGATAATGCTCTATGTGTCACTTTTGATGTTGAAGACTATCAGGCACTAAAGGATGATGATGAAATTAAAGAGGAAGACAAGGATGAAGAAGATCCAGTAAAAATTATAGTAGTAGTTATTGCATCCCTTCCTCACTCTCCACTAAATATTCTTACATCTACTATGGAGACAGCTTCTGTAAGTGAGACTATGAGCACAATAGCTAAATCAATAGCTCAATCATCACCTGTCACCTCCCAGCTACAAGTATCTTCAATGGAAGTGTTAAGGACTTCATCTACAAAGCTATATCCCTCTTCACCAACTACTAAGTCATCTACTTCAGCAATATATAGAGCTACCAATTCTTCAATGGTGATAACTTCTACTATAGCATGTACAATAAGTTTGCCAATTTTCTCTACATTTTTGTCATCCATAGCTTCAACTACACCAATTTTTGTTCCAATTAGTTCTTTAGTTGTGAGTATTCTAGTTAGTACATTACCTATTGATACTTCAATTTTGGGAAGCACATCAATTTTGGATATAGTTAGTACCTCTCTCATTTTTCCTCTAGTTGGACTAATTCAAGTTTTTTCTGCTAGTCTAGCTTCATCAACTATTGTTTCTATTTCTAAATCCAAGGAAGTAAGCACTGAAGTAAAACCAAAGACTCCACTAAAAATTCTACTTTCTAGCAAGGAAATTGATGAGGATATAGACCTAGACAAGGAAATTGTTATACCTAAGATAGATTTGGATACTACCACAGATGATGAAATAAGACTGGTTAGTTAGCTTTTAGAGCAAAGAGCAAGGCAAAAACAACTTAGAGATGAGAGAGATAGAGAATTCACTATAATTCAAAGTGCTAAAAATATAATTACTGAAGTAATAGGTGTTGATGTGGATTCATCTCAACATATTTTTTTACAATTAGAAGAGGTCATACATAAGTTTAATGAGGACACTTCTAGCTAAGAGAAGCTTATAGAAAAGGTAGAGAAAAAGTTTGACAATAAAGTGCTTGAGCATATTGCTCAACAAATAGCCATTAAGCAGATAGAACTTTCTACAATTTTGGCTAAATCTTGAAAATTCTTTTACAAATATAACATCCCTTTTTTCCAAGCTATGTGATGTTACCGAGTACACAAAAGAAATAAAGGTAAAACTGAATAAAATTGATGAGGATTTGAAGGCTAGTGCTCAAAAGTTGCAGCTTGACCCCAGTTCAAGCTTCACACATCACATAAAGATTAGATTCCTATTAGATATATAGGAAGAACTATTGAGAGAGGAAGCAAGGATCTGGTCTACACTAATAGACATCTAGAACATGATCCTTCCTATCATGGACACAATGTAGAAGCACATTGCTTATTCAAAAACATTAATCTATGATAACAATTTTTTAGTTGTAGATTATATGATTGAACTATTAGCAGAAGTCCAGGTTGCACTTCATATCTGCATAA
Source organism: Cupressus sempervirens (assembly GCA_028749045.1). Taxonomy (NCBI): domain Eukaryota; kingdom Viridiplantae; phylum Streptophyta; class Pinopsida; order Cupressales; family Cupressaceae; genus Cupressus; species Cupressus sempervirens. The sequence continues at coordinate 704,318,010 of CM053788.1, read as the reverse complement.
TTTTGTAAGAGAACTAGGATAAGACATTACCTCTTATTCTTAAGGTACATTTTGAGTTTCTCTCACATTTTCATATCTCTGTATAAGTATGATTACCTTTGGGATTATTGTCAAAAAAGGGGGAGTAAGAGATAGTAAAAGTCAAGGGGAGTAAGAGACAATGGAGAAAATAAGGGAGAATATTATAGATTGATATATGTATAGTGATAAGCTATGTATATACCATGCCATATGTATGGGGGAGATATGTAAAGAATGTAAGAAATGTATATACAACAAGTTTACAAAGATCAATTTTGAAAAATTAAATCCAGTATGTCAGTGGACACAAAGTTTGGCTCATAAGTGTTTTTTTTGTCACTAATGCCAAAGGGGGAGATTGTTGGCATTATATTATATTTGTTAGTAGTGACAACACTTATTCAATTTTGAATGATTACCTAGCTCATCACTCAGTCTATAGTGTATATTGAGCATTCAATGGTTACCTTGTAAGTTCATCACTTAAGCAGTTCACACTGAGCATTCTTGAAGCTACTGAGTACTGTGTGTAGTCCAATACTGTCTACCAAGCTTACAATGTTCACTAAGCTTCACAGTTTCTACCAAGTCATCAATTTGTGTGATGGAAGCTAGTTTTTACCAAGTGATGGATGTGTAGTGTTTACCGAGTGAAAACAAGGTAAATGAAGGATTCAATTTTTACTGAGTGACACTATATCTATCGAGTCTCCAATGGTTATCGAGTTCCAAGCTACATTGTGATTAGTATGGATCGAGCTTCTACTTCTACTAAGTGCATGAAGATGTTGAGTAATGCAGTGGATGCCGAGTATCAAAAGGTCACCAAGTTAGCTTGAAGAACCCAAGTTTTCTACTATTTGTCTGACTTAGTAATATTTTGTTTGCTTGTGTTTTGGCCGACCTTGTAATTGTAATTATTGGAATGGTATATATGTAATGTATTATATCATTTTCAATGTGTGTTTGTATATCAAAAAATGGACATGTAATGCTTTGAGAAGAGTACATGTGAATCAACAATAGAGTAGAGTATTCGGAAAGGTCCACAAGGAGCATTAAAGATTCATTAGTCACAAGAGGTTCTGTATTTCAAGGATCCAATCAGAAATCAAGGTGTAAGTAGATCCACTACTTCATCCTAATAAGTGAATTAGTTTTGTAAATCCTTTAAAAAGGTAGACTTAATAGTCTTTGTATAAATCTCCTAACAGAGTGCATACTTCATTGTATGTTTGTAAATCCTCTAACAAGGTGGATCTAGCAGTCCAAATTTTTCTTAACAGGGAAGATCATCAGAAGTGATCAATGTAAGCCCTAATAGGCCAACTTTATACTGTAGTAGTGAAGTTTTGTGGGTATCATCTCCACCCCAGTTTTACTTTCTATTTGGAAGGTTTCTGGGTCACCAAAATTTTGTGTTCATGTGTTATAAATGTTTATCTTTCTCATGCATATAGTAGATTAGATGAATGAATGGATTAAGTACTAAATTGATTTAAAGTTTTTGTGGTTACTAATTCACCCCTCCCCTCTCAGTAACCTATCTAGTCTTGATTATTTCCAACACCAATCTCATTTTTTGATCTTCGCATCATGCTTTCTAATTTTTTTTGAATTGAATGTGCTACTCACACATTCATTCAAAGAGGGGCAAAATGTAATACCCCAAAATTGTTTCATTGCCATGTTTACCAATTTTGGTTTATTTTGATCAATGTTAAAGTCCTATTTTACTAGGCAATTCTAATTATGATAATCACTACTTGACCTAGGTGTCAAATGTAGAAAATCCAAATATGCATTAATCATATTATTTATTTAATTCCTAAACATTGACTCATATTAGCTACACAAACCTATTGATTTAATTTAATTTAATTATAAGTGTTCTACTTTAACTAAATTAAAATTACCTCTTTAGCTAATATACAAAGGAATTAAATACATTTAATTTAATAAAATATCTCCTCTTTTTAATTATTGAATCTAATTATTCAATTAGTTAAAGTTATCCATTTATGAGGTCATATTCTATTTTATTAAATTAAATATTGACTCAAAAAAAGGAACCAGCCAGCTACTTTTATCACTTAATAGGCTGTTAGTCAACTTCTTTTATCACTCAAAAGGCACTTAGTTAACTCCTTTTATCACTCAAAAAGGACTTAGGTAACTCCTTTTATCACTCAAAAAGGACTCAATTAACTCCTTTTATCACTCAAAGGCAACTAGTTAACTCCCTTTTCATGACGAAGTTATCTTTATGACTAGCTCTCCTCTTCAATCTTGATTGTCCATTTTAGTTAATCTCGACCATCGATCACCTCTTGGATTATATAAATGAAGCTCTCCATTCCTCATTACAGAGGATGAATTTTGGAATTTGCATCAAATTTATGCTGAAGTTATTACTCACTTTGCTCACATTTTCATAGCTTTATTTCTTTCATTTTAATATCATTTAGATTTTAAATATGCATCCATTTAGCATACTATGCTTCTTCATTTCTTAGATTAATAATTGCATCTCTCATCTAGATTAATTGCACTTTCATTTAGATGCATAAATCCTTTGTTCTAGAGATTTGGTTCCTCGCTTCTTTTTCTAAGAGAAAAGGCATAATCCTTCTAGTTAGAAGGCAATAGGTCACTCTGTTAGACTTTTTGAATAAACAATACAATGTTTATTTTAGGATGATCTCATAGGTAATGACTATGTTGAAGTGTATGTGAGGTTCAAAGGCCCCCCAATTTTTCATATACACCTATTAGAATGTAATAAATAGGAGGATCCTTGTTTACAAGTTGATTTGATGATATACATTCTTAGAAGATTGTAATCACCTAGATATGATTGATGTGTCTCTTCTCTACCCTTTATTCTACTTGGTAGCCTGCTAATCAATCTTCTCCATATTTTCTTCCTCCATTTTCTTAAATCTCTCTCATATTCTTCTTTTTGAACTCTACTTATTCACACCTTAGAGAAAAACAATTTTCCTTTCTTATAGCCATTAAACAATATTTTATTCTAAGTCATCTTTCAAAAAAGAGATGCCTTTATGAAAATCAAATTACATCTTTAGGATGACCTAATGCTAATGCTCAGATCATACTATGTACTTAGATGTTATGCTAATGCCCAAGCATTTTAGTGACCTTGAGTGATACTTTGGCACTTGGATAATACATGATGCCTTGCTTGAACTAGATGCTTGGTTCACACTAAGAACTTAGTGAACACTACTGTATATGAGCAATGTTAGTATGCTAATAGAAACCAAATTTAAATAAATCTTATACAAACTAAAAAAAATTCATAAACTTCAAGATAGACTAAGATGAGCTCTCAATTGAAAATATGAGCCATTAATGGACTCTCTCAATAAGAAGCTCTCTTGTTGAGTAGCTTTATCTAAATGGATAGGATGTATGCTCAATATGCTTCCAAAGGCTTCAATGGATGATTGTGGATTTTTGGTGTGGATAGATGGCTTTAGTATGGATTTGGCTCTCAAAATAGCATTATAACTTTACTTCATGGATTGTGTTATTTTGCAAAGGGGAAGGATCCAATTTATAGGCAAGAGGCTTGAGGGATTGAGGGCTAAGATGCAAGGATGGGAAAAAGCTCATGGAGGGCTCAAATTGCATGAGAGGAGAGCACATGGATTGTGCTTCCTTACAGCCAATCAAGGAGTGACACATGTCACATGGTGAGAGGATGGAGGAAAGGGGAAGGATGAGTCAACAAAGGAGGCTCAAGGGATAAAATCTTCATAAAGACCCTCATAATGACTTGTAAGAGCAATAAAAGGGCTTGGAAGAGTCATTTATGGCCTAGTGGACTTCATAAAGTTTTATGGTTGAGATATTTTGAGGGTGATGAGAGCAATTTTGACTTAGACTTGATTAGGAGGGTTTTAAGCTTGTTTAGGCTTGTGCAAATGATTAGAGGATGGATTAGGATGGTTTAGGATTAGCTTAGGGATAGGCAAGTGGATGGCATTTAATGAGGGTGGGTGAAGGAGGAGATATTTGTTAACTTTGGCTTGGGTTAGTAATTCTTAACCCATGTTTAGGGAATGTGACAAGGTTAGGAGGGGATTAGGATTAGGGTTAAAGACATCTTCTAGAAGAGTCTAGGCTTTGGATGAGGATGAAGACTTTCTAGAAGAGTCTAGAACTTCCTAGGATAAGATTTTATGAAATAAATAAAGTTTTATTTATTTCAAGGGTTTGGATTGAGGAGATATTTATTAAAATATTTTTAATAAACATGAGGATTAATATTTAATCTTAATTAAATATTTTGAGTTGGGATTAGGGGTAGGAAATGATGGGATTAGCCTTTAATCGAAATTAAAGAAGGATTAGAAGATTTTGGAAGAGGTTAGTGGTTTTAAAGAAATTGGCCAAGTTTTGGGCAAAAAATAAATTTTTTATTTATTTTGGGTTTTTTGGTCAATTTATTAATTAAATAATTAATAAATAAGGAAATAATGTTTAAATAAGATTTAAACATTTTTGGGAGGGATTCCTTAATTAAATATTTTTAATTAAGATAAAAGGATTTAATGGCATAAAAGTTAATTAATTAATTAATTAAATAATTAATTAATAAATGATGATGTCATCAGGAATTTTTTAGAAAATAAAAAATACTTTATTTTCTAAAGGTTTTTTAGGTGTCTACATTTTGCCCCTCTTTGATGTGATGCTGCAAGTGGCATGACATCAAAGATAAGAAAATAAGATGCCCAAGGCTAGAGCAGAAGAGGAGAGAATGGATTGTGAGATGCCCCCTCAAGAAGGCAGTGGAGAGAGAAAGCGAGGCTTGACGACTTCTTGAAAGGTACAAGAATTCGAGATGAGCAAGAAGACTCAGATTGGCAAAGAGAAGGGGTTGAATTAGCTCAAACTCTCATTATGGGAGAATGATAAAGGAGAAATCAGAGGCACAAGAGGAAGCAAGCTTAAGATCTCAGGGATTGCAGAGGATGAAGGAGCGGATGCAACAGGATTTCAAAGAGTCAGATTGGTGGAAGATGGGTTTTGGAGATCCCTAGGACTAGGATTGTGGATCTCGAAAGATGAGGCTTGGTGGATTGATTTGGATTGTTGGATCCCTAAGACTAGGATTGTGGATCCCTAAAGCTAAGAGTGATGAGTGATTCAAAGAGATACTAATGCATAAGCTGGGGTAGGAGAGACAGATGCTGGATATGGATGGGGGATAATGGAGATGAAGGAAAACCATTGAAGCTTTTTGAGCGGGGGGGATACTTCAAAGAGAAGTACCACCATGTAGTTGAGCACTAGATTTGCTATAGGACTGTTGGTTAATTGCCAATGTTACCAAGAACATCAAGGCCTTTTCACCAACTGTCTAGAGGACTGACGAACTGACTCAAAACAAACACGCAAGGATTGCCCTAGTATCACACATGAATCCCAGAGGAAGCAGTGTAGAAATGACACTGGGTAACCCACAAGCAAAAAAGAAAACAAGCAAAAGACATGATCAAGACCTTACACTCTAATTGCCCCATTCGTAGCATACCATGATATGGAAGATCGTGGAAACCTTGACGAGGGAACAAGGAGATTTTGTGGAAAAGATACTTCAAGACCCAAAAGGGAAGATCCCAAATCAAAAGAAAGTGAAAATCCAAAAGAGAGTCGTTTGCCAATGAGATGGGTAGGACAAGGTACTAACGGACCAAGATCAGACATGAGGAAAGCTATATCCTGCAAGGACCTATCGGAGAGCACCGAAGCTAGTGGATTTGGATGAGTAATGCATCTGGCAAGCTGAACTAAGAAAGATAACACTTTGGTGATAGGAAATCTAGCTAAAGGATACGTTGGAATAGCTAACCAAGATGTGCAATGGGTGCAAGATGCTGATCAAGGATGAACTGACACGAATGTTGGATAGATACAATGGTACTAAGCTAAAGAGGATGTACAAGCTAACGGACCAAGATATTTACAAGTGGGCTAATCAAGATATGGTACAAGCTAATAGACCAATGATAGGTATGATATAGATGGATAAAAAGCTCAGGATGAGAGGATAGCGGGATGGCTCAATTTGGTGCAAGAGGTAGAAGCTAAGGATGGGGTGATAGAAAAAGATATGGATTTGGCATGATGCATCCAATGATGATGAGAGATTTTGTGACCAAGGATAGCTAGAGGAGCAGGATGAGATGGCTGGATAGGATGGTAGATAGCTAGGATTATGATGGATATAAAGAGATGACATTGGGCTTGCATGAGGATAGCCTAGAGCTAGATACCAATGACAAGGGAGGATGGACAAGACAAGATCTCCAAGGAATATAGTGCCCCCAATCAGAAGATAACATGCGAAAGGAGGTCTTATGATGGATGTGATAGGATTGAAGCTAGGATGGAAAAAGCTGAAGGGGGTAGGGAGATGGATGATAGCTGAGATGATTGGCTGAAGCTACATAAGATTAGTGGATGGTGTGAGATGGAAGCTGGAGGATGGAGGATAGGTGGATAGATTGGAAGATGGAGTTTGATGTCAAGAGATGACCAAAAGCATGAGGGTGATAGGCTAAGCTAGGGATGGCGAGATTACGCATGACGCTTGTTTGCCAAGTTTTCATCATGGTACTTGTCCAAGGCGCTTGAATTGCCAAGTTTTCACTAGTGGACGCTTTATTTTTCTTTTCTTTTTTGACTTTTTGACTTTGGAATTAGATGGAATGATTTTGGCTTTCTTCAGCTATTTTGGATTTTTTGGGATTTTTCACTGGCTGTTGGAATGTTCAATTTTGTTGCTAGCTGTTGGTACATCGGATGTGTGATTTATGCAATAGATCGGATTAGATGGGATTGATGGTAGGAGATGGAGGGATGAAAATGCTTGAAAGGAGCATGAGATGGGGATGCTTGCAAGAGCAACATTGGCACATGTTGGAACGGGTGTGAAAAGAGCATATGGGGGATAGATGGTAGATGCGGGCGTGATGGAGGATTTGTGGAAGCGTGCTTGGGGATATAGGCACCCAAGATGGATTTAGGAGATGGGGGACATGAGTCACTAGATGGGGGATTAGCAATGGTGGATGCCATTATGCATTGGGTTTCAACTTTTTTCTTGGGGATCCACATGGTTTTGGATTTTCTTTTCATAGGCTTTTGCATTGTTTTGCATTATTTGATTGGATTTTGCCTTTTTGGAGTATGTCTTTTAGAATAGACATATGATTGCCTAGGATGTGGATTTTTAGCTTTATGCATTTTGAAGTTGGCATTCACATTGCTGTGGTAAGCTTTGGAAAGATGGTTAGGAGAAGCTTTGTGAGATGGAGAGGATATGAAAGAGCATGTAGGGGGATGATGATGGATGATGTGCCCTGATATGTGCCTTTGTTGATCTTGCATAGAAATGGATGGAATAGGATTTTTATGATGGCTAATAGGAGGATGGAGGATGGTAGATTTTGGGACATAGGGACCCAAAATGGATTTAGCGAATGAAGGGGGGATATGGTAGGTTTTTTTGGGTTGCAAAGATGGTAGAGGGGGGATGACATAAGATTTCTTGAAGGAGTGATGGGAGGCTAGCATGGTGGGCTTGGAGATAGGCTTGGTTTGGGGGTGTGGTGTACCAACACCTTTAGATGGTGAGCCTTTGGATACATATCCAAGACCATGAAATCCTATATTTTTTTGTGAAATAATAGGCTCTCTAATTCCTTGCTCTTGTGGTCCTAAACCTTGACTTTGATAATGCCATCGATTGAGCATTTGAACAAGCTAAGGAAACTTTTTGCTTGCAGAAAATGGTAGAAGTGATTTATTAGGTGTATTGCAATGGGGAGATACTGTTCTTAATTCTTCTGTTGAGAGAGGGCCACTATGGATGAATGTAATTGAACCAAGAGGGTAGATTATAGATGGTGGAATAGCTTGGATAGGTGGTAAGATGGAAGCATGGAGCGGGGGAGATGGAAAGATAGGATCTTGATGTAGCTGGTGGGATGACAAGATATCTTGTAGTGGAGGAGATATGGCTCGAGGTTTTGGAGATGGAGGAGATGGTGACTGCACTATGGATGGAAGACATGGTATGATGATATCTTCATTTATGCTTTGGGGGATGTCAACATGCTTTTGGGCAGGATCTTGATAGGATTGGTTTGGAGTGGATGGTGCAATAGGAGGTGAAGGGATGGATTCTTCAAAGGCAGCAGATGGATAGATGGGAGATTCAGTAGTGGAGATGGGTGAGTAGAAGATGGATGCATAAGGGTCATTACGAGAGATTTGGGAAATGCTTGGAGGTGATGTGGATAGGATTTGGAGGGATTTGACAGGTGGTGGGATTTTGATGCTTGCGGGAAGTGGAAGGATTTTAAGCAATTTGATGGATGGTATGGGGATGATAGCTATGGGAGATGGAGGTGATATTATAGATGGGGAAGATTTATCATTGACTACTTTACATGGTTGGATTAGATGACATGGCTTATCAACTATTGGAGGCAACTTTTCTTGTATTTCCTCTAGGAGATTCCTTGGAGACTCGTGTGTCGAAGGTGGAGGTGGATTGACAGGAATAGCTAGTGTGATGGGGGTGGAAGATTGGAAGCTTGGTTGATGGGGTGATGGAGGGGAAGCTGGAATATAGGATGGCATGACTAGATAGTTTGGAATAACTCTTGGATTTTGGGGGATGCTTGGGGGAATGTTTCTAAGGCTTTCAATATACCCGTCATAGTCAACAAGATTTTAATCATCATTGGAATAAGAGGTGGCAGGAGCAAGGAAAATGCGACCAAACACATAATGATAGGATTGGTACTTCATGCTTTGATGATGAGTTTGATGGGGATGGGGTCTTTTGTATGGATGAACACGGAAGCTCATGGTTGGATTTGGGTTAAGCACAGATTTTGGATTGGCTGATGAAAGATTTCCTAGGGAGAGTCAAAGTTGCATGACAGACCTAAGGAGGATTGGCTGGAGATTTTTGGCTTTCCTGTGGATGGAAGACTTCAAGGGCATGCTGTCAAAAAGTGAGAGTTTTGCTTTCCTATGCGCTGGATTGGTGGAGATTGTGTCAACTTAAGAATAGACTAATGATCCTATGGGCATGACACAAGATTGATCACTTGTGGATCCCAACCTTTAGCTCAAGGTGATGAGGGATAACAGGTGACAAAGCTAGATTACCCTAGACAAAGCTCTATCAAAAGGATAACCGTGGTGAGGCTGGTGGATTGGTCAGATTGATTGGATAACAAATTCTAGCAAAATGACAACAACTCTCTAAAGGCTTGGGTGTGATTTTGGATTGGGTTTCTAGCTGGCTAGGGGGAGATGATTTGGAGAGACTTTGGATTTGGGATTTTTCTAAAGCAAGGAACTAGATAGATTCGGTTGCAGCAAGGGAGCTTGGATGATTTTCTGATGAGGCAGTGACTACGCTAAGTATGCCTTGAGCTGGGAGATTTTTTCTTTTTTGGGATTTTGACCAAAGTTGGAAAACAATCATTCAAAAGCTATGAACAAATAAGCAAACAAAAGTTTTGAGCAAGCACGTCAAACACACCAACATCCTAGGAAGCTTTCTACAAGGATGAAATTTGTTATAGCTAGGGAGTCCTCGATATACGCAAGGTACGTGAGGCCCAAATCCATAGATGAAACCAAAAAGATGTCACACAGCCAAGAGGAGTGGTAACCCACTTCTCCTCTTTCACTTCTCAAGGGTATAAAGTTCCTTGAGGCTTAGCCCGAGTGACAAAATTTTGATCCCAAGAGAGGTGTCTTTGGATTCACCTCCCAAGTTTTATACTCCGCCGGAACGCTGGAGTTGAGGTCATCCCAAGGGGTGATGAAATCCCGAAGCAAGCCTCTTAAAAAGTGTAAAGCAAGACCACATACATGATCTTGGGCTTTAAAAGACACGCGTTCATTCCAATTGATGATTTAGATTTTGTAAGCTATGATTGAAGACACTTGTGATTATGGCATACAATGTTCATTCCAATTTGATAGCATCGTCAGCATAATGGAAGTCGAGAGATCGTCAACATAAGAAATGTGAGCGTCATTGAAAATGTGTCAAAACCATGCGATGTTCATTGATTGTTAGGCATTCAAGATTGAGTGTGAGTTTGTTTTAAGCCCAAAACAAAGATGTGTGAAACTCGATTGCCAAGCGCGCACCCGGAGGCCCTCCACGTCAATAGTTGTTCAATTTTAGTGCCCAAATGAAGTGTGACCGAGATTAATGTGCATTCAAAGAATTTTCTAACTTAGAAAAAACACTAAAAACCCAAGTGAGTGGAGTTTGATTTGCGTGGAGCACTTAACACCCTCTTAGGTGGACCCATTCCCATAGATGGCACTGAGATTGCAACCAATGGTTAAATTGATGGGTGATTAAAGAGGGTGAGTCCAACTACAAACTTACTCAAAGCGTCTTTATTAGTTTTTATAACTTAGAAGACTTCAAAAATGTGGATTCTTTTTATGCTCCAAAAGATGATTATTTGATCTATGGCATTCAAGATTGGATTTTTTGTTTTAATCATGCATTCATAAAAAAAACAAACTTTGATTTTAATCCATGGCACTCAAGAGTGATTTCAGCAATATGCATTCAAAGACAAGTGATTAAACATTCAAGTTTTTTCCTTTGAGCATTCAAGATTGAGATTTTGTGTGTTGTTTTAAGAACTTTGAAGTGCTTTGTTTTAACCTTAGATCATTCAAGATTGTTTTTGGACTCAAAAGTGAAAATGACTCTTTGGACTTTGCTTTTCATTCAAGATTTTGTGTTCTAGTTTGCATGTTTTAAGCCCAAAAATGATATTCTTAGATTTTTTTGATGCATGAAAAACCTAAGAAACATTCAAGATTTTGCAATAAGACATTTGTTTGGAACAAATAACAAAGCTTTTAGGACAATTTTTGGCAACCATTTAGGACTCTTAGTTTTCATGAGATTTTTTAAAAGAACTTTAGTGTGCACTTAGTGTTGATTTTGAACCTTTTGAAATGGAAACTTTAAGTTCTTTTTAAATTCCCAAAAATGAAGTGTTCCGAATTTTGCATGAATGCATCTAAAACCTTGATGTTGCAAGGATGCAAATGATTAGATTGGTTTAGTTTCACTTGTTAAAAGATTTTTTCTTTTTTGCAAATTTTTAATTTTTCAATAGATTTAAGTATGATTTGGGGGTTCATTTTAAGCACTAAAAATAAGTGTGTATGATTTTGCTTCTTTAAAAAAAAAATGGCCAAGATCTCCCACAAGAAGAAGAAGAAGAAGTAGATGGAATAAGAAGAATATAGACAAGAAGAGGAAGAAGAATTCCAAGTGCTTTGTCCACCTATAAGCTTGAAAATTTTGCAAATACTATGAGATAGACTATGAGTTCCTTTGTCTTCTTCATGATCATGTGGACCTACAAAACCAATTTATACAATCCTATCAATCACAAAAACAAGCAAAATTAGCCAAAATCAGAAAATGACATACAAAACTTGACTAAAAAAGCTAATGAAGATGACCCATGCGGGGTCCCACTGGGCATGCCAAAATGTATATGAGCAATGTTAGTATGATAATAGAAACCAAATTTAAATAAAGCTTCTACAAACTAAACAAAATTCATAAACTTCAAGATAGACTAAGATGAGCTCTTAATTGAAAATATGAGCCATTAATGGACTCTCTCAATAAGAAGCTCTCTTGTTGAGTAGCTTTATCTAAATGGATAGGATGTATGCTCAATATGCTTCCAAAGGCTTCAATGGATGATTGTGGATTTTTGGTGTGGATAGATGGCTTTAGTATGGATTTGGCTCTCAAAATAGCATTATAACTTTACTTCATGGATTGTGTTATTTTGCAAAGGGGAAGGATCGAATTTATAGGCAAGAGGCTTGAGGGATTGAGGGCTAAGATGCAAGGATGGGAAAAAGTTCATGGAGGGCTCAAATTGCATGAGAGGAGAGCACATGGATTGTGCTTCCTTACAGCCAATCAAGGAGTGACACATGTCACATGGTGAGAGGATGGAGGAAAGGGGAAGGATGAGTCAACAAAGGAGGCTCAAGGGATAAAATCTTCATAAAGACTCTCATAATGACTTGTAAGAGCAATAAAAGGGCTTGAAAGAGTCATTTATGGCCTAGTGGACTTCATAAAGTTTTATGGTTGAGATATTTTGAGGGTGATGAGAGCAATTTCGACTTGGACTTGATTAGGAGGGTTTTAAGCTTGTTTAGGCTTGTGCAAATGATTAGAGGATGGATTAGGATGGTTTAGGATTAGCTTAGGAATAGGCAAGTGGATGGCATTTAATGAGGGTGGGTGAAGGAGGAGATATTTGTTAACTTTGGCTTGGGTTAGTAATTCTTAACCCATGTTTAGGGAATGTGACAAGGTTAGGAGGGGATTAGGATTAGGGTTAAAGACATCTTCTAGAAGAGTCTAGGCTTTGGATGAGGATGAAGACTTTCTAGAAGAGTCTAGAACTTCCTAGGATAAGATTTTATGAAATAAATAAAGTTTTATTTATTTCAAGGGTTTGAGTTGAGGAGATATTTATTAAAATATTTTTAATAAACATGAGGATTAATATTTAATCTTAATTAAATATTTTGAGTTGGGATTAGGGGTAGGAAATGATGGGATTAGCCTTTAATCGAAATTAAAGAAGGATTAGAAGATTTTGGAAGAGGTTAGTGGTTTTAAGGAAATTGGGCAAGTTTTGGGCAAAAAATAATTTATTTATTTATTTTGGGTTTTTTGGTCAATTTATTAATTAAATAATTAATAAATAAGGAAATAATGTTTAAATAAGATTTAAACATTTTTGGGAGGGATTCCTTAATTAAATATTTTTAATTAAGATAAAAGGATTTAATGGCATAAAAATTAATTAATTAATTAATTAAATAATTAATTAATAAATGATGATGTCATCAGGATTTTTTTAGAAAATAAAAATACTTTATTTTCTAAAGGTTTTTTAGGTGTCTACAACTACAAGCTCAGTTCACACTAATAACTTGGTTGACACTGGATACTCTCAATCTACTTAGGCTACACTAAAGCATGTTGTTTGGAGGAAATCTTGGTTGTATTATTAACTAACCTTTTTAAATGACTTATGTTTTTTTTCACTAATTGACAATTTGTCTTACCATAGTTTCAATAGTATACACGTATTTCTATTCCTGAGAAACCTTGGAGTTACATCAGCATGGATTTTGTTATTATATTGACTAAGAAAACAAGAGGGTATGATTCCATATGTGTTATTATGGATATATTTTCTGAAATGGCACATTTAATACCATGTGAAAAGACATTAGATAAAGTGTATATTGTTGATAATTTTAGATTTCATAGATTGGAGGGAAGTATTATTTCTAACAAGGAAAGTAAGTTTATTTGTTACTTTTTGTGGAGTTTGTAGAAAATGATGGATGCTAAGTAGTAGTCTAATTCTAAATTTCATCCATAGATAGGTGGATAGACAAAGTTTTTGAATAGAAGTTTGGGTAATGTGTTAAGATTTGTAGTTTGAAATAAGCCAAGTAATTGGTTTACGATATTGACACATGTTGAGTTTTCATATAATAATTCTTTTAATAGGAGTACAAGGAAAACACCATTTGAGATTGTTACTATAATGCAACCTAGAGTATTATCATATTTGAGGGATGTTTTTGGTGAAGAGGAGAGAAGTGTTAAAGGGGAAATATTTTCTAATTTTATGAAGTCTTTACATGAGGAAGTGAAGTTGAGGTTGGAATAGAGTAATCAAAATTATAAGGAGAATGTTGATAAGCCTAGGAGGCATCATCTTTTTGAAGTTGGTGATGAGGTGATGGTTTATTTGAAGAGAGATAGATTTCTTGTTGTAACATATAGTAAGTTGAAAATGAAGAAGTTTGGTCCTTGTAGAGTTTTGATGAAGTTTGATAGTGGTAATACTTATGAAGTTGACTTACTTAATGATATGGATATATCTCCTATATTTAGTGTTTCTAATTTGCATTAGTATCAAGCTTCAAATGATGAAGTTGTTATAAAAGAAAATTATCCTAAGAAGAAAATTGAAAAGGTTGAACATACATTTGAGTAGAGAGTTGCTAAAAGGAAAATAGGAAAATTTTACTATTTGGTGAAATGGAAGAACATGCTAGTTGAAGATGCTACATGGATTTCTCAATCTAATTTGGATTCAGCTTAGATTGTGACATCTCAATTATTTAAGAGAATCATTTCTTTTATCATTGATTGTCTGATGTAGGAGCATCTTGGGTTGCCTTGCAATCCTTATCATTTCATTCATTCTACTAGTTACTACCAAGTTCTAGTTACAGTTGAGTTTCAATTCCTATCGAGTTGCAATCACTACTAAGTTCCTATATGTGTCAAGTTATCTAGTGTTGGTTAAGTGTTCCTTCATGTGCCAAGTGAACCTAATCTTTTTTTATGCTCAGTACCAAGAATGGATGCATGAAATTCCCTTAGCCTTCCAAGATCAACAATAGAGCTATAATGAGTTCTTCTCATTCCCAAACACATATAGAATTTTAATCAAAGACTCACAAGAATCAATGATTATTTATTCTTTTTGTTGATAGAAGAATAGAGTAATGGAAAGATGCAACCAAAATTTTTCAAACATGTGCAATCCTCCAAAGAAAAAAATCATGGGGTATGTTTAGTGGGATTCCTCAAAATTTTCCAAAGGTGAGATCATGGCTCTGCATGTGTGCATGCACAAACATAGATAAAGAAGTTATTATTTTAAATAAAGCTAACCCTACACTAGTAATAATTTAGTTTCATTGGCTTAAATGGTGGGAATGCTCAAAGCTTCAAGACATGATCATTCAACTAAAAGACTCCAAGCCAAATGTACACAAATGGATGCAAAAAGCATGAGATCAACATCATGTTTCCAGAACAAGTTTAGAAGTTATCATGGAGACTATGTATTAACTATTTGAAAAATGTCCACAAAGTTATAATAGTGGTATGGTTGTGAAAAAATTGAAATGCCTACCCACCTAACTCTCATTAACTTGGTAGGTGAGTTTGAAATTTGGAAAAGACAAGGAAACATCTTTGAATCTAGACAAAAGGAATGAATCTCATTCATTTGATGAGTTACAAGATAATGAAGAAGAGAAAAGAGTAGAGATAGGAACAAGATCAGTAGATTGGAGAAGAGGAGGAATATTTAGAGTAGAGATCAGAAGACAAAAAGAAGGTTCAATTTTAGTGTATGCAACTACACATGTGTGAATCTCTTTGTTATTCTATAAGTTCATTTTGGTTTGTCTTGAGAAGTAGTGATTTCTCCTAGCATTATTGTATGCAGGTTTTAGTGGTATAAGTTTAAGATAAAGTTTTATTAGTTGAAGTATTTAGTGTTTTCTAGTAGAAGCTAAATGCTCCTAAATTTTGTAATAGTCTAACCTAGTTGAATAGAAAGAAAGAAAGAAGACATACTAATTGATCTATTTGTGTTGGTTCTTTTTTGTCTCCTTTATATTTATTATTTCATGTTGTTTAGTATTTGAGAAGCTCATACTTGCAAGTTTCCTTGTTGCCTTCTCTATATTTTAATGGTGGAAAAGTTCAACTAGAAAGTCTATTGATAACTCACTTAGTTCACTCCTTAACTGAGCTCCTCCTCTGAAAACTCAGTTTGTGTAAGACTTGTTGTTTCTACCAAGTCCACCAAGTAGCCATATGTCATTCTTGATGACCTCACTTAGTACCTTCATCGATTAAGGTCACTCAATCATTATGCAGGTTGTGTATTGAGCTTTTTGAGCTTCACTCTACTTTTTTGACCAAAGTTACTTGGAATCCTTTATGTTGGGTTTCCCTTATTGCCAAGCTCTCTCAAATTCTTCATGTACTAAATTACTTAGCACCATCAGCATGTCACTTAGTACCTTCTTTTTCCAAGAAAAATTGTTGCTTGACATCCTCCTATGTTGAGCAAAATTTAAGTTTGTGAAGTTGTTTTATTCACATAGTATTAGAGCTTTGAGGCCCCACATCCATAGTGAGTTAGGGTATTTTGTCTTTTCTAGGTATATGACATGGCAGGAGATGTAGGAAAGATATGGCAATAGCCACTATCCTTCAATGGATAGAATTATGATACATGGGAAAAGAATATGAAAACCATAATGGTTGAAATGATTTGGGGGAGTTTGTGATCAATGGGTTCAGTGATGTTACCATCTTGGCACTATATGCCACCCTCACAAACCCACAAAAGACTTAGTTGAAGGAGTCAACTTATTTATGAATACCCACTTAGTTCCAATCACATTTTTATCTTTAGGCCTGGGTACAAGAGTCCATGTTTTGGTTTTCTCTATCTGCTCTATCTCTTCATTCATAGCCTCAATTCAACTTTCATTTTCTCATGCATCTTTGACACTTCTAGGTTCAAAATTAGCAAGTAAACAAGTACATTTCAACTTCTTGTCATAGTACCTTCAGATTTATCTCCTGGCATACTTAGCTAAAATAGGTTCCTTTCCTTTTAAAAAAATTTCATTTTCATCCTCTTGCACTTCAACTTTAGGCTATGACTATTCTATCTGCTACTTGAGTCCTTTAGATTGATAGGCATTGGCTTGGTAGCATCAAAATGTGACATGGTTTCCTTCAACTCATCTTGAACTTCTTGCAACTCAGTTACTAAAGACTTGGGAGTAGAAGATTCATGATTAATAGATGTATCTGGCACTGTATCAGGTTCAATGAAAAAAAATCTCCTATAGTCTTTTGGTTCCTTTTGCTTTCTTCTTTAGTTCTTTCTAAAAACTCATCAACTTTCACATGTGCACTTTCTATGACTTTTTGAGTAGAAAAATTCAAACATCTATATGCTTTACTTTTGCAAGAATATCCCAAAAATATTCCTTCATCACCCTTCACATCAAATTTACCTTTTCTAGATTCTTTCAAAATGTAACATTTTCTTCCAAATACTTTTAGGTAACTTATATTAGGTTTATAGCCATACCATAACTCATAGGGGGTTTTGAATGAGTCCTTCTTTAGCTATACTCAGTTCAAGGTATGAACTATAGTGTTGATAGCTTCCTTCTAGTATTTGGTAGCAATGTTCTTTTCAATTATTAAGGTTCTTGCATAGTCCATGATAGATCTATTTCTCCTTTTAGCTATTCCATTTTGTTTGGGTGTTCTAGGGGCTAATACCTATCTTTTGATTCCCTTTTCAATGTAAAAGTTATTGAACTCATGGGAGATGAATTCACCACCTCTGTCTGACCTCAAACATTTTAGTCGTTTGCCTATTTCTTTTTCTACTTTGGCCAAATACTATTTGAACTTTTCAAATGCTTCTAATTTCTCTCTTAGGTACATGACAGTCATCATTCTTGAGTAATCATCAACAAAAAGAATGAAGAACTTTTCTCTAGTATAGCTTTCAATTCCAATAGGTCTACACAAATCAGTATGTACAATTTCTAAAACTTCTTCAAATTGATAGTTCTTAATTTTGAAGCTAGTTTTTCCCATCTTATCAATCTGACAATTCTTGCATAGACCAACCTCTAGTTTCTTTATACTAGGAATGCCTCTTAGTTTTTTGAATTTTCTTATTTTCACCGAGTACAACCTTCTATGCCATAACCAACTTTCTTCAACTTGAGAAATAAACATAAACATTTACCAAGTTCATGATATAACAAGTTACCTTTTGTTTGAATGCCATATCCAATCAGATTTCCTTTGTCATCCAACAATATTGCTTTTCCATGCATGAATTCCACTTTGAATCTAATATTGAGCATCCCACACTCAATAGATTGTGCTTTAACCCTTCTACCCAATAGGCATTATCACATACAAGCTCTTTGGTTAGTGAGATTCTCCCTCTTCCTTTCATGCAACAAGGTTCATTATTACCAAACCTCACACTGCCACCATCATAGTCTTCAAATTGTTCAAACTTACTTTTATCACCAGTCATATGATAAGAGCAACCATTATCTATAATCCATGTATCATTTTTTTTCAAATGAGAGATAAGTGCCATTTCCTCATCATTATTAGATTCATCTCTCATAGAAATATAAAAAAATTCATCTTCTTCATCATCAGAATCATTAGAATCCTTAGCCATGAAACATCTTCTCTTACCTTTTTCCTTGAATGATTTGAAGTATTTCTTGCCAATGCACTTGTGACCTTTCTTCTCATGCTTGTTCTGCTTATTTGGGCACATAGCAACAATATGTCCAATTTCTTCACATGAAAAAAAATTAGAGGAACCCTACCTTTGCATTTCCCTCTACCTCTTGAATATTTCCTTACAAGCAGAGCTTCAACCACCTCAAGATCACTATTTGAACTCTGTTCTGATTCTTCTTCACTTTTTGATTGAGAATCTTTTATTTTCTTACCTTTCTCCTTGATTGAAAACTTGGCTTTAAACATTGACTCAATGTTCTTCGAAGCTAGAACATAGTTATCATAGTTATCTGGCTTAAATGTATTTAATCTTCCTACTATGGCCTCTAAATTTATCTTATGATTTGCTTCACATATTCTTTCTTAAATTGTAGAAAGTCTAATTGCATAAATATGAAGTAATGTTCTAAGAACTTTACTTACAACTATTTCCTCCTCAATATCACCTATAGAAGCCTTGATAGCATTAACAACTACTTTGACTCTTTCAACATATTTGGCAATGTTTTCATCCTTTCTCATCCTCATCTAATCAAATTGTCCTCTTAGACTTTCTTCTTTGGCTCTTCTCACACTATCATCACCTCCATAGATTTCTTTTAGCTTCTTCCACATTTCAAAAGTAGTTTTGCAGTTCTTGACATCATCAAATTCTTCATAGCTTAGGGAAAATGCAATGTCTATCATCATGGTGTTATGACTCTTCTTCTTAGCAATATCATTAGTAGATAATGTGCTAGAAGGAGTCACATATGCTTCATCCATATATTTTAATCCTATATCTCCAATGGAAGCCAGCTGGAGTCTCATGAGACCTTGCCATGCTAAAAAGTTATCCCTATTAAGCATTGGAATTTCCCTCTTGTAAGACATCCTAATCTTTAGCTTAGATCCTTGAAATCCTTCCTACAAGCACCAAAAGATTTGATACCAATTTTTGGAAATATAGTTGGAGTAACTAAGGGGGGGATGAATCAATTACCACAAAAAAAAATTCACAGATCCCTTTAGCTATCTTAAATAACTAGTTATTGTTGTTACTCAGTAGCCACACAAAAAAGTATTGTAACTCAGTAGATGAATTGTGTATTAACTTATTACTAATTTTTAAGCATTCACAATTATTAACATGCATGCAAAAATAAATAACATGAACATAAGAGACACCAAATTTAACGTGGAAATCCAAGATGGGAAAAACCACCAAGTAACTAATTACAAATTTTCACTCTTCTAAAGTGATCCCTATTAGGATCCAACCCTATTAAAGGTTAAAAAACACACTATTAGGTGTGACCTTGTTAGAGGATTTAATTTCCTTTCTAGGAGTGGCCTTGCTAGAGGACTTTAGAACAATTCAGTAGAACTATCCACCTAGTTAGAGGATTTACAAAAATGGCTGCTAAACCAACTCTAGTAAGAGATTTACAAATCACTGCTACAATAATGAAAAAGTAACAATGAAGTGACCTAAATGAGATTCAACTAAAAATTTCTATTATAGATCTCTATTCTGGTTCAATAGATCCTCACTGATTGAAGATACCTTTGTTGCTCCTTAAGGATATCTAATTCTTCATCAAAATTTGTTCACTCTACCTCTTTACACAATCAACTCACTTGCATGCTTGCTCATTCATACATTAGAATTCACAACTTGAACTTTTATTATACCTTACAAATTGTCAAGTCGACTCAATTTACAAGTTACATTTACCAATAATCAATACATCAATCAGCTGCAGTCATTACATGAAATAAGTAAACTTTATTTCCCAAAATAATGAAATCCTTCATTGGCCAAGCCTACTAAGTAAACATTGCTCTAGAAATGATTGCCAGTGTTAACCAAGTGAAGCTCAGTAAACACTATAGACTCTACAAAATCCTTTGGAGACCAAGTGAACTCAGTAAGAACTAATTTTCCTTTGCTGACTTTGTAAGCTTGGTAGAAACTAACTTTCCTTTGTTAACCTTGGGAGCTTTAACACTAACTTCTATTATACAATCTTTTGATGCCTGAGTGAGCTCGGTAGAAATTGTCTTCATAGTGTAGTATTTAGGAATGCTCAGTAGACTTTGTAACTCACTTTGCTAACCATCTAAGCTCAGTAGACTTTGTCTTTTTCTTTGCTAACCAACTGAGCTTGGTAGACTCTATCTGATAACTGATATGACATTTGTGTAACATCAAAGAAAACAAAAAACTATTCAATTATATCCAACAATTGTTTGTAAATTTGTACAAGAAGAATTGCATCAGAAGGAGCTTAAAACCAACTATACTCTACAGCAAAATGGATTGGCTAAGACAAAGAATAGAACCATTGATGAAATGGAAAGAAGCATGATGAAAGAAAAGAGACTCCCAACTGAATATTGGAGAGAGGTAGTAGCAAAAATAGTGTATTTTATTAACAAGTGTCCTACAAAGTTAGTTCATGAAAATATTCCTCTCGAGGCATGGTCAAGGAATAGATAGATAGTTAACACTTGAAAGTGTTCAGATGTGTAGCATATGCACATGTGCCCAAGGAACAAAGGAAAAATCTAGATGACAAAGGTGTGAAGTGTATCTTGGGTGAGTGCACCAAGTTTTGGTGCCAAAAGGGGGCTATAAGTGGACACCTTTTTCTTGAAATTAGTAATTTGTAAACTTGAACAAGAATTTGAAGATAGTTACACTCAAAATTTTAAGATATGACAAAAACAAAAGTCATAGTCCTTTGAATCTAGTTCTAAACTACTAATTTTTTTTCAAAATGGTCTAGTTTTAGGTCCTCAAAAAAGGGGACCACAAAAAGTGGTACTATTTATTTCAAAAAAAATAACATGCTACAAAGTGTGGCCCCCCTAAAATTTTAACTTTTATTTTGAAATTCTTTAATTGCTCTAGTCAAAAGTTACTTAACACTATGTAGTTTATTCTAGATTTTTTGGTAATTTTATAATGTGTATTTTTTTAATGATTTTTTTAACTAGACACATCCCAAAAATGTGAAATATCTATGTGCTCCCCCTAGAAATAATTTAAAACTAATCTAAAATAAAAAATTTTTTTCCAAAGCATGTAGAATAGAATCTAGTTTCTAAAAAATAAAGTTGTTGTAAGATTCAATGAACGAGCTAAAATCTATAGCCAAATTAGTACATGGTGGTTTTTGACAAAAAATGAACATACATTCAAAAGAAATTATAGATGAAAGGCTTAAAATAGTTCAAATTAAAAATAAATTATATGGTTATATAGCTAACATAGAGACCTACAATGTCATGCAACCTAATCTTATCGATGTCAAACCATGAGGAATCTTGAAGGAGAGCACACAAGAAAATAAATCATTTTTTTTATGTTTGCTAAAAAACACATCTTAGACCTGTGTATAAACTCCAAACCTTTGGGTTGGATCTCCAAGGAAAAACCAAGCCTTAGGCTTGGTTTTAATGCAAAGCTTTCAATAGCATGCATGCGCTATAGTGTGCATGTGCTATTTAAAGCATTTGAATTTTGGTCTCAATAGCACATGTGTGCTATAGTGTGCATGCAATATTGAGACCTAAATAATGCATAGAAGATGTAAAGAAAGAGCAAGAGAGAATAGGGGGGATATGGCTGTGTGTGTGTGTGTGTGTGTGTGTGTGTGTGTGTGAGAGAGAGAGAGAGAGAGAGAGAGAGAGAGAGAGAGAGTAGGGGATGGGAGAGGGGAGAGAGTAGGGGATGGGAGAGAGAGGAAGTGAGAAAGATTAAGGGTGGAAAAGAGAGTATGAGATGGGTGAGAGGAAGTAAGAAAGAGTAGGGTTGGAAGAGAGAGTATGGGATGGGAGAGAGAGGAAGTGTGAGAGAGAGCAGTGGTGGCACAGAGAGAGTATGGGATGGGGGAGAGAGATTGAAAGTAGGGGATGGGAGAGAGAGGAAGTGTGAGAGAGAGTAGGAGTGGTAGAGAGAGTACAAGGTGGGAGAGAGAGAGATTAAGAGTAGGGGATGGGGAGAGAGAGAGATTGAGAGTAGGGGATGGGGGAGAGAGAGAGTAGGTGGTGGGAGATATTGTGGGAGAGGGAGAGTAAGAGAGAGGAGAATTGGAGTGCATGTGTGTGAAAGAGAGAGAGAGAGTAGGGAATGGGAGAGTGGGGAGACAGAGTAGCTTGAGAGAGAGTAGGGATGGAAGAGAGAATAGGCGATGGGAGAGGGAGTGGGAGAGGGAGAGAGGGGGTGATGGAAATGTGTGTGTGTGTGTGTGTGTGTGTGTGTGTGTGTGTGTGTGTGTGTGAGAGAGAGAGAGAGAGAGAGAGAGAGAGAGTAGGGGATAGGAGAGAGTGTGAAAATGTGAGAGAGAGTAGAGGGTAGGAAAGAGAGAGTAGAGATGGAGAGAGTGAGAGTGAGAGAAATTAGGTGATGGGAAAGGGAGTGGGAGAGGGAGAGAAAGTGAGAGAAAAAGTAGGGGATGGGGGAGGAGAGAGGGGGGATGGGTGTGTGTGTGAAAGAGAGAGTAGGGAATGGGAGAGGGGAGAGAGAGAGAGAGTAGGGGATGGGAGAGAAAGAGAGTAGGAAATGGGAGAGGGAGTGGGAGAGGGAGAGAGAGGGGGGATGGGAGTGTGTAAGAGAGAGAGTAGGGGATGGGAGAGAGAAAGCAGAGAGGGAGGGAGGGGGAGAGAGAGAGAGAGAGAGAGAGAGAGAGAGAGAGAGAGAGAGAGTAGGTGGTGGGAGAGGGAGTGGGAGAGAGAGAGAGGAGGAATGAGAGTGTGTAAGAGAGACAAAGTAAAGAGAGATACAGTAGGGGATGAGAGAGAGTGTGATAGTTTGAGAGAGAGTAGGGGGTATTAGAGAGAGAGCTCATACAGGATGTGGGGGAGAGAGAGAGAGAGACAATGAGAGAGAGTAGGGGATGGAAGAGAGAGAGAGTAGGGGATGGGAGAGAGAAACAGAGAGGGAGAGAGAGTACTTGAGAGAGATTGTAGGTGGTGCAAGAGGGAGTGGGAGAGGGAGAGAGAGAGGGGGATGGGAGTGTGTGTGACAAATCTAGAGAGTAGGGGATGGGAGAGGAGAGAGAGAGGGGGGATGGGAGTGTGTGTATTTGTGAATGAGAGAGAGAGAGAGTAGGGGATGGGGGAGAGAGAGTAGGCATTAGGAGACGGAGAGAGAGATGGGGAATGGGAATGTGTGTAAGAGAGATAGAGTAGGGGATGGGAGAGAGTGTGAGAGTGTGAGAGAGAGTAGGTGGTGGCAGAGAGAGCTCATACAAAATGGGAGAGAGAGAGTGAGAGTAGGGGATGTGAGAGTGAGAGAGAGAGTAGGGGATGGGGGAGAGAGAGAGAGAGAGAGAGAGAGAGTAAGGGATGGGAGAGAGAGAGAGAGTAAGGGATGGGAGAGAGAGAGTAGAGAGGGAGAGAGAACTAGAGAGAGAGAGAGAGAGAGAGAGAGAGAGTAGGCAATAAGAGAGGGAGTGGGAGAGGGAGAGGGAGAGAGATAGAGGGGATGGGAGTGTGTGTGATAGATCTAGAGAGTAGGGGATGGGAGAGAAGAGAGTGGGGTGATATGAGTGTGTTTTTCTATGAAAGAGAGAGAGTAGGGGATGGGAGAGAGTGTGAGAGAGAGTAGGGAGAGGGAGATAGGGAGAGGGGGATGGGAGAGAAGAGAGAGAGGGGAGATGGGAGTGTGTGTGTGTGTTTGTGAAAGAGAGAGAGTAGGGGATGAGAGAGTGTGAGAGAGAGTAGGGGATGGGAGAGTGTGAGAGAGAGTAGGGGGTGGTACATAGAGAGTACGAGATGGGAGAGATAGAGTGAAAGGATAAGAGAGAGTGAGAGAGATAGTAGGGGGTAGCAGAGAGAGTACAGGATGGGAGAGATAGAGTGAAAGGATGGGAGAGAGTGAGAGAGAGTAGGAGGTGGCAGAGAGAGAGTATGGGATGGGAGAGATAGAGTGAAAGGATGGGAGAGAGTGTGAGAGAGAGTAGGGGATGAGAGAGAGTGAGAGAGAGAGAGTTGGGAATGGGAGAGAGAGAGAGAGAGTAAGAGTAGGGGATGGGAGAGAGAGAGAGAGTAGAGAGGGAGAGAGAGATAGTAGGTAGTGGGAGAGGGGGAGAGAGGGGGGATGGGAATGTGTGTGAGAGATCTAGAGAGTAGGGGATGAGAGAGGAGAGAGAGGGGGGATGAGAGTGTGTATTTTTAAAAGAGAGAGTTTAGGGGATTGGAGAGGGGAGAGAGAGAGAGTAGCAAGAGAGAGAGAGAGAGAGAGTAGTAGATGGGAGAGAGAGACTAGGTGGTGGAAGAGGGAGAGAGAGAGAGGGGGGATGGGAGTGTGTATAAGAGAGAGTAGGGGATGGGAGAGAGTGTGAGAGAGAGTAGGAGGTGGTATAGAGAGAGAATAGGATGGGAGAGAGAGTGAGAGTAGGGGATGGGAGAGAGTGTGAGAGAGAGTAGGGGGATGGGGAAGAGAGAGAGATAGTAGGTAGTGGGAGAGGGAGGATGGGAGTGTGTGTGAGAGATCTAAAGAGTAGGAAATGGGAGAGGAGAGATGGTGAGAGAGGGAAAGTAGGGGATGGGAGAGGGAGAGCAAGAGAGAGAGAGAGAGAGAGAGAGAGAGTAGGGGATGGGAGAGGGGGGCAAGAGAGAGTAGGGGATGGGAGATAGTAGGTGATGGGAGAGGGAGTATGAGAGGGAGAGTGGGTGAGTGTAGGCAATGGGAGAGGAAGAATGAGAGAGAGAGAGTTGGTCATGGGAGAGAGTAGGCGATGGGAGAGGGAGTAGGAGAGGGAGAGTGAGAGAGAGTAGGAAATGGGGGAGGGAGAGTGAGAGAGAGAGTAGGGGATGGGAGAGGAGACAGAGAGTAGGGAGAGAGAGAGAGAAGGGAGGATAGAGAGTATGTGCTTTATAGTGTGTATGCACTATGTGAAATCACCCAAAAAAGATCAAAAAGCAACTTTGGGGCCCATTTCATCTATTTTCTACCTTTTTCTATTGTGCTTTCTATTATTCTAATAGAAATCATGGGTTTCAACATAGCAAACACTATTTTGAGACATTTTGAAGCTAGCAAACACCAAATTCAATCATTGGATACGCGATTTGAAGACTTTTTGAATATTCCTTGTATAGAAAAGGTTAGTGCAATCCACTTTAAAAATTATTTGTTGATATATAGATACAAATTTGATTATAATTTTACATGTCGTTTAATATATAGTGAATTCATTGAAATTTGTATGTTTGAATGAAATGTTATTTCAAAATGGTTGAAATTTTGACAAGTTGGTTGATATATATTGTGTATTCATTCAAATAATTATAATTTTTATATATATTTGAATAATTTGTAATTTACACATTGTAAGTAATACAAATGTTTGAATAATTTGACATGTAGAAATCATCATCATGCCAAGGAAGAAACCAAAAACTCAAACAAATGAAGATAGATAGAGAGAGAGAGAGAGAGAGAGAGAGAGATTTGGAAATTAAAAGAGATAAAATGAAACTACTATGTGAACAAAGAAAATTGCAAACCAATAATGAAGAATTGACTTTCAAAGAGGATCAAGAACCACTAATACAAAGAAACAAAGAGGAAGAATTAGAAAGACAAACAGAATGAATGAAACTATTAAACTCAAGAAGACACTTGAATTGTGAAGCTACACCATCTTCAAATGTTGGAGTCATATCATCCTCTCATATTGAAGGGACACTAATTTGTAGATCCAATGATGTACACACTCCATCATGTCATGTTAAAGACACAACATCAACACATCAAGTAGGTGATATTCCATCTTTTTTTATTTCCAAGGCAGATCATCTTCGGTTCAAGGTACGCAATACACTCAATCTTATGTTGATGTTCAAAATGTTGAGGGAATGGAAGAGATTATAACACCTTCTAGAATTCATTATAGAAGATCAAAATATTTGATTGATATTGATACTAACATTTTGAAATCAATTTCTGACAAGATTAGCAAGCATACTTGTCAAAGAAATGTTAATCATATGTGGAGATTATTTTTGAAGAATTAAATATTATAGGTCAATGCCAATTATTTTTTGAAATGATGATAAATTTTAAATTTAGGCCTATCATGAAGATTCTTGGGCTAAGAACTATGGATGACTTAAATGAAAAAATAATTGTAAAGAATCTAATGAGTGCTTATGAAAAAGTGGGTTCTAAATCACACAACAAAGATAGTAATATCACAATACAAGTACTTAAATAAAAAATAGTAAGTAGACAAATGAAGAAAGCTTGACTCATGAGAAAGACAAGAAAAACATTAAAAATTGGTAGAGGTACTCTAAAGAGAGAAATGCTAAGGCATGAGAGATTGGAAGATCCAACAAAAAATAAGTTATGGACATTTAGTGGTAGACTACTATGAAAGGATAAAGAAATTAGTGAATCTTTGAAATCATTGATCGAAGATTTTTGGAAAAATAACACACATGTTTCCCCTAATCAAAGAGATGTTGTAAGAAGGAGAATTGGTATCCAAAATCATGACCCACATGTGAAACATTTTTATAATTCAACTCAAACACAAATTTTTGCAAAATTTATTGGCATGTATCCTCAAATTCGAATAAGTAAATTTTTTTTTGAGATGGGTAAACCTTTTTATGCCAAGATAAATCACACATTCACAACTTGTTGTGGTAGGATACATATTGTATTTTCTAACCATTTTAGTATTTTAAGGCATATTTGTGTGTTTTTGCATTCTAAGTTTATTTTGTAGGATTTTGACATGAATGAGCCACCAAGATCTTTAAGGGAATTCATATCCAACATTTTATGTGAAATAGGGGATGACCAAAAAATTTACAAGACATCATGCTTGGATGGTACAATCTTATATTGTGGTTCTTTGCAACTTTTATCAACTTGTCAACATATGGATAGTACACATGCAATTGGAAATGAAATAGTAGATTACAAAAATTTAAGACAATGACATATGCTCTAAAAGATAAGAAATAGGGAAAAAAGTGTGATTTAGTCATTGAAAAGATTCCAGTGTATGAGTTCATGAAGATTTTTCATGAAAAGATTATTTACGAGTATGCAAGGTGTTAGAGTAAATAATTAATTAATTATTATTCATTCTATTTACTTAATCTTACTTAGGTTAATGTGTTTATTTAATACTTCATAGTTAATAGTTGTAGTGATGAGTTGTTAAAAACATAGGAGTTTGTTCCCTTCTAGTATGTTCTACCTTTTTGTGGGAGTGTGCTTGGTTGTCAACCTTATCTTCTACCACCTTCCAACTTGTTCTACAAGCTTCCATGAGGCCTTTATATTCATGCTCTCTCATTGTATTTCCTCATTCATTGTAAATACAATTTCATTATTTTGCAATATGTTCTCTCTCATATCCATTTAGGGTTTTTCCAAACTCCACCTCTTCCCTTTTGGTTTCTCTTTGATAAGTTATTTGCATGTAGGTGATCTTGGTGAGTTGTGGAGTTGGATTTCATTAACTCCTACATGGTATCAGAGCCACCCTACTACTACCTTCATTGAAGGATTTTTTAAGCCACAATTTAAAGACACAAACCCTACTTTGTTTTTGCATTTTTCTTCAATTTGGGGGAAGAGCATTTTTCAGAGCACTTTGGGCCCAAATGGACACTACAATTGGATTCAAAAGGTGCTTTTCAATCAAGATCCATATTAAAAATTTTGATTTTGGAGACAAGGCTCAAAGAGCTATAAAAAATTAGTTTGGGGCATCATAGGGACTGTAAGGATGATTTTTTGGTTAATTTTTTTTTAAAATATAAATTTGGGAGCTCCACCGCCACACCATCGGGTGGCCACCACAACCCCACCAACATGCAACATACATTGGCCACACCTCTGCAACACCACCTTTGCCAACGAGCTTCCCATTGGCCAATGTGGCTAGGTAGTGCCCCCTACTCCCACCACCTCCTTCGTTCTACAACACCACTCTACTTGCCTATTGCCACCTCCTCCATTCCAGTGCCAATCTCCACCACCTACACTCTACTTAGCCTACATAGAGTATAATCAATGCCCGCATGGCATTTTCTAGCACAGTCAACAATTTTGATGTTGACATGTGGCACAAGTACCACATAGCACTTTGCCACATGGACCCTGCCATGTCACCTTCTTTGCCACATGGCTACCACATGGACCTGCCACCTGGCATGCCAGGTGGCACTTTTTTTGCTGCAAGAGCCTTCAAGCTAATAATTTTAAGCTAGCTATCTGCTAACATTAGCATGCCATCACACTACATCAACATGCCACTTGTACCTCTCTAGGGTCATTTTGGACCTACCTATAGTTTTTTTGCCATAACTTGAGCATACGGAGGTATTCTTCCAATTTGAAAGAAGCACCAAAAAGCTAGTTCTGAGATGGAGACATTGGTGCATGTATTTTCAAGTTCTGATGTAGTTTTGTTGCCTTTTTTTCACTTGAAGTCCAAAGTTTTATTTTTGACTCCGACGTGCATATCTTTTGCGTCCCATGTTAGTTTTTTGAAAACATTATATTTTTGGAAAGCTAGTTTTGTCACCTTTTTAGAAATGTGATATTTTTCCTTAGATTTTGGCCCATGATATTTCTATCATGTTTTAAGCATTTTTTTCCTCTATTGTGGATATCTTGGGTATTTCAAGTCTGAGGATCATTTTCCTAGCATGGTTTCTTTTGTCTTGGACTATACTATCTTTTGCATCAGTTTTTTTCCTTTTTTGAACATGGTAGAAATCATTTGTAAGAACTTTTATGTATGCGCATTGAGATAAAGTGCCACTTTTGCATTTCAGGTTCATGAACATTATTTTTTGAGATAGTTGTACTTACACTATTTTTATAAAGCACCATGGGGGATAGTTGTTTGCTATTTTAGGCCTTCTCCATTTGTCAAGTGAGTGTCCCTTCCATGACATTAGCCCCATTCAGCGTCGGTGTGACCATTTTTTTATAGGTGTTTGTACCTCTTCATCTCTCCTCATTCTTGGTTCGTTTGTAGGAGATTTTGGCCCACCTTCTCAGTTACCTATCATCTCACCTCGTCTCCATTAAGGGGAGTTATGCTATTGTTCTAATGCATTCATGATTTGATTTTTCAATAGTGTGAGCTATGTATTTAGTGGTTGATCCTATATATGAGGAAATTCTAGTGGTTAGCTACCTATGCATTTCGGTAAGATGGATCATCTAACATAGAGACACGCTTAGTTCATGCCTTCTTGGTACATGGATGTTCTTTATATCAGAAATTTATTTCTAATGGTAGATTTTGTGGCTTCTTTATGCTTCAGTGATGCTCTTCATGATCTCTCTTTGTTCCTATTTTTAGGGGCATTCCCCTAGTTGGAGACTTTTTCAGTTCTTCACTAGGTTACCTCTTTTTGGTGAAGGGTTTTTCCCACGTGGTTTTCTCTCTTTTCTAATTTGAGAGGTTCCATTCTCTTGCATTGTACATGGGTACCTTTAACATGGCCTCGTTGCTGAGACCCATTCTACATTTTCATCTTAGTTTTGTTAGCTTAAGGCATTCCCCTAAGTTGCACTTAAGGGGGGATGTTAGAGTAAATAATTAATTATTATTTATTTATTCTATTTACTTAAGCTTACTTAGGTTAATGCATTTATTTAATACTTAGTAGTTAATAGTTGTAGTGATGAGTTGTTAACAACACGAAAGTTTTTTTCCTTCAAGCATGTTCTACCTTTTTGTGGAAGTGTTTTTAGTTGTCAACCTTGTCTTCTACCACCTTCCAGCTTGTTCTACAAGCTTCCATGATGCCTTTATATTCAAGCTCTCTCATTGTATTTTCTCATTCCATTCTCATTGTAAATACAATTTCATTATTTTGCAATATGTTCTCTCTCATCTCCATTTATGGTTTTTCCAAGCTCCACCTCTTCCTTCTTAGTTTCCCTTCGACAAGTTATTTGCATGCAGGTGATCTTGGTGAGCTATGGAGTTGGATTTCATCAACTCTTACACAAGGCATACACATAGAGCTTGATGGCTAGATTTGCAATTCAAGTTGTGCAAGGATATGTTTCCACTAGATGCCATTGTTTCGATTGTAGACTTCATAGAGAACTACATACTACAACCACAAAATGAGGTGCAAGAAAAGTATTATACTTCTCAATAGGTTTCCATATTTTTTCACATAACATTCATGCATTCGCCTAGAAGTACAAAGGATGACAGGAAGATTTTGAGGGAGTACCATTTTTACATCAGTGATGATCGATCACATTTTATAGAGTTTGCACAGAGTTGTTTCCAACTATTTTATGGATATTTGGCTAACAAGGGCATCACAAATCATCAGCACATTATTTGGTCAAACAATTGTACATCTTAATTCAAAAATGCACAAGTTGTGTAGAATTGAATATATGTGAAATTTCATAGAGGCTGGTCATAGAAAGGCAGAGGATGATGGTGCAAGTGCATGCATCAAAAGAGCCCTAGCTCATGAAGAATTAAAGTAAAAAGATGGAGCAATATTGATAGATACAAAATCCATTGTCTAGTGGTGTAACACTACAATGGGTCAAGGTAAGGAAGGTGAGTCTACGGTTCATAGATTTTTTTGGTTGATAGATAATACTAACATTGCACCATATCAAGATTGTTACAAACTAACATGATCCAATGAGTTGCATTCTTTTAGAAGCTCTAATACGGGTTCATGGAGTATCCACACAAAAAAAATGAAATTCTATTATCCATCATGTGCAGAGGAAAATTGGGATGACTGTGAGTCGACTGAATGGGTGGACAAATGGGATATATAGGTTTTGGACCCAATTAACACCTATCATTCCCCACAAGCACTAGAAATGGTAGAGATGGATTTTTCTATTGAATTTGACCACTTGTCAAATCTAGTGCAACCTTGTAATGTATATATTTATATATGTTTTTAATTTCAATATGTAACTTTATAACTTTTACCTAAGTATTTTCTAAATTAATGACCACATTTTGTACATTTGTCACTGCGGGCCATGTTTTTGTTGTTATTGCACCTGAAGACAATGAAGAAGGGATAGATTATTATTTGTGTTGTTGTGTCCAAGACAAACAAAAATTGGATCACTTGATTATAGATGGTGAAGGTTTAGAGTACCATGTCAGTGCGGTGGTTGTAACCAGCACATGGCTTAGATGATATTCTATGAAGAACCCTAACTTGTGGTTATTCAAGAATTGGGAAATAGAGAGGAAGATTCTTCATTATTCAAACTTTATTGTCACATAAAATGTCCACTTGATAAAATATGGTGGAAAAGTACATAATAAGATTCTTTGGAAAGTTTGTGAGTTAGACCATGAGGCAATACTTGAGACATTAAAATGTAGAGCAAATCCAGTTGGCTCATTAGATTGAATAGGGAGAGAGGGATAGAGAGTGATTAATCTTATTTTAGATTTTTTACTATGCTAATTCTTCATTTGCAGGTCACCAAAGAAGAGGGCTAATAAAGTTGAAGCACCAGTGATAAAGGGTGAGATGCTAAAATCATTTGTGAAATGGTATTATAATTTCATATCCTCAATTTTTATTAGTGCTTTTTGGTCAAGTACCACTGTGTGTTAATCATCTTATGCCTAGGATTGTAGAGGATCACAATCATCAAAAAGTAAGAATGAAAATAGGTCTCAATTTGATGATAATGAGGTAATTACAGATATATTTCTCTCTAAGGATAATGTTGATCAACCGATGTATAAGTTGAGAGAACCAAAATACTTTTGATATTTTTGTTGGAATATTCAAATAGGAATAATGCTTCTGAGAGGGGGGGTGAATCAGAAGTACTATACTTTTAGCATTAAAACTTTTTAACTAAAAGTAGATTGCATGCATATAAACATATCAAACAATTATGAAAAACACATAATCATCACCACATAACACTTAAGATTTTGGTAACCCAGAAACCCTCCAAAAATAAGAAGGTAAAACTGGGGTGGGGATGATACCAACAAAATCACTATAGTAATAAAGTTTAACCACTTCTAATGGTCTGCCCTGTTAAAGGCTTTACACTATATCAATAGTGACCTAGTTAAAGGATTTCAAACACTTTATATGAAGTGTTACCCTATTAAAGGATTTAATCACCTATTTAAAGGATTCTACAAAATAGCTTTTAAACTAACCTATCACCATAGGGTTTTCTTCCTAATACAATTGCTAGAGAATATTAGGTATAATAAACTTGATAGATTACAATCCATCAATTGCTGAATATAGGCACTTGATCTTCTTTCCCTAATCTTGATCCTTTGTGATCTGATACTTTTCACTCTGAGAATAGTTTCCCTTGAACACCCTCATCCATCCATCATCAGGTTCAATATAATTTTGTCTTCCTTATAAAGACATTCGAAGACTTAGGGCTAGGTATGGATCTACGATCCATATTGAGTCTCTGTTTCCCACTCATTCCTTTCACTTCTATTAGTGGTTACATGCCTTCTCCATTTTTCTTATTGGCTACATGTTGATTGCATGGGAAAAATAAAAGATTCAATCTTATCTTTTAATCCTTCGAGATTAATCATATGTCAGCCATAAAAATGGTTTACATCTGAATTTGTAATGTTAGAAACTTATATGTGCATTCTGTGTTTCTCGACACTTACTGATCTCTAATGCTTGGCACTTATATTAAACTGGCTTACTCGACACTTGTTGCATTTTTGTATTGCTTAGCATCATCTATGACTCGGCACTCAAATGCCACTCAGCACTTGTATCATGCTTAGCACCTAAAGTCATTTGGCACTTAATCTTCACTTGACACTTGAAGGCTGCTCGACACCTAATGATCACTCGGCACCTATTGGATTTCCTGACTCAACTCATGTTGTGGCTCGACATATGTAGTGTACTCAGCTCCAATGTAGAAAGTGATTAAGTGTGTTGGCACTCAAGTGTCAAAAACCATTCTAAGACTAACAATCTCCCCCTTTGACATGAGTGACAAAAACACTTAACTACCCTTATGAGTACATGCACTAATCTGCTTGGTATATATATTCAAAATTTTTAATGTACAATATATATACCTCAAAAGTATTGTAACTCCCCCTGAGTTGATTGTACCAATATCAGTGTTGTCTTGGTAACCAAAATTTGATGTTGTATATCATGGTCCGCCTTTGTTGTCTTATTTCCCCCATTATCTTGTCTCCCCCTATTTTTATTATCTCCCTCCTTTTTTTTATTTTCTCCCCTTTTTTGACACTTATGTCAGAGGGTTTTAAGGGTTAAGACTATATTTCGCCAAAAATGTGTTGTTTACCTCCATAATCATCCTAAGAGCTACATCCCAATTATGCAAAGAAATTTCCAATGATTTATGCTAGAGGGCAGTCTCTGTAGCAAGATGAATAAGTCCTTCTGAAGTAGAAAGATTAGGATCTTTCTTGAGAATAGTTTCAGCATACACTTGTTCTTTTTGGAGGATTTCCAAATGTGGGGTTATAGAAGATTGGAGCTATAATAATTTGGCCTTGATGGTGGCCTTTTTTGTTGTTAATATAGCTATTTCTTTCTAAGTGTGAAGTGTTTGAGCAAAATGCTTCTCACTTTGAGATGGATCTCTAGGTAGCTGCATGCTATAAATATTCAAATTTCTTTCTAGGCTCTTTATCTTTTGGCTAGTCTCTTGTGTGAAATATGAAAAGTCACACAACTTTTTGTATAATGAGAATATATTCTCAAGTACCTTTTTGACTTTGTCTATGACCTTTGCCAATTCTATTTGAGAAAGTACTATTTCACTGGATATTTTCTCATTAACTTTTCCTTGAAATTTTCTTTCAAACCATTCCATGAGTTTTGCATTTGTTTCTAGGTCTGCATTTGTCACCTATTCAACAATATCTGATAATTGCTCCACAATATGCTTTGACTCATCTGGTGACTGAATACTGAAGGCATCCATAAAGATGTATTTAATCTCATGCATTGTTTTCTTTTGTTTATACTCCTTGAGTATTTCTTGCCTCTTCCTTCTGTAATGCTTCCTCTACCTCATTGATTTGATCAATGTTTATTGTTTTTAAGTCATAGCTTGGTATGACTATTTCCTCATCTATTTTAGGGTCTCCATAGTGAAGTACCCTTGCAACTTTGGTAGAACTTGATCCTGGTGCTGATATTTGCAATGGCTATTGTGAAGGAGTTCCCGAGGTAGGCAAATTTATCAATGTTTGTATTGCCTCTTGCTCTTTAGGGGTTTCCTCTATTTTCTCCTCCTGCTATCTACCTTGATCAATTATTGTAATTTTAGGAAGTCCACATAGTGTTTGAGTTTTAGGATCAGATGTAATGTTCTATCCTATTTGTTCTGTTGCTTTTTCTCCTGCTGCACTTGGCTTCTGTACTGTGGTGTCAACTATTCCTATTGAAATGACTGTTGGTATTTGAAGTTGACTACTAGTAGCTGTAGAGATGTTGGAAGGTGGTTCTTGTGGATTCACCTTATCTCTAATAGTGTTTTCTACTAGTTTTTGTAATTCATCCACACTGACCAATACTGGATTTGTAGATAATCTTGCTTATTGTGTGGATTGGTCAAGGATTCTTTTGAGATCCTCTACAGTTAATGGTTTGATGTTCTAAGTAGAAGTGTCACAAACATACTGTATAGTTATTGTTTCTGTAGGTGTGATGGGTACATGAGGAGGGCTAGAAGGCAGCATTTGTGTGTCTTGCATACTCTGATCATGTTGTTGCTCTTGCTCAGCTGTTGCCATTATATCTTGCTTTTGTGTCTCCTCCTCTATTTATCTCTTTTCTTCTTCCTTCTTCTCTTCTTCTTGTTTCTTTTCTTCTTCCTTCTTCTCTTCTTCTTGTTTCTTTTTTTCTTCCTTCTTCTCTTCTCTACCTTGCTCTATTTCTATCTTCTCTTCTGTCCTTTTTCTTCTTTCTTTTGGTGGAGTAGAATTTTCTTCCTTGTATTCTTCTTCAAGAAAATCTTCAATCTTTTTGTACAAGTTCTTCCATGATTTGGTTGTTCTTTGTACAATATCTTCCATTTTGTTTTGGAGAATGAATAATGCCCTGTATTTAGGTGTAAACCTGGCATTGTGCCTTTTGACTACTTTTTCTACTTGCTCCTTAGTCAAATCAGGTAGTATGCTTGCTAGGGTTGATTCTCTCATCTCCTTTTCCATTCTTAAACAGAAATGCCATCTGTCTTCTACAATTTTTGACAGTTCATATGGCAATTATCCATCTAGTTCAAGAGGGGTGTACTTGAACTATGCCATCATTCCATAAATTGATTCCTCTATTCTATTCTATTCTTCTTTAGTGAACTTATTAAAATCAACTTCATTTACATTGCTTAAATCTCCATTTCCAATCTTTTTACATATTATATTAACTAAAGAATGACTTACCTTTTCAGATTGATCTCCTTCATCAGTATCAGGTTGAGCTACATATCTTCTTCCTTTCCTAGGCTCATGCTATGTCTTCTTGATTGGTTTCTTCTTTATTTCTTTCTCTTTGGCTTTTTGAGTTGAGGCCCTTGTTGTAGCTCTGGTTGTTGGCTTTTGGGGTGATGGCATAGTAGCTTTCTTTGGTTTGGGCTGAGCTGGAAGCTGATCTTTCATCTTTATTTTCTTTGGCTTGGCCTGGGTTGGTGCTTCCTTGGTTTCTTCTTTCTCATCACCTTCCTCCTTGTCTTCACCTAGGCCTTGAGTTAATTCCGTTGGGCCTTGCTCTTGTTCATCCTCTTAATCATCATTGTCATCATCACTGTCTTCAACTTCAGCCTCTACTCCTTCACCAAATTGCTTCTTAATTTTCTTCATCAATTTATCTTTGTTTTTCAATGTGGAGGCAATTTTTAATTCCATATTTATTTTTTATCTCACCACATCATAAGTGACAAAATGTGGGGCACTCTTATCTATTTCTTTTGCCAACAATGCAGTTATTGTTGCAGATGCTTCATCAACATTGATTTCATAACCAAATGGCCTTAGCCATCTCACCCTTGGAATTGCAGCTTGAATGTAGGTGAAGTCAATATCAACTAAGAAACATATATCATTAATATGTTTTTCTACTAAAGAAACTGGTATTCTCACCCTTTGCTTAATGGATTTCTTGAAATCCTCAAAATAGCTTGTGATTAGAGTATCAAAATTTTCTCCCATTTGTTCTATATACTCATTTATTTGGGATATGATAGTCTTATCACTCCTCCATGTCACTTTTTCGAAAGAAGGAAATTCATTCTAAACATAAAAGAATATACAAACCAAAATTGCTCCAAATTTACATTGAGCACCCTTTGTCCTTCTTATTGTAGTTAGGTTTTCATTTATCTACTATAGTTGTAGTTTAGCAAGATCATAAGTATGATCCTTTTTCACCAATTTATAACCCACATCTACTGCTATGCATGAAACATTGTTGAGTCTACTGGATTGGTAGAATTTGTGGGCAATAACTCTAACAACAAACTCAACTAGAGGATCCTAAATGGTATGAATAGTCATTCCTCTCTTGTTCCACTAAGCACCTATATTCTTTTCAATGACCTCCTTAGATTCACTTCTCATGGTTTTGTGCTGATCTAGGGTAGGATATCCAGTTACCCTATGAATTATTCTTTTTGCTAGTTTGACAGGGACATCTTCTAACCACAGACTACCATCATGAATTCTGCTCAATAAAAGTCTGATCCACTCTATCTTGAGTACGGTGGGAAAACTTAAAACTTGTGTCAAACCCTTCCTTTCAACAATTTTGTATTCATCTTTTAATACTCCCTTGACACATAGCTTTGCAAAGGCTTCTCTAATTTCCATGTCTCCTAGGGCTCCTATCTTTCAATTGTAACATCTTCTTATATCCTAAACCATGACAACATTTGGGGGTATGCAAGAAAGGGCTCTAACTAGGTTGTTTTTGTATGCCACTTTAGGAATAGGGTGAAAATTAGGATACCTGACTTCATTAGACACTAGCTGTACTTCAAATGACTCTTTTTCTAGGGTTTTCTTGGAACTTGAAGCCATTTTTGTAAACTAGGGTTTCTTTTATAGAAATACAAAGCTGCATAGCTCGACACAAATGAAAATACTTTAAGATTGATGAAAACTCATTGTAGGAGGTTACAATTTGCTTGGAATACTGGATTCTCTATTGTGAAGTCACTTTGTGCTCTTTATCTCTTCTGTTTCTTGATCGCAATGAGGAAAACTGATTGAAATCATGATAATATATCCTATTTCTGTCGCATTAAATGCTCAACTACAAACTCAACTTATGAAGGATTTTTGACACTACTTGGCTTGCACTACATTCTTATTTTACTCGGCTTCCATAGGAGTTTCTTAACTTGGCATCAATCATCAACTCAATCATTGTTAGGAATTCAGCTTCCACTAGGATTTTACTCGGCATCCAAAGACTGTCTCGGCATCATTTGGTCTTGGCATCTTGTTTCATGCAGATTTGTACTTTGCATTGCTTCTTCATAATTTATGGCTGATGTATGATACTTCTTTGTATGTATCAACCCTATAGACTCATCTTTGAGATTAATTGGATGAGAAATGATCACTTGACCTTGTGAGTGAAGTGACCCTTTCATTGGATGTACTTGATTCATTCTTTTTCTACCATGTCTTCATGTTTGTTCTAATGTATTCCTCATCAATCTTTTCTTTGAATTTGTTTGATTCAATTTTTGGTGCTTTTGACCTTGTAGGATAGTTTCTGCTGATGTGGCTAGTTTTTAGGCAACTGAAACATGTCATTTTGCTTAGCCACTTGCTATAATTCCCTCTAAAATGTGTTCTTATGAAATTTTGGGGTATATGTCCATATTCTTGACAATAATGATAGCTATGCCTAGTGTTGTAATCCCAATGGTACTGACTTCCATTTCCTTTTGTTTTAGTTTGATGATTTGATGTCCACATAGGCTTTGATCTGCATTCAAATGCTCTATGTCCATACTTCTTACAATTATAACAATCTCCATCAAATCTTTGTGTCCTTGTAACTCTAAATCTGCAATCTTGTGTCATATGTCCTTGCATGGTGCACTTGTGACAATAACTTTTGTTTTTGGGTGTGTTTGTCTGATTGATTCTTCTACTCCTGCAAACACTAGTAGTATGCCCCCTTTTATTACAATAATGACAAGTAGGTTTTAAATCCTTACCTTTATCACTTCTTTGTTCAATGCTCATTGACGATTCTCAAATTTCAGTGTTGTTGTATCCAAGTCTTGATGTATCATGGCCTGATCTTGGAAATTTCATCAATCGTTCAAAGTACTTGATGGCTTCACTTGATTTGTTGAGATTCTCTGCTACCTCTTTTTCTCTATTCAATTCATTCTACAGTTGTTCATTCTACATCTTCAAAGTGGAGACTCAATATCTTTTATGTTGAGTCCATGATGAACATTCATTATTTGGGCAAGTGTATCCATCTGCATTTTGAGATCCTTGATAATTCAGTACATTTTTCTTCAAGTCTGTTTGCAAGATTTCTTTTGTCATTTTCCATCATGACTTTGTCCTCAACTGCTCTTTTCTTTTGTTTAGTGATTTGACATAACATTATTGCCTGAGATTCATGTTCCAGCTTGAGAGATCTTATTTCATCTGCTTGAACTTTGTTTTTCTCCATCAGTTCTACTATTGTTGCATCAAACTCTTTAGTGTCTCCATTGGTACAAAGTTTTGTGGTATCAATCTCCTTGTAGTTTATATCATTTTCAGGTATGACTATATCCTTCCTTCTCTTTAAGGATTTTTTCAATTCCTCCCTTGCTTCCTCTACTTTGTGTAGAGCTAGTTGCACATCAATCACTTGATTGTCAATCATCTTCCCAAGTTTGAAGACTTCCATCTTTAGATCTTTTTCTCCAAGTTGTTAGACTTCTTCTTGTGAGAACCTTGTCACTCTGATACCAATTTTTGGAATATTCAAATAGGAATAATGCTTCTCGGGGGGGGGGGTGAATCAGAAGTATTGTACTTTTCACATTAAAACTTTTTAACTAAAAGTAGATTGCATGCATATAAACATGTTAAACAATTATGAAAAATACATAATCATCACCACATAACACTTAAGATTTTGGTAACCCGGAAACCCTCCAAAAATAAGAAGGTAAAATTGGGGTGGGGATGATACCCACAAAATCACTATAGTGATAAAATTTAACCACTTTTGATGGTCTGCCCTATTAAAGGCCTACCTTGTTAAAGGCTTTACACTGTATCAATAGTGACCCTGTTAAAAGATTTCAAACACTTTACATGAAGTGTTACCCTGTTAAAGGATTTAATCACCTATTTAAAGGATTCTAAAAAATAGTTGTTAAGATAACCTATCACCATAGGGTTTTCTTCCTAATAAAATTGCTAGAGAATATTAGGTATAATAAACCTGATAGATTACAATCCTTTGATTGCTGAATATAGGCACTTGATCTATTTTCCTTGATCTTGATCCTTTGTGATCTGATACTTTTCACTTTGAGAATAGTTTTCCCTTGAACACCCTTGTCCATCCATAATTGGGTTCAATGTAATTTCATCTTCCTTATAAAGACATTCGAAGACTTAGGGTTAGGTATGGATCTACAATCCATATTGAATCTTTATTTCCCATGCATTCCTTGCACTTCTCTTATTGGTTACATGCCTTCTCCATTTTTCTTATTGGTTGCATGTTGATTACATGGGAAAAACAAAAGATTCGATATTATTTTTTAATCCTTCAAGATTAATCATATGTCGGCCATAAAAATGATTCATATCTAAATTTGTAATGTTACAAACTCATATGTGCATTCTGTGTTGCTTGACACTTATATTAAACTGGCTTACTTGGCACTTGTTGCATTTCTATATTCCTCGGCATCATTTATGACTCAGCACTCAAATGTCACTCGACACTTGTATCATGCTCGACACCTAAAGTCATTCGGCACTTAATCTTCACTCAGCACCTGAAGGCTGCTCAGTACTTGAAGATCACTCGGATCATGTTGGATTTTCTAACTCTGCTCATGTTGTGGCTCAACATATGTAGTGTACTCGGCTCCAATATAGAAAGTGATTAAGTGTGTTGGCACTCAAGTGTAAAAAACCATTCTAAGACTAAAAATTTTGACATTTTTGGGATTTTGTTTGCAATAATGTCAACACTTGATGAAACCAAATATTATGAGTTGAACTTAGTAGTTTTGTTTAAGCAGGTCTAGATCCCTAAGAATAGTCAATGAAAAATACATTTAAAGAGGTTTCTTAGATTGTGCACTTTAAATATGTCCATGTCAGATTTTTTGAAATTATTCCATACTATGATTTTGAGGTGACCATTCAATTAAGCAATAAAATGATATTAAAAAAGAGGTACAAAATAGATATTTATCATGTTTTTCTTCTCTTGTGTGCATGTGGGATAGTTTTACTTTTGTTTGTTGTGTGCTAGACTGGTTCTTTCTTATTGATGACACAACCACTTATAATAATGATGCATATAAAATATTGTAGTCATTGGTACTCTTTTACTTAACAATCATGCCATCTTAATGAGGTCGGCCAAGTGCATTTTTATTCACTTTTTACATTTGCCCAATGAGGCACTCAAATCGAGGTTTCTTCATTTTCTTTTTTTGGGTGTGGGGGGGAGTTGGGTGGGGTACATTAAGAGGGGTTTCCAGAAGTTGATGGGCAGCCTTCATGCTTTTATTATAATTCCTTCCATACATGGTTTGGCCCAAGAAAAGATAATTATGCAAATTACTATATTTAACTTGCCTCATAACCCTACCCTTCAATATCAATGACAATATTTTTCAACATGTTTGTTGTACTCTTCATCTTGCAAATGCTAAATAAACTAAAATGGCTTAAGTGACACTATATGCATTTGAAAAAAGGGACTCATTCAACCCCAAGTTGTGCATAGAAGGGTTGTTAGGGAATTTCTATAAGCACAAACTAAGGATGGAAGATATATGAAATAACTGCACAAATGAATATGAAGTCTAATGAAGTTATTCACACCTCAATGCTCATCAAATGAAGATCGAATGGATTACAAAAATGTCATATGAAGTGAGATGATGGAAAAGTTTTTGAGCTTGCCTATGGTCAAAAAAAATAAATTTAACAACCAATCCCCAA
The DNA here is from genome assembly GCA_028749045.1 of Cupressus sempervirens. Classification (NCBI taxonomy): domain Eukaryota; kingdom Viridiplantae; phylum Streptophyta; class Pinopsida; order Cupressales; family Cupressaceae; genus Cupressus; species Cupressus sempervirens. The sequence goes on along the minus strand of CM053788.1, from coordinate 704,276,523 downwards.
AATGGATTGGAACACTAAAGCACTCACGACTACAAAGGATAAAATGAACAAATTAGTTGAGAGGAGTGAAAAATATTTGAAGGAAAAGAAGAAGAAACTTAATCTAGAGATGGGAGAATCTTTAAACTGAAAGGTGAAGGAAGAAGATTAGCAGAAAGAACAATAACAATAAGCATCTCACAAAGCAATACACACAATGGAATACAAAGAACTTTAAACAGCTATTAAAGAAAGGAAGAAGAAGAAGCCAAAAATTGACTTTTTGTATTGAAGGTTGACTAAAAAAGGATGTCCCTCACAAGTCCCAATAGTCTCTCTCATCCCAAGGCCCCTACATGCTATACAAACTAAAGATGGAAAAAAATCTCCAAATATTTCACCAATTTGGGCCTTGGATGCTTCAAAGTACAAAAGCCCCAAATTGCTCATAAATAAGCCTCGAAACTAGGACCTCTCAATAAACTACTTTCCACACCTTTCTATGATAAATTGAGGGTGGATGCACCATTCATTTGATGTTACTAGACTCCTCAAACCATAAAAATTATGCCACCTTCAAGCAGATCTCTTGCTGCTACTCCCAACCATCCACTTCCATTAACCCTTCCACTACTCTTCTCGGTGATCACCAACCAAATACCTTTCATCTGCACATTAAAACTTAGAAATTATATTGTACATATCAAGGATCAATCACTCCATGAGGATCAGATTTTTATCATTCATGGAGTAATGGTCTTTCCATTAAATTAGATCAAAATTATGAAGAAATCACTATGTTACTTGGGACAGTCAACCCTGTTCTTGTAATTAGCCTATTAAACCAACTTCAAAATAGGAAAAATAGAGATAAAATGATATTAAAAAAGAGGTGCAAAATAGACATTCAAATACCAAATCTTCTAATAGAAAAAACAAGAACTATGAAGTATAGATGTATTGATCATAGTAGACATATATTTCTTCTCTTATGTGCATGTGGGATAGTTTTACTTTTGTTTCTTGTGTGCTAGACTAGTTCTAATGCAAAGTAAGCACAAGGAAGCAAAAATCAAACCTTTTACCACCCAAAACTTCAAACTCCACAAAGGGTAAAGAAAGGTTTATGATTCACTTCTAAAAGGATACTACTCTAATATTACAACTCTTCAATGGGTTTACAAACCCAACTCTCTGAAAAAAGACAAGAATCCAACTTCTTCCTACTTGGTTCAACAATGGCCTACTAGCCCCCAACTTGGCAAAAGTGGGTTTATGGTGTTCCCAAACTTTATAACACCAATGATGGCTTGAGGAAATCTTAACATGACCAATACAAGGAAAATCACTTATTTAACCTACTATTAAGAACCCACAAAACATAATGCAACATTTGACCTAATAGGCAATTAGGCCTCTTAGTTCAGTTTTTCAGCAATAACTCAAAACTCTTCCAAAGGACTAGGAAAAAAAAGTATAGTTTTAGACACCTTTTTTCAAGTATTAAGAGACTCAAAAGCCTTAAGGCTCCACTCTGCTCTAGCATACCTTAACACAAACCATGCACTTAGGCCTAATTAGCAACTTTAGGCATGGTCTACAAGGAAATGGCCAAGAGATGGGCTCATGGAATCAAACCACAAAATTGAAAGTGTGCCCAAAGAAAGATGTTTTTCCTTCACACAAAGACCCCTACTTCCTTTAAACACATTACTTCATCAATTTTCATAAAATCTAGTCTAATACATGAGGGATATTAGACCTAGAGCTTGCTCCTAAAAATATCTTTTGCAACCTCCTACTTCAGGGCTTTTGAACTATGAAAGTACATTACCTTAACTTTCTCCCTACCCATTTGGCACAAATTCCAATGGTGGGATCTCAAATTAGGTCCATTTCTTTGGCCAAACCCTAATTTTGAGGGTTCACAGGGTAGTGATCAAGAAAATTAAATATCTTGAGTTCCTTGATTGCTAGGAGCTTGAAATCAGTTCCAATGCTTCACACATTAGTAGGCCTAGCTATCCAGTACAAAAAAGTTCACTTACCAATAATGTAAGGCTATAGTATATAGAAAAATCAGTAAAACCCATCCTAAAATAGCAGATTTTATTGATTCCGAAGAGAAAGTACATATGTTTCTTCATGTTATCTCTCCCCTTGGGAGTTTAGAGCCTTTATAGGCCATTAAAAATGGGTAGAACCACCCCATGACAAATTTACCCATTGGGAGTGGTTTTTTTGAAAAGGTTGCTAATGCAACTTTTGTAAATTTTTACAATTTTTTCCATTTTGAAAAACTTTCTTCCTAATTCAATTCTAACCATTCCCAAATATTTCTCTAAGACTCAAAACACCTAAACTACCCTGACAAACATAAAATAAACCAAAATTCTACCTTTTGGACCAAATGATGCCTAGGTTTATATTGACACTTTGGGGTCTTGAATCCATTACATGGATGGATGGCCTTAAGGATATTTCTTAATCAATCCTAAGGCCTTATTAAATTGAACAAAAAAAACACTTTAATTAGGTGTAATAAAAGACTCAATTGTAAGGTACGATGGCACTTTGGTGTGGTTATAAGCCAAGTGACCATTTGTAACCACAGAGTCATAATAGGTGTGATTTTGAGTATTTTAATGATGTTAGGATGTTTTATGTTGATTTAATTTATTAAGACACCTTTTGCCTATAGGTTTACAAAAATTGCAAGAAAATGCAAGAAAGTTGCAAAATGCAAAAGTTGCTAAAATAGCAATTTAAGCAATAATAGTTATCAAACTGAACAGAAGGTTGTATGGTGTTCCAACCATCCAAATGGAAGTTATAAATATTGGAACGAATGTATTTAAGATCCACACATGTGGGAAAGTTCATTGTATGGACGGTGGACTTGGTGAATAAAAAACTTAGATTTTTTGCCTTTTTTACTAATTTGTTCAATTCTATATTATCTATATAGATCGGTGGTGGCACAAGTATTATATGATTGGATTGAGAGTTGAGTTAGGATTCCATTGAAATTTATTTGAAGTCTTTATCTTATACACAAGAAAAGTTATATCTTTTTTAGTGCAAGTAGGTTAGATTTACTCCAAATTTGAGGGCTTCAGCAAGATGGACTCCTAACTTGCAAACCCATCGTGAAATTTCAATGCCACTTTATGGATTGAAATTTAGGAGAGGGTTATTTTAGATGGAAAATATTTAGGACTATAGGAGCTTGGTACCTATTTTTTCCAGCAAGCCCTAGACTGAACATAATCTTATGTCTAGTCTAGATTTGAAGGATAAAGAAGGATCAGGCTCCCAAACTAATTAATCTAGCCTAGGTGAAGGGTGTAGAAGGAAAATTTGTATTTTTATAAGAGATCCAAGGTGTTGAACCAAGTCTATGAACCCTTTTTTTTGTGTTTTCCTTGTAACCTAGCCTAAATTGGCCATTTAGGACTGTGACACAAAGTGGCATAACTTGATGTTGGAGCTGAGTTGGTGATTTATCTTTTGGAATATATTAGGGGATGTTGAAGAGTGTTTAAAAGTGAAAAAATATTGGGGGGTCCTTTGCATGATTTTGGAGTTTAACTGTGAAAACTAGGATCAACCCTAGTAGGCATGTTGGTAACTATTTTACAAATTGATTGTTGGGTGTTGGAAAAATTTAAAGTTTGGTCTTTCTTGCTACATTAAGTCCATAGAAACCATTTCTATTAGAAAAATTGAGTGTTTAAACCATCCAAGAAGAACTTTCCATTGTAGGCCTATTTGTAACAAGGAGTCCCTAAGTGTTGTAGTTGATCCAAGTTGTTTGAATACCCTAGGTTTGAGGGATGGGCCTATAAAGTAGAGTCCACTTGCAGGGTAGATTCTATCTTGTTGAGAGCCCACTAGATCAGTCATTAATCTTGGAAGAAGGCTAGGTCTCTAAACCCATTTTCTCATACTTCCATTGTAACCGAACCTAATTTGGCCAATTAGGTCTGTGACTCAAAGTGGGTTTAAGTTGGCATTTGAATAGAGTCTGAGTTTGAGCTTTTGGAATCCCTAAAAGGTGGTTGAAGGGTGTCTAAAGAATTGAAAAGATAGTATGGTCCTTTTCAAGGTTTGGGATTTTGACTAAGAAAGCTAGGATTAGCCCTATTAGGAATGCTGGTAATAATTATGCAAATCAGTTGTTGGGTGTTGGAGAACTTCAAAGTTTGGAGTTTCTTGTTGGATTCGGTCCATAGAAATCTTTTCTATTAGGAAAGTTGAGTTCTAAACCCATTTAAGAAGAATTTTCCTTTTAGGCCTATTTGATAGTACAAAGCTACCAATTGCCAAATCTCTCTCACCTTTCATCATGGAATTGAACTGTCTACTCCATTAGCTCTGAGTGGCTGGGTAAACCTTTTTTGAAACCTTGCCATGTATCCTTCATCACTTGAACATTCTTGGGCATGCCAAACTAGAACATGCCTAAGGGTTACTAAATGCCATAGGGCTGCGATCTTTGATGGGGCATATCATAGAGCTTACGCAAGGTATGTATATGATTCTAGTTCCTATAGGATTGTTTTTTGAGACCTACAATAAGCTATCTAATTTTTTGGAGATCACACTCTATTTTGATTTTGTGATGCCATCTTAGGTGATGCTGAAACTTGTAGTGTTGGCTAGTACAAAGTTGGCAACTACCAAATCTCTCTCACCTTTTTTTGTGGGATTGAACTACCTACTCTATTAGCTCTGGGTGGCCATCCCATTTAGTGCTCAAACATTTTTGGGAATTCATAATCAAAACATCCCTAATGGTCACTAAATATCATAGGGTTGCAATCTTTGATGGGACATATCTCAGAGCTCGTGCGAGGTATGGATGTGATTCTAGTTATTATAGGATTGTGTTGCAAAGACCTACAATAACCTCTCTCACTTTTTGGATATCTTACTCCATTTTTATTTTACGATGCTATCTTAGGTGATGCTGAGACTTGTAGTGTTGGCTAGTACAAAGTTGCCAACTGCCAAATCTCTCTCACCTTTCATTGTGGGATCAAACTATCTACTCTATTATCTCTAGGTAGTTGGGTAAACCTTATCCCCAACCTCATCCTATCCCCTTCAGCACTTGAACATTCTTGAGCATGCCAAACAAAAACATCCCTAAGGGTCACTAAATGCCATAGGGCTATGATGTTTCATGGGGTATATCTTAGAGCTCATACAAGGTATGCATGCAATTCTAGTTCCTATAGGACCATGTTGAAAATATCTACAATAACCTCTCTCACTTTTTGGAAATCGCACACCATTTTGATTTTGCAATGCCATCTCGAGTGATGCTGAAACTTATAGTGTTGACCTATACAAAGTTGTCAACTACCAAATCTCTCTTACCTTTCATCATGAGATTGAACTATCTACTCTATTAGCTTCAGGTGGCTAGGTAAACCCAATCTCCAACCTCATCCTATCCCATTTACCCCTCAAACATTCTCAGGCATGTCCAACCGAAAGTCTGTAAAGATCACTAAATGCCATAGGACTGCAATCTTTGATGGGGCATATCTCAGAGCTCATGTGAGGTATGAATGTGATTCTATCTCCTATAGGACTGTGTTGCAAATACCTAAATTAACCTCTCTCACTTTTTTGGAGATCTTACTTCATTTTTATTTTATGATGCCATATCGTGTGATGCTAAAACTTGTAGTGTTGGCTAATAAAAAGTTGCCAACTGCCAAATCTCTCTCACCTTTCCTCTTGGGATCAAACTCTCTATTCTATTAGCTCCAGATGGCTAGGTTAACATTAGCCCCAACCTCTTCCCTTCCCATGTTGAGCTTGAACATTATGAAGTACTGTTGGTAAATAGATTTGTTCTTTTTTATTTGACTCTTGAATACCTAAAGTTCTAAACAATATCTAGTTACAAAATTTGAAAAGCCATATGTAGATGAATGGGTATGATAGATTTTCAGTGAATTATGTTTATTCCTATCATCTAATTATGGGTGTGTTCTTAACTTGAGAATAGTAGAGGTAGAATGAAGCTAGACTTAGAAAAGATCTAACTTAGGTGAACAAGAGTTTTTAATAAACTATTTGGTTTTATGCATCCACGCATCTTATGAATTCACAAAACTTTTCCTACAATCTAAACTACAAGAATTTAAATCTATACTTTAACTACTAAATTGATAACACTTAAAATTCATCTCAGAATGAACAATAACAATACTTATCAAATTCATTCATTGTATTACAAATAGGGGAAGTAAAACTCTATTTCTTCCTCATTCCAATACAAACCATAAGAGAAAGATACAAACTTAAACAAACACTAATTGGAACAAAAAATAATCAATATAAAAATCTCTCAATTGTCTCTACAACAGGAAGTATTTCACACCAAAAAAATTTCTGACCCTCTATTCATCACTCAACTTTGTACATATAGGGTTTAAGAGATGATTGTTACAATAGAAACTTAATCAGTTCATCTTCTAAGAAGGAAAAATGGCAAGATGCCAGTTTGTCACATTACAAAATTTACAAAAAATGACAAAAATCCCAAAAGAAAGTGAAAAGGAAGCATCATTTGAATCACTTGGACTTCTTCCCCTTTTGATCTTTAACCCTATATGCTTTCGTAGCAACTATAACTAGAACTAGTTCCTCATGACTAGGCACATGTATATTAGTGAATCTCAAGAGCCACTTTGAATGCTCTTGAGCTAGTTCCTTTACAACATTTAACTAATTTGGAAATTCTTCCATAGCCATGTGTACACATCCACCAAGTGTTTGCAACTCTACCACTCTGTTTTCACTGCTTGAAGTCATTCCAGATAGATTACTCAAGTATGTGGAGAAGTTGTTCTTCATTACGTCTACTCCAAAAAGAGCTTTCCCTTGCCCACTAGTTTTTGAGTCAGTGCATAATCCTCACATGAGTTTGAATGCTCTACCTTGGGTCTTCCTCACTTTTTTCCCTATTTCTTTGAGTCCTTCTTCAGCTTCTTGAATCATCTCTAGCTTAAATTGCATACTTTGAAGCCATTCAAATAGAGGCTCAGTCCCTTTCTTCAAAATCTTTGCTTCAACCACCTCTTTTACCTTCATTTGGATAATCATTTTTAGGAGGGAAATGCATTCATTACATCTTACCTTCTCTGTAGCCAAAGTGTTGCAATTAGATATGATATTATCTTTCTTAGTTTCCAATCGAAGGATAACATTTCAAATTTGATCAATCAGAGCAATTCCATCTAAATTGAGTTTCTCAATCCATTCCTTTCCAATCTGGCCAAAATTTCTATCTTTCTGGAGTTGCGAGATGATAGCTTGTACTTCTATTGTGGTAGGATTCTGAGTAGTAGGTACACTAGTGATGGTTGCTAATGGAACAAGCAATTTCCTTCATCTTAATTTTTGACAATTTTAGGCTTTCCAATTGTTCATCTATCACCTCATTACTTGATCTCCACAAGCCCAATTTTGTATTGTGTCTAGCTTCTCCAAGATCAATTGAGTGTAGAGTGAATTCATCAGGTGACATATCCTCAATTCTTACCACTTTATTCATCTTCACTATCTCCATGGTCAATTGCCCTATCTCTAGATCTTGTCTAAGTATCAATAAGGTCTTCTACTTCTTAGCTTTCACCATTACAGTCTTGGAGTGAATTGTTTGAGACATATGTCCTTCCAAGTACACTCTCACCTTTTCTTTTCTTCTTCCTTTCTAAGATGTGTTCTAACCAAGACTCTATGCCAATCACTTTAGAAGTTGTCCCAAGTGACTCTATGCTAAACATCTTTTTCTTTATTGGAGTCATTGCTACTGCAGTTGTAGAGAAAGGATTCTTTGAATCTTGAAAAAGAAGCCTAGATGAACTCAAGGCTTTCTCTTCCTCTTGAGTTTTCTTTGTAGCTTCATCAGATTTAGTGAACTTGCTACTACTACTCTTTTCATCCCCAATCTCCACTATCTAAATGGGGACCTAGTTGACTTCAAAAGAGGAGTATTTATAGATGGAACAGGGCTATGATGAGGAGATGGAATTGGAGTAACATGAGGAGATGAGACTAGAGCAATAACACCATCCCTCAACTCTTACATCTTCTTTTCTTCGATACTACCCTAGGCTCCAATAACTAGTAGAGGACCACCCTAGCAAGTTAGAGTTATTGAAATGTTATTCTTTAGGGGTTAATCACCTCCTCCTAAAGTTTGAGTAGGTCCTTGAGCAGTTATAGTTGTAATAGTGGGTGTAGCACTCTAAGAAGAAGTAGGAGTAGAAACAACTGGAGAATCTTGAGTAGTCTTACTCTTACTCCAACTCTTTTTTTCTATCCACTTAATCCATTTCCTAGTCCTCTTGATGATCCGAGCCATCATAAAATCAAAATCTTCCTCTATATCTACATAAGGTTTAGTATTGATAGGAGTATTCCTTAGTTTAGTCAAATATGTATTACTATACATATCTTACCCATCATATTCTAGCCCTTCCACATCCAAGTCAATGCCATATGTCTTTACTTGATCCACTATAAATCTAGCAAAAGCCCAATCTTGGCTCTCCAACTCATCTTTACAATCTTCCCAATAATCCTCTATAGTAGTAACATGCTTGATTACACTTCCACTTTGAAGAACATCTCTCTCACATACCCATTGGGTCAAACATAGGCCTCATCACTTCATACTCCTCTAACTTATACTTGTTCTCAAATGGCTGAAGCATGTGTTTAGAATCTAATCAAGACTCACAACTATAGGCTCCAACTTTCATGGGGAATTCATACCACCTCTTCCTCAAACTAGCACTCAACATGTTCACCTGAATTGCTTGTCTCACAATCTCAATGAGCATGATCATGTCATTTAGGAATCTGGGTAGCTTCAGGGGAAATCCATCGAAAGTTGCAAGACATAAATATGAAAAGGATGAGAATTAAATGAAATAACTACCAAACTAACTAATGGCTACCATCACTTTTGGGTTGAATCTCCTCTCTGAGCATCCTTGGAGTCCCCTAAAAATCCTCATTGTAAATGCATCGTTAACTCTGATATATTCCACATAACTATTTTGTAACTTCAAGCACAGATAAAACTCATGACTCTTTACATCATCTGGAAAGTTCTCTATTCTGTGAAGGCCTAACCATAAATGTAGGGAAGCTAACATATATATTAAGAAAGAAGACATGTAAAATAAATTGTAGATATTTTTTGTACTAAGGGCTCTAGATAGACGCTCACTTGCCTCATATGCCCAGTTAATATATTGTGCATCTGAAAAAATTATTTGCACCAAAAAGAAATAATGTTCTACAAAATTCAATGCTTCTACCTCACCTTTCAATTGATGCAAAAGCACCAAAATCTAGCATATCAAAGAAATGGAATAAAGTGTCTGTGATATTCTACCATGTAGACTTGATTCCACCCAGTCCATCAAAACTGGTGAATCTTGTTGCCATTTTGTTTGATATAGAGGTAAACATAAATTCAAAAATTGCAAATAGTGCAAGGACTAAACCTTGTAACTTTGAGAGTTTTTGAAAGCACTATTCAATACAATAGCATAATGGTTCAAAAGAGAAAGTAGTAATTTGAAAATCAGTTATGTTCATCTTTATATAAGAACCCTTAATTTGTCTGTTGATTTTAATGATCTGTGCCACACAAGTGAATTTAGGGATAAGTCCATTGAATTAGTAAATGTGAGGGTTCTAATGGATTTTTCCATATCCTTTCACTATTTCTATTGGCCCAATGGTAACTTTCTTTAATTATAGACATACTTTCCTATTTTTCCCTAGTTTTAGAGAAATAGAATTGGAGTACTCCTTGGAAGAAAACCTACCTAGCTGAATTCTATTTAAATACTTTTACATATGTAACAAATTTTTTCCATTACTTTCCTAAAACACCTTGTGATCAATTTTCCAAATAACCATGCTTGCAAGAGTGATTTTCCATTAGATGCAAAAAAATTCTTTCAAGGGTAGAAACCCCACAGAGGAGAAGGCAATCTCTACTTTTCCACCTTTGTCTTTTTTTTGCCTCCTATACCCAAATTGCTTGACTTCAAGAATTTAGAAAATATGAAAGAGACTTCAAAAGTGAAAAATGGGACCCACTAACTTACTTCACCTTTCTGCAAGTGCCTTTTTAGAAAACTAACTTCTTGGTTCGAAGTCCACTGAGGAGAAGTTGTTTCAGAGTTTTTCGCCGAATCTTATTCTAATCATCTTAATGAATTTTGAATGATTCCTATCATAAAAATATGGTCATACTTGAATGATCAATCCATAAATATAATCCTACTCTCCTTCTTCAAGATCACAAATTGTACTAATAAATCTTTGTAGAGTTTCACCTTTAGGGTGTGAAAATTTTCCAAGGAGAAGATGAAACTAGATTTTTAGCAAGTTCAATTTTCTTTATACCCAGCTCAAAATGAGTTGTGAGTAAGTTCATCTAAGATAACATAATCCAAGAATCTCCATCAAGCAAGGTTCTAAGCTACCTATAAGACTCATGATGATAAGGAAACCCACCCAGTTATGTAATGTGGGAGAAAGGAGAAGACAAAAATTGGATGGAGATACTTATCACTTAAAGAGGAAAGGACCAACTGACTTGACCAGACTAGACATGATACAAGTTAAATTTCCACTTTTTCAAGATAGGTATAGGATGAAAAGTGGGGAAACAACTAGCTCTAATTGGGGACTTGGGAAGAGTATACCCAAGCAAGGAACTCAAAATCTTTGGTTTCACAAAAGAACATAAAAGGTGGCAACACAAAAAAAAACAAAAATGAAATGCAAAACAAGAAAATAGAAAGGGAAGGGAAAAGGCTAACTAAGACACACACAAGACACTAATCCTAACTATAATATAGCATAGGGGTTACTTATTTTCAAATAGCAATTTGATAGAGCTTGAGGTCTTGACCATTATAAGTCAAGGGTAGTACTTCGCCACCTTCATATGCCAACTTGAAAGAATTGTTTTCAAGTGCCTGATAAATCCTGAATGGGCCTTTCCACAAAGTATCAAAATTCTTATGCATTCCTTTCAGAGCCTTTCTTTTATCCCAAAGCAACACCATCTCTCCTATCATAAAATGTTTGGGTCTTGTCTTTTTATCAAAAAGCTCTTTCACTCACATCTAGTGCTATGTAATGTGGTCTACAATATCTCTCCTTTCTTCTTTGAGTTTTCTTAGATATAGACATCATCCTCAATTACTATTATGAGTTTTTTCATGGCTAACTCCAAAGGTAGAGGTAGATTGGCTTTAGTTCCATAAACCAGTTCAAAAGGGGATATACCAATTGCCCTCTTGGGTGTCACTCTATCTGATGAAGGGCCACACCACCCATGCCAACTCACAACCAAGATCACAACAAGATGGAGACAAGAGAGATGACAAAATGCTTCATAAAGCATCATCCATTAATACTTGAAATTCATTATAATATCCTCAAAATGAAAGACTCCAAATTCTTACAATATAAGAGATATTTTCTCTTTAAGAGCTTCTACAAGAAATTACATCCGAAGAGCTTCTACTTGAAGAGCTTCTATCTTCTCAAACTTCCTTTAGAAGAGCTTCAATTTTTTGAACTTGATTACAAATCATAATAAGCCTTGCTTAAATAGGCACTTCTAACCCAAGACATTACAAACACAACCAATGTGGGATAAAAGGTAAATACAACTACCTTTAAATAAATATTAAATTCCCACCCCCAAATACAACTAAGTACCCAACAAATATTAAATACATGATTTATCAAAAATCTTCTAGAATTTCCACCTACACACCTCAATTAATGGAATGACAACTATTTTTCTTATTTTTCTATTTATGCCACCTGTGCACCTTGAAAATAGAAATTTCTCTTTTCTCCTTTTCTCCTCCATTTTTCAATTTTTATTATTTTTCCTTCTATTTTCGTCACGTTCTCTCTCCTCCACAAATTTTTTTTTTTTCCTTTTTTGTTTTTGTTTTCTCCTTTTTTTTTTTTTTTTGTGAATAAATAATTTTCCCATGCAAGATGCTCCAGCATCAAACTCCATTGGTAGATAGAAAAGTGTGTCCCACACTTTGACACCAAAAGAAAGATATAAAACCATCTTCATCTCCACCACAAGCTTCCACCTGAACATGGACAAGAAAACCAACATGAAAATCTTCCACATTTTTTTAATTTATTTTTTGCTGATGCATGATGCTCCTGCATCTGACTCCCATGGTAGGAAAAATTTTGTGAGTATGGATTCAAAAAATGAAGTAGCCACTGTTGACATATTTTTTTTTCTCTTCCTCCAACACATAGCTAGAACAAGTATCTGGTGCTGATATATTTCCTTCTTTCTTCTTTTCCAACACCTAGCTGGAACAAGTGTCTGTTGCCAAAATTTATCCTTTGCAATGAACTTTATCCAAGTATAACTCTCATCCTCATCCAATCTTGTTGAATTAATCACACCTGTAATCAACCTGGCAACACTATACCAATCTTTCTTTGCATACCACACTTGACTAAAAAAATCCTCATGCAAACCATCATCAATATCTTTCAAACTCATCTTAAAGACAACATCCCATGATTCATAAGAATTTACCTCTTTGACATCTTCAACTTTTCTTGCCTCTTTCATGTCATCAACAATGCATGTAACTACTTTACTCGCTTGATCTCCAATGAAGGCACTGTACTTTTTCTCCATTTCTGCAATCTTCAAATTATCTTGCTCTATTTTAGGTTCATAAATCTTGTCATCTTCATGCTCTTCCTCTTCTCTTTCATCTTCTTCAACTTTAGGTTCGCAAATAATTTCCTCTACATCCTCTTGCTCTTCCACTAGATCATCTTTCTTTTCCACATCCAAGAAATTATCAACATCTCTTTTTTGGTGACATGCTCTTTATTTCCACAACTCAGCTTCTAATTCATTCACTTGCTTCTGCAAATCAACTAGCAATGATTGTTGATTTCTTTCTCTAAATTTCTCAAGTCAAGGAATCCTTAGAATCCATCCAATCACAAAAGTCATCTTCTTCTTTCTCTTCTCCATAATCAAGTCTTTAGAAGACAAATCTCATCCAAAACAAGAACCTCGTGCAAACTGCCTCACAGTCAACGTTTTGTCTACACAATCAAGAACTTCTTCACAAAATTCACCCAACTCAAGGTCCTGGTGCAAATTGCCTCACGTTCGGTGATTTGTCCACATGCTCAAGAACTCCTGCTTTGATACCACTAATGAAGGGCCACACCACCCGTGCCAACTCACAACCAAGATCACAACAAGATGGAGACAAGAGAGATGACAAAATGCTTCATAAATCATCATCCATTAATACTTGAAATTCATTATAATATCCTCCAAATGAAAGGACTCCAAATTCTTACAATATAAGAGATATTTTCTCTCTAAGAGCTTCTACAAGAAATTATATCCAAAGAGCTTCTACTTGAAGAGCTTCACTTGAAGATTCTATTTTTGTCACTTTCTCTCTCCTCCACAATTTTTTTTTTTTTTTTTTTGTAAATTTAATTTTCTCATGCAAGATGCTCCTACATCACTATCTACCTAGAGTGCCTCATGAATATTTTTGTGCTAGGTCTTCTAATTATCTGAGACTAGCTTCTTAACAATGTTAATTAAGTTCTTATTGCTAGACTCTACCTGACCATTTCCTTGAGGGAAGTAATCAAATGAATGACCAACGGTGATCCGACACTCAAAATAGAAATCAGTAATTTCGATTAAAGAAAAATAAGATGCATTATCCATCACTAGTTTAATAGGAACACCAAACCTGACCAAAATGTTCTCTTTTATGAATTCACACACCACCTCGGAAGTAGTCTTCTTTGTAGCTTTAGTTTCTACCCATTTAGTGAAGTAGTCAGTTGTAGTTATTATATATTGATGACCAGCACTAGATCTAGGACTAATAGGACCAATGAATTCAAGGCCCCATTATTGAAAAGGCCCTTCGATGATAATAGCTCTCAATGGTAGAGTAGCTAGTTGAGGGCATCCAGAGAACATCTTGCACTTTTCACACTTTTCTACCCAAGCATATGCATCTTTAAACATCCCAAACCAATAATAGCATTGCCTTAGTATCTTAAAGGATGTGACTAAAGAAGAGAAATGTCCTCAACAACTTTTCATGCTATTTTTTATCTATACACCTAAGGAAAGTACCATCAATAGCCCTTTTGAAAAGTTTACCATCCCAAATCACATACTTAGTTGCTTTTAGTTTAAGGTCTCTTCTTTGCTTTAGATTAAATCCCTCTAGACATTCGCCATATGTTAAGAAGTAAGAGATATTTTCAAACCATGAATCATAGAGTCCTACAGTTGGCACTAATTTCTTCTCAACCAACTCTTTTGACTCTTCAAAGATTCTATTTTCTAAAATTTCTTTGCATAGAGTATTTCCTCTTATTAACTTAGTAGGTTTTATCTCTATATCATATTATTGTATTTTCCCTATCCATGTTCCTCTAACATTACAACCTATATCCTACTATGTTAATACACTTTTAACTACTATGTCTAGGATGAGGATTACTGAATGTGAGTGTAGAATATAGAACCTAAAATTTTTAAGAGCCTTGACTATTGCAAAAGCATGCTTTTCAATTTGTGAGTATTTTAGTTCATGGTTCTTTAAAGGTATGCTCATAAAAGCTATGAGAGCTTGAATTCCTTCATCATTTTCTTGCATAAAGATAGCTAACAATGTATGCTCAGAAGCATAACAATAAATAATAAAATCTCATTTATAATTTGGATGACACAATACTAGGGCATTAGCAATAGCAGTTTTTATATCATGAAAAACTTGCTTTCTTGCCTCATTCCATTTGGAATTTGAATTCCCTTTCATCATGTCCACTATATGTTTAGTAGTTTCTGTAAAATTAGGCACAAACCTTCTGAGAAAATTCACCTACCCAAAGAAAGATTTAACCCCTATTTTGTTTGAGGGTAGGCTTATTCTCTAAAAAGCTTCTACTCTTTCAGGGTCAATTCTAATGCCTTCCTGGGACACTATATGACCAAGGAGCTTTCCTTCTATGACACATAAAACTAACTTCTTTGGTTTGAGAGATATTCCATGCTCTCGGTACCTCTGTAATACTTTCCTCAAATCTTCCATATGATCTTTTCTTTTTCTCGAGAACACGGTGAGGTCATCCAAGTATATGACTATGATTTAGTCTTTCAAATTAGTGAATGTCTTACTCGTGCACCTTTGGAATGTAGCACCAACATTGATAAGTCCAAAAGGCATTATATGATACATAAATGTACTCAAAGGGGTAGTGAAAGCTATCTTATGCTAGTCTTTCTCCTCTACTTCAACCTAATTATAACTCAAGAAGCCATCAAGTATAGACATCATTTCAGATACTGCCATTATTTGCAATAATTAATCCATATTAGGAAGAGAAAAGTTATCTTTCAAGGATTCTTGATTTAGGTTGTAGAAATCAACATAGATTCTTATTTTTCTATTCCTCTTTTTGACGGGTACTATATTGGCTATCTAGGTGGAATGATGAATGGGATAAATAATTTTTTCTTTTAACATCTTATCTACTTCTCAAAAGGTGGCATCAGTGACTTTAGGATTATAGTTCCTTTGTTTCTACCAGAAAGGGACTACATCAGGCTTTAGGGGAATTTCATGTTTTACCTTCCCATTTCTATAACTTTTCAAATCTTCATAGCTCCAAGCAAAAAAATCTCTATATTCCATAAATAGATTCTTTGTGGCTTCTTTCTCTTCAAGTGAACAACACTTCGTGATTTTAATCACTTTAGGATTATGAATATCTCCAATGTTAACTCCTTCATATTCACCCACTGTTGGCCCCTTTTCTACTCTCTTCTACTTTATGTAAGCATCATCTCTATTAAACAATTTTTCTAAGGCCACCAAATATGGGGGAATAATGTTGCCTTTCAACTAAACTTCCACATTTTGGCTATATTCTTTCTCTACACCAGAGCTTTCATGATTACTTCCATTGGATTCATGTTTGAAGCTAAACTTGTCATTCTCAAGGAACATCTACAAACTTTTATCATCATTGAAAACTTGCCATGATTCTATGTTATCTGGAATGGTAGATCGATTCACAATTTCAATCTTGTACTTCTAGTCTTGGAAATCTGGGTGAGGAAGTAATACTGAGGCAGAGACAACTAAGGAATCAGCTTTGGTATTCATCTCTCTTGAAACTACTTCAATAGAGAAGGTGTCTAGACCTTCAATCTCATCCTAGACTTTGTTCCCGTAATTCTTCAGCTTGTGAATTTTAATAGAATACTGCCCTTGTACCTACTTTATAATAAGCTCTACATCACCTTGAGCTTTTAAAATCTTTATTCTTCTTTCTTTTTCTTTTATTATTCCTAGTAATAAGGCCTCATATTCCATAGTGTTATTCATATTCCCTAACTCTAATTTGAAAGCCATAGGTTTAGGTTCTCCTTTTGGGGATATCAATACTACACCTACTTTAGATCCTGAAGAGGCACAACTTCTACCAAATTCAAGCATCCATATGCCTATTAAATTTTTATTTTTATTGGAAAATTTATCACCTTGATTTTCATCTATTCATTCCTTTGGGTTTTCTTTAGTAAAAAACATATAATTTCCAAATTCTACCTCTTGATATAGGATATGAGCTTTAGGATCATCTGATTTCAAGACTGTGAACTTTGCCTTTTCTTTAGGTTCTAATTTGACTTTCTTATTCCCAATAGGCATTACTGCTTGAGAGTAGTCTAGTTTATTTCTCCTCCTAAGTCACAACAAAAACTTCTACTTAACAGAAGTCCATAGCTTGTTAAGATGTTAGCTACTAGGATAGTCAATAGGAGCTTCTTTTCTGGATGTAAAGCTAAAGCTACCTGAGCATCTTTAATCTATCTGAGTAAGGGGACTTTTTTGGCATCCATTGAGTAGCATCTTCCATGCACTTTAGTAAGATTGAGACCCAAAGCTTTAGCTACAAAATAAGGTATAACATTATTCGATGCACCCAAATCTATTATACAATTACTGAGTTTATATCCATTGATGTATAGTGAGATATAAAAAGGCTTAGGCTTTTGCCTAGGGGATGTTGCTAATACTATGGATCTTCTTGATTAAAAAACCTATATGTCAAGGTTTCATCCTCTTTTTCAACCATTACATTACAATTAGTATCTAATGTGTTTCCTTCACATCGGTCTACCAGTCTTTTTAACTCGAAAGGATGTGACTTTAAATAGTCAATAGTGGAAATTTGAATTTTTGATTCTTCACAAAATTGAATGAAATCAAAGGATGTCTTATCCTTATCCATTTGTGAAGTAGATGCTCCTTGATTAGTATGTACATTATTCGTTGAAAGACTAGATTCATTTATGTGAGTGTGGCTAGAGGCTTGATTCTTTAACCTTTGTCCATAGGTAAGCATAGTGTATGAAGTTCCATCAATAGTTGCATAACACTCACCTTTTTATTCAAAATCCAATTCGTATTCTAAAAATAAATTTCTAGAGTCACCATTTGAATAAGAATCAAGCTTTGAACAAGGAGTCACAGTGTTTAATTCATTAGTAGATAACATCTACATCATACGAGCAGTCTCTGGACAACTCTCACTATCATGATCTATGGTCAAATGAAAGATGGACATATTTCCTTTTTTTGGTGCTGCTTCAATTTGCAACCTGGGCTGTAAACTTGTAAGCTCCAAAAATCTACTTTCAATTCTTCTTCTTAGTAAATTTTGGTAATTCCATAAACAAGAGCTATTGAATTTGAGTAACTGATTCTTCATTGCTACTAGCTCATTAGAAAACTTCTGAATCATCTCCTTTGATGATGTGGTATTACTAGAACTCCATTTAGTTTGAAGTTCTCATTTCCATTTTCCCTCAAAAATTAAATCATCCTCACATTCAATCACTTTCTTTTTTGCATTAGCCAGATCAGTGGGATGTGCTCTTCTTAGATCATAATTGATATCTTGAGGCATAACACTAATAAAGAAAGTTTTTAGATTACTAGGTGTGGGTCTATTAGCAGTAGGAATACTATTATTAATCTTATTTAATTTGGCAAAAAAATCCCTCATGGTCATAGTTGGTTGCTTCTTAATTGAAGTCAACTATGTTAGCAAGGCATGTTCATCTTCTATAGTTTTGAATCTTGTCTAAAATTTAGTTCTCATTGTATCCCAATCAATTATTGAGCTATCAGCTAGATGATAAAACAATCAACTGCACTATCTATGAGGATCTCTACAAACAATCTTATAGCAACATCTTCATGTCCCACTCCTAAGATATGAGTAGCTGCAAAGAAAGCTTTAATGTGTTCATCTGTAGTGACTTTCCCATCACTTAAGAATTTAGAAAAATTCTTAGTTGAACTAGCCAGGATTGGATGATAAGGGTTTAGTGCTAATGGTCCTATTTCCACGGCCCATGGAGCGGCCATGATTGCTCTGGCAGTATATGACAAAAAATTAACTAGAGGGGCAGTAACTCCATGAAGTGCTAACACCTGACAAGTGGAATGTGAAGTGTTGGTGTCTTGATTTCTAATAGGGGAAGGGGGTCTACTCCAACTTTTACCTTCACCTTTCCACTTTGGGACATCTAAAATAGGAAAGCCTAGCTCTATAAGTTTATCAAAGGTAGGATCTTGCCCACCCTATTCCTTGGTACTTTTGAGGAACCTAAATTGTTCCAGGATGTTGGGTCTAGTTTATCTCTGAGCTTTTTTTCTTAATTATCTTTCTACTCGCTAGATATCTCTCCTTTGAATAGCTCTTTCCAAGTCTTCAGATCTTCTTTCTTCTTCCTCTAATACCTGGCTAGCATTTTGATAATGTTTAGTCTTCCTTCTATGTCTCCAAACAAATGTGCTAAGGAATGAAATTATGTCCTCTTGGTCATCTTGAAAACCAAGGTTAGGTTGGAGCACTAGGATTATGTTTTCATGAGGTAGTACCATTTTCCATCATAACATAGGCTTTTTGATCAAGCAATTATTCATTTCCACAACAGAGTCACCAAAAATTTGTTGGTAAATAGATTTTTTCTTTTTGATTTGACTCTTGAATACTCAAAGTTTTGAACAATATCTAGTTACAATAGTTGAAAAGCCATATGTAGATAAATGGGCTTTTGTCCAAATTAATAGGTAAAGCTCCCTATGATAGATTTTTAGTGAATTATGTTTATTCCTATCATCTAATTATGGGTGTGTTCTTAACTTGAGAATAGTAGAGGTATAACGAAGCTAGACTTAGAAAATATCTAACTTAGGTGAACAAGAGTTTTTAATAAACTATTTGGTTTTATGCACCCACACATCTCAAGAATTCACAAAGCTTTCCTACAATCTAAAATACTAGAACTTAAATCTATAATTTAACTGCTAAATTGATAACACTTAAAATTCATCTTAGAATGGACAATAAAAATACTTATCAAATTCATTCATTGTATTACAAACAAGGGAAGTAAAACTCTATTTCTTCCTCATTCCGATCCAAACCATAAGAGAAAGATACAAACTCAAACTAACACTAACTGGAATAGAAAATAATCAATATAAAATACTCTCGATTGTCTCTACAACAAGAAGTATTTCACACCAAAAAATTTGCCGACCCTTTATTCATCATTCAACTTTGTACATATGAGGTTTAAGAGATGACCATTACAATAGAAACTTAACTGGTTCATCTTCTAAGAAGGAAAAATGGCAAGATGGCAGTTTGTCACATTACAAAATTTATGAAAATTGACAAAAATTGCAAAATAAAGTGAAAAGGAGGCATCATTTGAATCACTTGGACTTCTTCACCTTTTTAGCTTTCACCCTATATGCTTTGGTAGGAACTATAACTAGAACTGGTTCCTCATGACTAGGCACATGTACATTGGTAAATCTCAAGAACCACTTTGAATGCTCTCAAGCTAGTTCCTTTATAGCATTTAACTGATTTGGCAATTCTTCCATAGCCATATGCACACATCCACTAGGCATTTGTGACTCTACCACTATGTTTTGACTACTTGAAGTCATTCTATACAAATTACTCAAGTATGTGGATAATTTTTTCTTCATTACTTCTACTCCAAAAAGAGTTTTCCCCTACCCATTGGTTTGTGAATTAGTGTGTAATCCTTGAGTGAGTTTGAATGCTCTGTCTTGGGTCTTCCTCACTTTTTCCCCTATTTCTTTGAATCCTTCTTTAGCTTCTTGAATCATCTCTAGCTTAAATTGCATACTTTGAAGCCATTCAAATAGAGGCTCAGTTCCTTTCTTCAAAATATTTTCTTCAACCACCTCTTTTTCCTTCATTTGGATGATCATTTTCAGGAGGGAAATGCATTCATTACATCTTTCCTTCTTTGCAGCCAAAGTCTTGTAATTAGATATGATATTATCTTTTTCAGTTTCCAATTGAAGGATAACATTTCAAATTTGATCAATCAGAGAAATTCCATCTAGATTGAGTTTCTCAATCCATTCCTTTCCAATCTAGCCAAAATGTCTATCTTTCTAGAGATGCGAGATAAAATCTTGTACTTCTATTGCAGGAGGATTTTGAGTAGCAGGTACACTAGTGATGGTTGATAATGGAACAACAAGTTTCCTTATAAACTTATTCAATTCTTCTATCTCAGCCTTCATCTTAATTTTTGACAATTTTAGGCTTTCCAATTGTTCATCTATGACCTCATTACTTTATCTCCACAAGCCCACTTTTGTATCATGTATAGCTTCTTCAAGATCAATTGAGTGTAGAGTTAAGTATTAGGTGACATATCTTTCATTCTTCCTACTTTATTTGGCTTCCCTATCTCCATGGTCAAGTGCCCTATGTCTAGATCTTGTCCAAGTATCGATAGGGTCTTCTACTTCTTAGCTTTCACCATTGCAGTCTCAAAGTGATCCACTTGAGACATAGTGTCCTTCGTAGGTACACTCTCACCTTTTCTTTTCCTCTTCCTTTCTAAGGTGTCTTCTAACCAGGACTCTATATCAATCACCTTAAAAGCTATCCCAAGTGAATCTATGCTAAACATCTTCTTCTTTACTGGAGTCACTGCTAATGTAGTTGTAGAGAAAGGATTCTTTGGATCTTGAAAATGAAGCCTAGATAAAATCTGGGCTTTCTCTTCCTCTTGAGTTTTCTTCATAGCTTCATCAGATTTAGTGCACTTGTTGCTACTACTCTTTTCATCCCCAATCTTCAGTATCTGAATGGGGGAACTGATTGACTTTAGAATAGGAGTAATTATAGGTGGAATAGGGCTATGATGAGGAGATGGAATTGGATTGACATGAAGAGATGAGACTGGAGCAGTAATACCATCCCTCGAGTCTTCTATCTTCTTTTCTTTGGTACTAGCCTGGGCTCCAATAACTGGTAGAGGATTTCCCTAGAAAGTTGGAGTTATTGAAATGTTCTTCTTTGGGGGTTGATCACCTCCTCTTGTAGATTGAGTAGGCCCTTGAGCAACTGTAGTTGTAACAATGGGTGTCACACTCTAAGAAGAAGTAGGAGTAGCAGTGGCTAGAGAAGCTTGAGTAGTCTTACTCTTACTCTAGTTATTTTTTGTTGTCAACTCAACCCATTTCCTAGTCCTCTTCATCATCCAAGCCATCATAACATCAAAATCTTCTTCTATATCCACATAAGGTTCAAAACTAATAGGAGTATTCATTAGTTTAGTCAAATGTAATGCCCAAATTACGGGGGCAAAACACAGACACACACTTTTTTTTTTTTTAAAGTTAATAATTAAAATTTATTAAGTAGATAAGTTTGCGATCATAGACAAAGTAAAGGTTCTCTACATTTAATCTCAAATAAGGTTAACATAATAAAAAGAAATTTTAATCAAGTTCAACTAGATCAAGTTCAATTACAATTCTCTTAGACAATTATCAATTGACAATCTAATTGATATTGAAAAGTCACTTAAGAAAAACAATCAACTAGAATTAAAACATAACATATATATATATATATATATATATATATATATAATTTATTAACTTAGAATTATTTCGACTAATTTAACATAATCATTAACTATCAAAAACCTACCAAAAATTAACTCGATAATACATTAAGACTAGTAAAAAAAAAACATATTAGTATAGAACTAAAGTTACACTAATTTAAAAGATGATGGAACCTATAAATTAATATTAAGTAATCATGATACCTAATTCATAACAAAACTAAACTTTTTAATATAATGTTAATACAATCATAAATCAAATACCAAAATTTAAAGATCACTAAAATAAAAACTATATATAAAAATACTAACTAATTTAAAATCCAACTATATTATATTTTTAAATAATTTAATACTAAACTAACTTAATTTACAACTAACTTGCTAAAACTATTAACAAATAATACAAAGTAACTAGCAAGAAAATAACTTATACTAAACTAAATTTAAAATGATCTAACTATCATAAAAATAGAAATGACTTCTAACAAAATCTAAAATGAACTAATTAAATCCAAATAAAACAACTCAACTAAACATAGAAACTATCATCATTAAAACCTAAACTAAACAATAGAATTAACCTACATATAACTTTGATAAAATAAAGTTAACATCAAATAAATCCTAACTATCCTAACCATTACTATCCTAAACTAACATATCATAACATAATTTAAACTAAACACTAACCTATCCAAACTAACCTATACCAACCCTACATCCCCCTATGCTAACATCACCCTTCAAGCATGGGCAGCGCTTCCCAAGGAGTGCTTCCCAAGCGCTGTCCTTGGGACAGCGCTCTGCCCAATCATCATGAGTGTTGACCAAGCCTTAGTCATGCGCAAACCCACCTTCAAAGGAAAAAGTAGCCAATAAAAATAAATGGAAATGAAACAAAGGTTTACATCAAACCATACCAAAGCAATTTAGCCAAGACAAGACAAGGCTAGCGCAAACCAAGAACAGGGTGGAGGTATGATGATGTCACCAAGTGGCAGTAAAGTTTGACTGTGCAAGTTTTAACACATTTTTAAAACCTCCTTCCAAAGTGACATCCACCAAGGTGAGGAAACATTAATGACATAAAGTTTATATGGTAGAAAAGGATATTAGAAGCTAGAAAATTTAGATTTTTATAAAGTATTATTTTTAAATCATTGAGGGTCTATTATAATATTAGACTGTAATAGTATGAACTCACTTTTTTCTTTTCCCATACAATTTCCAGAATGATATATGTGCTACTACAGGCCTTATTATTTTTTTTTCATGCATTTGAAACTTACTTGTAGGTTTAAGTCTTACTATGGAGTTTTATAGGATTGGTGTTTTTAATTCATAATGATATTAACTTATCACCTTATTATTTATCATGCTCAATGAAATCAACTATTGCAAGATCATCAAAATCTATGTAAATCTCTTATGAATTCCTAGTTGATAATTTCTATGATACCTATATACTATGCATTTCAATGATACTCACATTACATGAAATAATCATCTACATATTTATTTAACTATCTATTATAACTGATGGAGAAAAATTTGAATAACATAGTGACTAAACTAGTCTTAAGGCAATTGAGAAAATAAGGAGATCCGGATGATGATGTTCTATTCATTTGAAGGGAGTATCTAACACACAAATTTCTTGCAAATTTACTTCCAACACAAACAACCATGAACTAAATCATATCAAACCCAAAGGAGATACCATACATTTACAAATTGAATCTTGCATAATTGAACATCCTCATTTCATCTTGTATTTGATATACATCCATATGACAAAATAAAATATGAAAACTCCAAGAGAAGAAAAAATTACTCAATCACTTATTTTATTAACAACCCGATTCAAGGGCTCAACAAGGAAAGAATCAGGAAGAAAACCTAGCCTCATTGCCAATCCAACCAAATTTGAAATATAACTTACATAGGATTTCAATCCTCAATTACAACAATTTTAATTGGATTTTCTTCATGACCCTCATCAAGGGATTCATAAAAATTTTTGCATCATATTTCTAGTACCTTGGAGGGAATAGAATCTGATCGGGTGACAACCAAGCATACCCAAGAGACAATCAAACATATATATTCATACATGCTTTACACAAAGGGATTCACAATGAATCA
The DNA here is from genome assembly GCA_028749045.1 of Cupressus sempervirens. NCBI lineage: Eukaryota > Viridiplantae > Streptophyta > Pinopsida > Cupressales > Cupressaceae > Cupressus > Cupressus sempervirens. Next base: position 704,252,291 of record CM053788.1, on the reverse strand, counting down.
ACAGTAGGGAAAGGTGGATTCTTCCAACCAAGAGAAGTCAAGCACAACACCAATAGATGCCCAATCGAGGCTATATACCAAAAACTTCCATTCTTCCATTTCAACATACCATAATCATACAAGGTTTGTGCTGATAGGTAGGGGCCCATAACACCCTACCCTTTCTCCCTCTTCTCATCCTGAGAAGAGACTCTACACTAGTTGGAGTCTAACTAAACAGACCTTTCCCAAAATTGGTCACTTCTGCCCTCTCCAAGGGTGAGTAATACCAAAACACCCATGCAAGAAAAATCTCAAAATTGCAAACATGAACATGAAAGAAAATCATCCAAAAATAACATGATTTTCAAAGCTTCCCAACATACCCAAAAACATACAAACATTGAAACAACAACAAGGTATCATAAGCATGAAACAAGAATGAAATCTAAACAAGGGAGATGACAATTCCTACCTACACAAAGAGGTAATGGCAATGAACAAATTTGAGTAGAGTTTCCACTTCATTCCTTCAATCTTCAAAACTCCTCTCCAAATGTAGAGATTGGGTAACAACCGAAACAAGTCCAAGAAGGGCCTCTAAATAAGCCTCCAACTCAACCACCCAAAAGGAGCAATAACTACTTTCACCCACTAGAAATTTCTAGAAACTCCTAACTCAACCTACACTATGGTTAACCACTAAGTGGAGGTGGGGTGAGACAACTCATGGCAACCACTTGCAACTTTCGCACATAGGCAAAAAGAGACTTTTTGAGTGGCCTCAAAAGTCAATAAAAGGGGCTTAGGGGTTGGAAAAGACCCCTAACCCATACTCATACCCCTTGGGTATAAATATTCCATGTTTTAAGCCTTAGGAAAAGGTTTAGAGCCAAAAAAAAGCTAGGAAAATAATAAGGACCAACTAATAACTCTAAAAATGCAGATTAAGCACTAATTCAGATTAAGGATGACTAAACTCAATTAAGAACCCAATTAGCAAACTGACACTAACTTAAACCAACTTGGGTCCAAAGGTTACACAACTAACCCTAATCAGCATACTGAAGAAATAACCAATTTACAAGTGTCAAGCGACACTAACAGAACATAATTATGAACACTAACATTTACTGAACATAGAAAGATACATACATACATCTCACAATACAATACGTGAATTACGAACAACAAGGTTTCCAAAATTAACACATAGAGATCAATTATGTTCCTCTATCGGTTTCCTCAGCTAAAATATCTACACACTCATTGCGCACATCAGTACTCCTGAAAAATCACATGTACATATGTACATATACGTATCAGGAATCACATAATTTAAAACATACATCAATAAGGGTTTCTTCATCCTACTTAATTCTTAATCATAAAGATTCCAAAAATCATTGTGTTAATCCTACATTTTACTTAATTCATCATCATACATAAGCATAAAACCTTTAAATGACAAACATTAATATATCTGAAAGTAACATCACATAACATGAAATAATATAATATGTTTTAAGTATCAGAAAATGTCTCGAGTTGTGAGTATCAAAATGATAAAGTAATAACTAAGGCTACGAAGGGTCAGGGCGAGGCCTCACATCCTCCCCCACTAGGCATGAACTTCCTCCTAGAATTCATCAAAAGATAAGGGTATAGAGATTGCATCCGTGCTGCATCCTCCCAAGAAATTCTGAGCTCATCATAACATTCCTGCTAGACCCTAACTTGGTCCCGCTCTTGACCTCGAGGAGCTAGGGTCTATCGAGAAATAATATGGATAGTCTCTAGAGCTAACTGGCTGACCAACTCCACCTGTAGCCTCAATAACTGTACCCTAATGCTTAATCTAGCAATTTTCAACTGCTGCAAAAACTCTGTGAGACCTACCCATGTCTCCAACTGTCGACTCTGAAAAAGCCCCTCTCTGACCACTAGATGATTGTCCTTGCGGACACTCTCTAGCCATATGACCCATGCCACCACAAGCATAGCATGGCCCTCAGGTTTAAGATTTTGTATCTTGTGATCCTAACTGTTGTGGGCCTCCTGATCTACTAGATCCATTGTATCCATCCCTAGATGACTACTGAGTCTTCACTAACTGTGGCTGTGGGGTATGTACTTTCTGATCCTACTGTGATTGCCACTGCCTGGGCTTAGAGCCCTGATAACCCTGTGAGGGTTCCTATTGCTACTACTAAGACTGTTGGCCCTTAGAGGACCCTGGTTTATAATTCTGATTCCCTTTCCAAGGGGGTTTCTGTCGGGTAGAGTTTCGATTTTGAGACCGATCTCGTGATTCTTGTCTACCCCGAGTATCCTCTACCACTAGTGCTATCTCAACTACTTGTTTGAAGGTGGTAGGGAAGGCAATCTGAACTAGACCCTGAAGTGAGAAATTCAAACCCATGATAAAGAAATGTACCCATAGTTTTTCATCCTTCATGTATTCCACATAAGGAAGGAGCTTGAGAAATTTGCTCTCATACTGAGCCACTATAAGACCTCTCTAGTAAAGAGAATGGAACTCCTCTATCTATTTTTGTCAGAAATGCTCTAACAAGTACCTCTCTCAAAATCTTTCTAGGAATGATTCCCATGTGAGGGTATCCATCCTCACTCCACCTATGATCTCCTCTTGATGCCACCAATTGGAGGCATCCCCTCCCAACTGATGAACTGCTAGGCATGCCTTTAGATTACTCCCATAGGGTCATAATCCAAAGCACTGCTATAGGCTCTACAACCATGCCTCTGCTACTATTCCCTCAATAGAATCGGTAAATAATGGTGGTCCAAGTCGAATCAATTCCCTGATATCATCTCCTATATGTCTAGGAGGTCTAACAAGTGGGGGTCCTCTCTGGTGTATTGACTCACCTTCATGCTCATCCTGCCCCTCTAACTGTCTTGGTGGGGGACTCCTAGTCCTCTCTCTGACTCTGGGCCCGCCTCCTCTAGGTCCCTCTGCTTCCACTACTGGAATCTACTGAACTAGCTGAACCACAGGTACTACTCTCTACTGAACTACACTGATCAAAGTCTTGGTTTGGGTTCGGTGGTGGTGGTAGAGGTGGTCCATCCCCCCATCCCGCTCTACCACCTCTCGCCCTATGACCTCTACCTTGTTGGTTGCTTTAAGTAACATTAGGGATCCTACACAATTTAATGTTTAGTTTTAAGTTTCATAAGCGTAAGGGTTTAAGGTTCCTAGTGTTGAAACATGAGCTCTGATACCAAAATGTCATGCCCAAACTACGGGGGCAAAACACACACACACACACACTGCTTTTTTAAAAGTTAATAATTAAAATTTATTACGTAGATAAATTTGCGATCGCAGTCAAAGTAAAGGTTCTCTACATTTCATCTCAAATAAGGTTAACATAATAAAAAGAAATTTTAATCAAGTTCAACTAGATCAAGTTCAATTACAATTCTCTTAGACAATTATCAAATGACAATCTAATCGATATTGAAAAGTCACTTAAGAAAAACAATCAACTAGAATTAAAACATAACATATATATAATTTATTAACTTAGAATTGTTTCGACTACTTTAACATAATCATTAACTATCAAAAACCTACCAAAAATTAACTCGATAATACATTTAGACAAGTAAAAAAAACATATTAGTATAGAACTAAAGTTACACTAATTTAAAAGATGATGGAACCTATAAATTAATATTAATTAATCATGATACCTAATTCATAACAAAACTAAACTTTTTAATATAATGCTAATACAATCATAAATCAAATACCAAAATTTAAAGATCGCTAAAATAAAAACTATATATAAAAATACTAACTAATTTAAAATCCAACTATATTATACTTTTAAAATAATTTAATGCTAAACTAACTTAATTTACAACTAACTTGCTAAAACTATTAACAAATAATACAAAGTAACTAGCAAGAAAATAACTTATACTAAACTAAATTTAAAATGATCTAACTATCATAAAACTAGAAATGACTTCTAACAAAATCTAAACTAAACTAATTAAATCCAAATTAAACAACTCAACTAAACATAGAAACTATCATCATTAAAACCTAAACTAAACAATAGAATTAACCTACATATAACTTTGATAAAATAAAGTTAACATCAAATAAATCCTAACTATCCTAACAATTACTATCCTAAACTAACATATCATAACATAATTTAAACTAAACACTAACCTATCCAAACTAACCTATATGAACTCTACATCCCCCTATGCTAACATCACCCTTCAAGCATGGGAAACGCTTTCAAGGAGTGCTTCCCAAGCGCTGTCCTTGGGACAATGCTCTGCCCAATCATCATGAGCGCTGACCAAGCCTTAGTCATGCGTAGACCCACCTTCAAAGGAAAAAGTAGCTAATAAAAAAAAAATGGCAATGAAACAAAGGTTTACATCAAACCATACCAAAGCAATTTAGCCAAGACAAGACAAGGCTAGCGCAAACCAAGAACAGGGTGGAGGTACGGTGATGTCACCAAGTGGTAGTAAGTTTGACTTTGCAAGTTTTAACACATTTTTAAAACCTCCTTCCAAAGTGACATCCACCAAGGTGAGGAAACATTAATGACATAAAGTTTATATGGTAGGAAAGGATATTAGAAGCTAGGACATTTAGATTTTTATAAAGTATTGTTTTTTAATCATTGAGGGTCTATTATAATATTAGACTGTAATAGTATGAACTCAATTTTTTTTTTTCCCATACAATTTCCAGAATGATATATGTGCTACTACAGGCCTTATTATTTTTTTTTCATGCATTTGAAACTTACTTGTAGGTTTAAGTCTTACTATGGAGTTTTATAGGATTGGTGTTTTTAATTCATAATGATATTAACTTATCACCTTATTATGTATCATGCTTAACGAAATCAACTATTGCAAGATCATCAAAATCTACATAAATCTCTTATGAATTCCTGGTTGATAATTTCTATGATCCCTAAATATTATGCATTTCAATGATACCCACATTACATGAAATAATCATCTACATATTTATTTAACTATCTATTATAACCGATGGAGCAACATTTGAATAACATAGTGACTAAACTAGTTTTAAGGAAATTGAGAAAATAAGGAGATCAGGATGATGATGTTCTATTCATTTGAAGGGAGTATCTAACACACAAATTTCTTGCAAATTTACTTCCAACACAAACAACCATGAACTAAATCATATCAAACCCAAAGGAGATACAATACATTTACAAATTGAATCTTGCATAATTGAACATACTCATTTCATCTTGTCTTTGATATACATTCATATGATGAAATAAAATATGAAAACTCCAAGAGAAGAAAAAATTACTCAATCACTTATTTTATTAACAACCTGATTCAAGGGCTTAGCCGGGAAAGAATTAGGAAGAAAACCTAGCTTCATTGCTAATCTAACCAAGTTTGAAATACAACTTACATTGGATTTCAATCCTAAATTACAACAATTTTAATTGGATTTTCTTCATGACCCTCATCAAGGGATTCATAACAATTTCTGCATCATATTTCTAGTACCTTGGAGGGAACATAATCTGATCAGGTGACAACCAAGCATACCCAAGAGACAATCAAACATACATATTCATACATAGTTTACACAAAGGGATTCACAATGAATCAACACTAGGGAAAGGTGGATTCTTCCAACCAAGAGAAGTCAAGAACAACACCAACAAATGCCCAATCGGGGCTATATACCGAGAACTTCCGTTCTTCCATTTCAACATACCATAATCATACAAGGTTTGTGCTGACAGGTAGGGACCCATAACACCCTACCCTTTCTCTCTCTTCTCATCCTAAGAAGAGAATCTACACTGGTTGGCGTCTGACTAAAGAGACCTTTCCCAAAATTGGTCACTTTTTCCCTCTCCAAGGGTGAGTAATACCAAAACACCCATGCAAGAAAAATCTCAAAATTGCAAACATGAACATGAAAGGAAATCATCCAAAAATAGCATGGTTTTCAAAGCTTCCCAACATACCCACAAACATACAAACATTGAAACAACAACAAGGTAGCATAAGCATGAAACAAGAATGAAATCTGAACAAGGGAGATGACGATTCCTACCTGCACAAAGAGGTAATATCAATGAACAAATTTGAGTAGAGTTTCCACTTCCTTCCTTCAATCTTCAAAATGCCTCTCTAAATGTAGAGATTGGGTAACAACCTCCACAAGTCCAATAAGGGCCTCTAAATAAGCTTCCAACTCAACGACCCAAAAGGAGCAATAACTACTTTCACCCACTAGCAATTTCCAGAAACTCCTAACTCAACATACACTATGGTTAAACACTAAGTGGAGGTGGGGTGAGACAACTCATGGCAACCACTTGCAATTTTCGCACATAGGCAAAAGGAGACTTTTTGAGTGGCCTCAAAAGTCAATAAAAGGGGCTTAGGGGTTGGAAAAGACCCCTAACCCATACCCATACCCCTTGGGTATAAATATTCCATGTTTTAAGCCTTAGGAAAAAGGTTTAGAGCCAAAAAAAAGCTAGCTAAATAATTAGGACCAACTAATAACTCTAAAAATGCAGATTAAGCACTAATCCGGATTAAAGATGACTAAACTTGATTAAGAACCCAATTAGCAAACTGACACTAACTTAAACCAACTTGGGTCCAAAGGTTACACAACTAACCCTAATCAGCATACTGAAGAACATAACCAATTTATGAGTGTCAAGCGACACTAACATAACATAATTACGAACACTAACATTTACTAAACATAGAAAGATACATACATACATCTCACAATACAATACGTGAATTACGAACAACAAGGTTTCTAAAATTAATGCATAGAGATTAGTTATGTTCCTCCATTGATGTCCTTGGCTAAAATATCTACACACTCATTGAGCACATCAGTAGTCCCAAGAAATCACATGTACATATGTACATATATGTATCAAGAATCACATAATTTAAAACAGACATCAATAAGGGTTTCTTCATCCTACTTAATTCTTAATCATAAAGATTCCAAAAATCAGTGTGTTAATCCTATAGTTTACTTAATTCATCATCATACATAAACATAAAACCTTTAAATGACAAACATCAATATATCTGAAAGTAACATCACATAACATGAAATAATATAATATGTTCTAAGTATTAGAAAATGTCTTGACATCTCGAGTCGTGAGTATCAAAATCATAAAGTAATAATTAAGGCTACGAAGGGTCAGGGTGAGGCCTCACATCAAATATGTATTACTCTACATATTTTTCCCATCATCTTCTAGCCCTTCCACATCCAAGTCAATGCGATATGTCTTTACTTGATCCACTATAAATTTGGCAAAAGCTTGATCTCAGCTCTCCAACTCATCTTTATAATCTACCCAATAATCCTCCATAGAAGTAACATACTTGATTATCCTTACAATTTGAAGCACATCTTTGGCATACCCATTTGGGTCAAACATAGGCTTCATCTCTTCATACTCCTCTAACTTATACTTGTTCTCAAATGCCTGAAGCATGTTTCTAACATCCAATCAAGACTCACAACTATAGGCTCTAACTTTCATGTGGAATTCATACCCCTTCTTCCTCAAAATGGGACTCAACATGTTCACCTAATTTGATTGTCTCATGATCTCAATGAGCATGATCATTTCATTCGAGTTTCTGAGAAACTTCAAGGGAAATCCATCGAAAGTTGCAAGACATAAATATGAAAAGGATGATAATTGAATGAAATAGCTACCAAACTAACTGATGGCCACCATCACTTTTGGGCTGAATCTCCTCTCTAGGCATCCTTGGACTTCACTACAAATCCTCATTGTAAATGCATAATTAACTCTAATATATTTTGCATAACTATTCTATAACTACAAGCATGGGTAAAACTCATAGCTCTTTACATCATTTGGAAAGTTCTCTATTTTAGGAAGGCCCAACCATAATTGTACGGAAGCTAACATATATATTAATAAAGAAGACATTTAAAATGAATTGTAGAACTTTGTTGTACTAGGCACTTTGGATAGATGCTCACTTATCTCATATGCCCAGTCAATATACTATGTATCTAAGAAAATTATTTGCAGCAAAAAGAAATAATGTTCTACAAAATTAAGTGCTTCTACCTCACCTTTCAATTGGTGCAAAAGGACTAGAGTGTCCATGATCTTAGGTTTGAGATTAATGCCCAAAATGGTTTTAGGAACCTTACTCTTAGCTCCCCTTTGTTTCTAAAACCAAGATCTCATAATCTCTTTTTGCCATACCATTTTCTTTAGATAGAATTCTGACATAGCTCATCCTAGTATCAATTTAGAGAATTCTTCTTGCTTTGGAATCTGTAAACAATTGACTACTACTTGCCTATCAATTGAGATTAGCACCATTTGATCAGGTAGTAAGATTTGCTTAGTATCCAAGTTGTAGTGATTGATACATTCAACGATTAGTTTTTGGGTTTGTACTACTACTAGAAATATGGTTGCTTCTACTAGTCCACTTCCTCAAAGTTTCTCTGTTATGGGATGGATTGGTTCCATCCTTAGCCTTCTTTGGAAATCTTGCATGTCGAAGAAATGGAGTGAAGTGTTTGTGATATTCTGCCATGTAGACTTGATTCCACTCAGTCCATCAAAATTGGTGAATCTTGTTTCCATTTTGTCTGATATAGGGGTAAACTGAAATTCAAAAATTGCAAATAGTGCAAGGAGTAAACCTTGTAAATTTTAGAGTTTTTTAAAGCACTATTCAATACAATAGCATAACAATTCTAAAGAGAAAGCAGTAATTTGAAAATCCATTATGTTCATCTTTATATAAGAACCCTTAATCTATCCGTTGATTTTCATGATCCATGCCACACAAGAGAATTTAAGGATAATTCCATTGAATTAGTAAATGTGAGGGTTCTAATGGATTTTTTTCCTGTAACTTTCTTTAATTACAAACTTACTTTCACATTTTTACCCAATTTCAAAGAAATAGAATTGGAGTACTCCCTGGGAGAAAACTCAGCTAACTAAATTCTATTTAAAATACTTTCACATATGTCACAAATTGTTTCCATTACTTTCCCAAAACACCTCATGATCAATTTTCCAAATAACCATGCTTGCAAGAGTGATTTTCCATTAGATGCGACAAATTGCTTTCAAGGGTAGAAACCTCACAAAGGAGAAGGCAATCTCTGATTTTCCACCTTTGTATTTGTTTTGCCTCCTATGCCCAAATCCCTTGACTTCAAGAATTCTAAAAATATGAAAGAGACTTCAAAACTGAAAAATGGGACCCACTAACTTACTTCACCTTTTCGCAAATGCCTTTTCAAAAAAATAACTTCTCGATTCCAAGTGCACCAAGGAGAAGTTGTTTCAAAGTTATTTGCTGAATCTTATTCTGATCATCTTAGTGAATTTTGAATGGTTCCTATGGTAAAATATGGCAATACTTGAATGATCAATCCATAAACATAATCCTACTCTCCTTCTTCAAGCTCACAAACTATACTCATAAATCTCAATAGAGTTTCACCTTTAGGGTGCAAAAATCCCCCAAGGAGAAGACGAAACTAGATTTTCTACAAGTTCAATTTTCTTTATACCTGAATCAAAATGAGCTATGAGTAACTTCATCTAAGATAACATAATCCAGGAATCTCCGTTGATCAAGGTTCTAAGCTACCCACAAGACTCATGATGATAAGGAAACCCACCGATTATGTAATGTGGGAGAAGGGAGAAGATGGAAACCTGATGGAGATACTTATCACTTAAAGAGTAAAGGACCAACTGACTCGACTAGACTAGACATGATACAAGTGTTAGGATAAAACTATGGATAGAAATTAAAACTACATGCAAATATAACCAATAACAAAAAATAATAGATCACATAGAAATGAACACAAGGCACCAAGATTTAATGTGGTTCACCTAATCCCTAGGCTACATCCACCAAACTGCAAGTCCAATATTATTACAATCCAGCGATTACAACTTGATTAAAATTTGTAATCCCTTCTAGCTCAATATAGCTGCAAGAAGCAATTTTGCATCACAACATAATGAAAATACCTAACCCTAAACTCTTTTATACAAGTATTTTATGTTGTTTTAGGGTTACAACATGTCAGCCATATGTCGACCATATGTCGGCTACAATGTCAACCATGGCCCAAAAAAATTTTAACCCCAAAGAATTTATGAAGTATGTACATTACTTTCTTGATTAGTCACCACAATCTAACAATCTCCCACTTGGGGACTGATCAGGCTCCATACTAAAAAACAATCTCCCACTTGGAGACTGATCCTATAGCAATATCACTACCACATGGGGCTCCCACTAGATCAAACCACCCTAGACTCTGCTATTATTTTATTCATGTTCATTCTAGAAGACCAACTGAAGCTGAAGAGGAATTCAACTTCTCCCTTGTTAAAACCTTTGTTAACATATTGACTCGATTGTCATTTGTATGTATCTTCTACAACTTTAATTGTCCATTCTCCAAAACTGACCGAATGAAATGGTACCACAACTGTATGTATTTGGTCTTAGAATGCAGAGTTGAATTCTTTGCAACATGAATGGTACTCTGACTATTTGTGAACAAATAATTATCCTTCTGAGGATGCCCCAATTCTTCCAAGAAGAACTAAAGCCATATCATCTCCTTGGTTGCCTCTATAGCAGTAACATACTCTACCTCTATAGTGGATAGAGCATTAATCTTCTGTAACCTAGAAACCTAGCTCATGGCTGCCCCACCAATAGTAAAGACATAACCTATAGTACTCCACCTAGTATCAATATCGCCTACCAAATCTGAATCAACATAGCCATGTAAATTAGTAGTAGAGTCCCCAAAGTTTAAACACTTATTGGATGTTCCTCTCAAATATTTGAAAATCCACTTGATAGCATTCCAATGCTCAAATCTTATATGACTCATATACTTGCTAAAAACTCCCACTGTATGTGCAATATCTGGCCTAGTGCATACCATAGCATACATCAACCTTCCTACAGCTGAAGCATAGGGTACTTTGGACATTTTATCCTCCTTTTCTTGTGTATTGGGACACATCTCCTTAGTCAACTTCAAATGACCAAGTAAAGGTGTGCTAACAACTTTAGCATTCTCCATAGAGAAATGTTGCAACACCTTCTCAACATAATTAGCCTGAGATAGCATCAATGTTGTGTTCTTCCTATCTCTACAAATCTTCACACCAAGGATTTATTTTTCTGCCCCCAAATCCTTCATAGGAAATGCATGTGCTAACTGGTATTTTAGCCCCTTAATATGATCCATGTTAGACCCAGCTACAAGCATATCATCAATATATAAACATAAAATAATGTAGCTATCATCATCCAACCTCTTAAAATAAACACAATAATCTAAATGAAAATTTCTATAGCTATGCTCATGCATAAACCTATGAAATTTTAGATACCATTGTCAAGGTGCTTGCTTCAAGCCATATAAACTTTTCTTAAATTTGCACACTAAGTTCTTCTTAGCTTTGACCTCAAATCCCCATGGTTGATCCATATATATTTATTCATCCAAATCACCATGAAGGAAAGCTATTTTAACATCCAGCTACTCTAAATGAAAATCTTCAGTAGCCACAAGACTTAAAGCAGTATGGATAGAAGTCACTTTAACAACAGTAGAAAATATCTCATCAAAATCAATTCTCTTTTTATGTGCAAATCCTTTTACAACTAACTCGGCCTTAAATCTTTTCTTACCTCCTTCCTCTTCTTTCAACTTGTAAACCCACTTATTCTGTAAAGCCTTTTTACTTGCAGACAACTTGCACAAATCCCATGCCTTATTCTTCAACAAAGAGTCCATTTCATCTTTCATTGTAGACTCCCACTGAATCTTAGTATCAACTTGCACAACTTTATCATAACTTTAAGGTTCACCAGCATCAGTAAATAAAATAGAATACAAAGAGGGAGAAAATCTTTGTGGAGGTCTAATTTTCCTTTTTTATTGTCTAACATTCACTGGTGTGTAGGGTATTTGTTGTTGTGGTTGTTCCACATCATGAGGAATAGCTAGAACATCAGCTTTTGGAGTATCATCTAGCACTACATAATCATCTTCTTTCTTCTCATGTTGCTGCAATAGATCTTTGTACAACACTTTCTCATTGAATATGACATCCTAGCTTCTTACAATTTTATGATTTTCAAAATCCTAAAGCCTATAATCAAATTCATTAGTGTCATATCCAAAAAAGACACATTTTTTTTATTTAGCTTCTAGCTTGGTACTATTTTTAGAGTCTATATGAGAAAAAGCTTCACAATAGAAGGTCTTCAGAAAAGAATAACTCACCTTCTTACTAGTCCATGCCTCCTCTAGAATACCATAGCCCAAAGGAGTAGAGGGACCTCTATTAATCAAATATACAATAGTATTGATAGCCTCCACCCATATGTGTAAGGGAAACCCAGCATGCAAACTCATGCTCCTTGCGCGCTCCATTATAGTCCTATTCATGCTTTCAACCACTCCATTTTCTTGTGGAGTCCTTGGAACATTTTTTTGTCTATGAATACCATTAGTGGAGCAATAATATTAAAATTCATGACTATAATACTCACCACCATTATCAAATCTGACACATTTTAATTTCTTACTAGTCTGATTTTCAACCAAGGATTTCCATTTCTTAAAAGTTTGAAATACATCATATTTCTATCTAAGGAAATAAACCCATAATTTTCTAGTTGTTTCATCAATAAATGTAACATAAAAATGAGAGCCACCAAGGGAAGATGCCTGAGCCAGTCACCATACATTTATGTGCACAAGCTCTAATTTCTCCTTTTTGTTTTCCTTCCACTAGTAAATTTAGGCTTAATTTGTGACACAAAAAGGTCTTAATTTCGACAAGAGTACATCGCTAAAGTGATCAAAGTCGTCGTCGCACAAATTTGGTCAATTTTTTGCCCCATTCATTTCATGTTGGAATTTTGACTACATAAACGTGGATTTACCAACACAAATTTCATCGAGTATTCTAGTCAACGTAAACTGTTATTTTCTCAATTTCGACGTAAACTTGCCCAATTTTTCATCGAAATTCTGACCAAAGACACTTAGCTTTTGATGCTGGTGTTATACTCGCGACCTAAAAGGTTGCCAGTTTGGTGTCTAAATTGCGACGAATATTGGTCGCAATTGAGATGCGCTGTCCCATTTTTTTTGAAAGCTTTGCTCTCATAGGAGCGTTCAAAACTACACAAAACTTGATTATAAAGAATAATTGCTTGATGCATGAGAGTCAAGGTATCATGCACATTTCTTCCTCCACACCATTTTTTCATTTTTCAAATGATTTATTTTATATAAAACAATGGGAATGAGGAAGAAATGTGCACGATATCCTGTTTCCACTAAGCAATTATGCTTTACAACTCAAATTTTGTGGAGTTTAGAAGGCTCCTATGAGAGAAAAGGCTTTGCAATAATTGGCACAACACATCTAAATTTTGGTTCCTGTAGGGAAGAATAAAATTAGGAAATAATTATTTATCATGAATGAAAGCCAATAATTTCATCTATTTTTCAAATAGATAAACGTGACAAAAGAACTTATAGTCCCAATCACATCATCATAAGAGCACATATATAACTATAACTATAACTATCTAAAACCAACATAATTTACAAATATCCACAATTCAAATATTATCCCTTGATGTTTTCTTTAATAATGCTCCAACTCCTTAGGGCATTCAGTTAGAAACTTCAAAATTAATGCTATCAAGTTAGATGTCATTTCATAGCCACCAAGGATAAGGTCCATAATAAGATTCAATATCTCTTCATCCATAATGTATATTAATGCTATCAAGTTAGTTGTTATATTAATAAGATTCAATATCTCTTCATCAATATACCTCTGGTTCTCGATGGAGACGTGCTCCAATCAATAAAAAGCATCATTATGAAGTAGGAGGTGAGGTTGAAGGATTTTATGGAGGCATTCAAAAGTTAATTACAAAGGAAGAGATTTTAGCCTGGAAGAAGTTGTGGCCAAAAGAATCGCTAGAATGATTGATTGTTACATTAGAATTATCTTCATTTAACATTAAAGCTACATGCATATTGGAATGGCTGACATCATCGTTAAGTGCATTTGATGATAGCACATTTGTTTAGGATATACATAGAGAATGTCAAGAGTGTTGTTGACAACTTTTGTATTTCTTTTGGCTTTTTCATGTTGGTTAGTCTACTAACCCTAACTCATCTCATCTCATTTGGTTACTCAAATCTTGATAAAGGCTAGTTTGCAACAATTTAACTTCTAATAGCTAGTTTGTAAAAGTAGTTAAAATAACTTGTTAGTAATACAATCATCTTCATAAGGAGGTCTAATTTGCATTCTCAGTACAACACTCACCCAAATATGCTTTCAAAAGGTATTTAAACAACAATTAGATCTTGAAAAAATTAGATATGAAAGTGGAAATGATAATCAGGTCATGTACCTCTTCTTCATCTCGTTTGCGCTTGTTTTCCTTAACCTTTTCGTGAAGATTTTCAATGTACTTATCAGATATCTCCCGAGAGAAGCTTTCATCACTAATTTCCCTGAATATTCATATCCAATATATTTATAGCTACTACTAGTGTAAGGTACATGATAACTACCTTTGATTACTCACAATAAGATTAATTCCTGATAGTGGCTCTTTTACCTGTATGCTTCCGCATCTTTGAGAAAAGGTATGCAATCCTCCCATTCTAACGAAGCAACAATTTCTTGAAATGGAAAAACAATATATAACTAATTTATTGTTACATAGATAGAAATTTTTTTATGATAAGAATACAAATTCATTCATATTTAGGATTTTTAATGTACAAAACTCTGTGAAATTTTACTCCAGGTGTAAAAGTACTAGAGGAAAAAGAGACTGCATTAAAAGGATTTTTTCCAAAATGAATAATGTAAACCTTCAGAGAATAAAGCAAAGTCATGAAATCATCTGCCAGCCTTTCCCTCCTTTTTTCTTCTTTCTCTTCCTTTTCCATTACTTGTTCAATCACTTCTTCAAACACAAGTTGCAAGCAATACACAGGATGTCAGTACGACCTAACAAAATCATATATCCCAAAACAACTTGCATTACTTTCAACATTTGCAATTGTTTAAGTTTAACCTAATAAAAATCCATTATCCACTAATGAGAATAGACTAATGCATTTGTGATAGCGATTCACTTCCAGCAAATACTTACCAGTGCAAATGAGTCAAAACATAATATAGTTGATGCAATGATCGAATCAGTTAGGAACCAGAGTCATATGGAACATAAGGATAAGATCCTTGTTTGTATAAATAGTAGTTACAAGGAACATAACAATATGTGACAACATTGTTCAAAGGAAAATACCAAATACTTTTATTGTGAAGTCTTCTGTAGCTGAGACAAAAAATCTAGAAATGTAACCAGAACAAACCTTAAGATTTGTTTCAGATGCAGCATCCAAATCATATAGTTCCCCAATGGAGGCTTTGAACTTGTCAAGAGTCCATGTTGATGTTATTGCGAGCTACAATCATTACATCAAAAAGATTACAATATATTTTACATCCAATGGAAAATCTTAAAGCACAAAACGTACACCTTTCCTGACTCCATAGCATCTTTTATGTTTGATTTGTCCTCCTGGTACTATCAAAGATACATATTCAAAAAATGGTTACATCAAAGGAATCAAACATACATTTCCTTGAGTAATAATGATTGCAAGCCTAATTGTGAAAGTGCAATTAAATCCTGCAATCAAATCATTAAAATATATGCAACTTTCTTACCTTCTTTTTCATCCCTTCTACAACATCTTCAAACAAATCCTTGGGTGGTGAACTAGATGTATTTGAAGTAGGCTCTTTGCTTTATGATCCTCCAGTTCTTTGCTTTATCAAAGAACTGGAGGATCATAAAGCAAAGAGCCTGCTTCAAATGAAGTGTGTCTTTGCTATAAGCAGGCCAGTTTCTTTATGATCCTCCAGCAATCTTCGAAATTCATCCTGGTTTTTATGTTCTTTTTGGTGCAGTTCTTCCTGCATTTAAAAATATTCAAGTCATTCCAATATACAAAAATAAGACAGATGAAAACTATGGAAGCACACTGCTCTCTCATTCTAGACAACCTTTTTCATCATTTGTACTTCTTCCTCCTCCAAATCAGATATAACACATTAAAATTTTAGGATGTTCTCAGGTCATTAGGTATGACAGCTTTTGGAAAGATAAGATGCCTGTAACCAAAGCCATTATACACATAATGACAGCAAACTATTCATCAATCAAGATAAAAACCAAACAGCTTTCCAAACACAGGCATTTCACAGCTATGCCATCTCTAGCGTGCCTTCCAAATTCGAGTACAACAATATGGGTTCTAAGATTACACCAAAAGTAGGTCCAAAGAGAAAGTTAGATAAATTCATAGGTTAACATGTGTATTCAACACAAGATCACAATTTCCTACAGGCAAGACTTTAAGATAGAAAAAAAGGAATGTGAATTTGAGATTTGTCGGGATACCTTGCAAAGTCATTACAATTTCAGAGATTCCTGACTTCAGAATTCATAAAAAAAATGGAATAATGTTTTAAGGAAGATCAATTGGGGTTATAAAACCCAAGCATGAAATTGAGGAACAAGACAAAGAATGAAATGTCATTAGTTTATCAATCTAATTTCGTGTTCATGTTTTCTGCTCACCATAACCTTCCTACCCATCTCAAATATTATAATGTGAGAAAATGCCAAAAACTCACCTTGGTTGAGTGACTTGTCCACCCTTTTGATTCCCTCCACTATTGAAAGAACTAAAATATATCAACAAATTAAGTGTTAGTGAAACTACTTGAACAAATGAAAGGGAAAAGTTAACAAATTTTGTACAATCTAAGGGATTTATCGTGAATTAAGTAGACTTTGAGATTGTTTTATTTCTAACATATGATAATAGATCACACTATTGAAACATTGATATAACAAGCATACAATATATTGAAAAATAACAACAAAAAACATTACATATTGTAAAAACAATAATATGTACCAGAGATGCAAGGGATGAGGACGCCGTCTCCTATAACCATACAAGTCCCCACAAGGGCTAGTATTAACAAACATCTCTTGGCAAAGTTACTTTGTTCAAGAGCTTCCTTTATCCTAATGGCTCTATTGGGCTGTCTACCTACAACTTCAAGTGTATATGAGGAGAGTTTCCTGTCTTCTTCCTGGTGTTTGGGTATCATGCTAACATTTTCATGGCAGCAAACCAAAAAATAAAGAGAAAAAATTCCACCTGCAAAAGAAACTGTCCCTTTAAACTTAGACCTAAAAAGATCAAACTTAGACCTAAAAAAAAAGTGAAACTAGAGCTGTTATAATCTTACCATCTCCATTATCATTGGCCCACAATACAATGAAGACATATTTGATGAGGGGCAAAAGAGTGAGAGAATATATGATCAAAGAAAAAGCCCCAAGAAAATCATCAAGATGTTTGATGCCATCAGGAAAAGTACTCACATACACATAAAGTGGTGATGTTCCTATGTCCCCATAAACCACACCAATACTCTGAAATGCCAATTGCACAACTGCAGCCATGCTCAACATCTAAGAAACGAGATTTTTCATAAAGCAATGTTAGAATAGTTACTAAAATGGTCATAAATTATTTTTTTATAGTAAAAGAATACTTTAACTTAAGAGAAAAAAACTATACAATATTAAAACATGATATCGTGCTTTAAAAACTAAAAAGGTACCTGTAACGAAGAACTTCATTTCGACTTGCTAATTGTTTGTCACTATTAACTATAAGCTTATCTTTAAAGTTTGAGCTTCACTTGGTTTCAAGAATAGTTAAATATTCTCTACTTAACAGGGCCAACCACGTGAAGGTGGAAGCTCATTTGGCCCCTCCCCCCCCCCCCCCCCCGCCCCCAAAATCACTCTAAATTCCCCATTAACATTTAATAACATTCAATTCATCCATTTTTGAAATAGAAGATTCAATCATTATAATCACATGATAACATTCATTAACACATAAAATTCATAAAAACACAACATTCACGAATAATTCATTAACATGCAACATTCAAGAGTAAGTCATTCATGAATAATCATCTCTTTTTTGCTTTCTTGCCGTTTCTTTTTTTCATAAAATTTCTAAGAGGAATATCAATGTCCTCGTTAGGATCCCCCTCCTCTACTAGTTCTAAAACATGTCTCCTCCTCATCCGTTCAGGAACACCATGAGGCCACTGCACCAAAGGGGGGTCCGCTGCAATAACAAGTACTTCATAAGCTTAAATTCCCACCAGTTTATATTAGTGAATTACGAGTTTTTATTTAAGTAAAAGAACTATAAATCAAAAAATTAATTTAAAAGAACAAAACATAGATTTTCTTTACCTGAATGTGCCACATGATCTACCTGTTGATCAATTTGAACATCCTCTGGCACTCATTCAGCACGACATGATTCTATATCCTCAACACAAAAAGGTTATACCAAGTTCAATTAAAGATGTTAAATTGTATTAATAATTACATAATTAGTTTTAAATAACAAATGAGTACCTCCATCGACGGTACGATGCACATTAGGGGCTTCATGATGCTGCATATGATCTGTGTCAGGATTAACAGGCTGCATTGCAATGTCATGCACATTATTATCAAATAAATTGTTGCTCAAGTATTCAATTTCTAATATATTTTTTGGCATATTTACCTGTGCACATGATGCAAGAGACTATTCTCTTGGGGCAATGGAAGCTTGCCGTAGGCGTTCAGCCACCGCTGCATAGCCTTGCTTGAAGGCAATTTTTTTGTGTTCTTTTGTGGCCTCCAAATTAAAATCAACACCCTGCATTTTTTTATTAATTAAAAAAATTATTTACATTTTATAAATAATTTTTCTTTGCAATTCATTTATTGCTACTTACAACGCGTGCTTTGATTTTCAAATATCCCCAGAGCCAAGTTTGTGTTGCCCAACCTTTTCTAGCCTCGCCTTTGTTGCCTTTGATGTGTCCTACAACCTATGAAAAGTTTGAAATATGTGAGATGATATAAAGAGAATACTAGAATCATTGTGGAAACATTTACTTCACTTGGGTTTGATGCCTTTGGAGGAAAAAATGCGCCATATGTATGGGTTCGATTTCCTGGTCAAAATTCATGGGATATTTTTACTAAGATCCTTGAGAAAGCACATATAGTTACAACTCTAGGAAGTGGATTTGGACCCGCAAGTGAAGGTTTTATAAGGGTGAGTGCCTTTGGTCACAGAGAGAACATATTAGAAGCTTCATTTGTCAATATATCTTATGTAGGATTTATGCCCAGATTGAGATTGAGATTTATAAGCAATTGTGTCAGCATATGAATTACATACCTTTCATATTTACAATAACAAAATTTAAATACCGAAATTGAGGATTATGCATGGTAGTATGTTGGAGAAATAACTCCTATTTTAGGGATTTTGACAAAACAACATAGCGAGAAATATTGAATTCAAAAGGATGAGAATGTGAAGGAACAAGAGGTGTAGGTGAAGGTTCAAATCACATGAAAATTCATTTGTACACACTGTGAATTTTTTTGTACATTATGTTGTATTTTAAGAGTGCTCCCCCAAGGTAGATGTGTTAGGCTTGGTACTTTGTCTCTTTTCTTCACTGATATATGTGTTTGAATTAGTCTACACACAAATAATTAACATGTTACCAAAGTTGATATACCTTTTGTGAGCTTGCAAAGAGCTAAGGAACGAAAGAGAAAGATTGGAAGCAGGGTGATATCAGGAAAAATCTCTTAATGAGTTTCCATCTTTACAATTTTCACAGGAGAAAAAGAAGGGATTCCCTAAAAAGGATAATCTATTGGTTGGGTATAGACACATAAACCATGTGATCAAAGCTTCAGAAACAATGGAAAATACTAAAAAAAAAGAATGGATTTTACATGTGGTGGAAATGCTCAGCTTTAAATTCTTTAGGATTCTCAGACTACATTGTTATCTGAAGATAGAGATTAGATTTTGTGATGCTTCAAACTTAAATCTGATGTATAGTGTATATACACTTCTTTTTTGATATGCAACAAAGCACAAAATGGAATTGATGATAGTATAAAATAACAATCACTAATGACAACATTATATACTGTTATCATAGTTAACAGAATACTATAGAATATTGGATTTCATTAGGATTTACATGCAGATTAAGTGCAGATTTGATGCACACATGACCCAAAAGAAAACAAGGGATAGGAAACTCAAGATAGCAAGCAATTATTGTAAAAGAAAGGGAAAGTAAACAAGTATAGTGGTCAAGGTGTTTCTTATTTTTATGACTCAAAATCTAACATGGTACATCATATCACAAGATTCGATTGTCACAACTTTGAGTAGGAATTTCTTAGTTGAATTAGAGTTTGAGTTCAGCGAAGATAAAATTTGAGAAAAGAACCCATAGGAGACATAGGCTCTAAAATTTGTCACTAAATATGAATAAAGGGCTTCATTTTTTCAATATATCTTATGTAGGATTTATGCCCAGATTGAGATTGAGATTTATAAGCAATTGTGTCAGCATATGACTTACATACCTTTCATCAATAGATAGATTAAATTGAGCTAGTTGAAATTGTTGATACTGAAGTTGAACCCTAAATTTTCTCATTAATGTACTAGTAGTTAATACTATTGCATACCTTTTTGGATTTTCTGGTGCACTTTCTTTTGGTGGACGTTGCCCTTTCTCCTTTGCATCCAAAATGAACTCATTCCAGTCCCTCACTAAAACAAAGGGAGGATGCTCATACTTCAGGTTCTGGATGAGGCTCTTTCTATATGTGTCCCTCACAACCTTGAGATGTCTGGAAGCTTTTTGTAACAATTTCTTATGATCAAAAATATTACTACCAAACTCATGCTCTATATATTTGATGAGCCCATCTTTTAATTTTTGAGATTGGTAGTTCCACCTTTTAAGAAAAAACCCAAAATTGTTAGATATAGCTAGTATAAGAAAAGAATCGAATGAAAGGAAAAATGTTGCACCAATTAATGATATGAAAAAAATAGTGGGATAAAATTAGTTCAGTTATGATGTACAGCAACCTAGTACATATGGTGGGCCCGAATCTTTGCAGCGTGAGGTCATAAAGCCTCCCATAAAATGTATCATTTCCTGCAAAAAATGTCATGGGATAATTAATAGTAAAAACCATTAAAATGAATCATATGAAAGAAGACTCCCACTTTTGGTTCTCTGTAGAAAAATTAGTTAGTATCTTCTACTCAAAGCATGAAATTGCAATGTACCAAATTCTTAAACTAGAGAATTACTAGTATAGACAAAAGGTCATTGATAATTCAGATGATCCTACCAAACCCCTAATAAAAAGGAATTCCAGAATAATTAAACAACTTGCACAATACGACACACTAAAGGTCATGAGGCATCACTCCACATCAAAAGCCCTTGCATTCACCACTTCCTATCATGTTTACATCTTGCAAGAAAATCCTTATTACAATATAAAAAATAATTATTTAAAGTACCTGGAAGCTTAGGAAATTTCAAAGGCATTAATTCATTATCGTCAATCAACAATGATGTCTACATAGATCCCGTGCTAGAAACACGGGTAGCTCCAAGAAATGACAATGAATTATCACAAAAAGATGTACTATGATTTTCATTTGGCAGCGTACCAGATGGTGCATCTCCTACCACAAAAAAAATAATACACTATGTGATGCATCCCAAGATTAAAGTACATATTATCAACTCATTATTAAGACAAAACCAAATATAGCAAAACAAGGATTTACTAGTTGGATGTCCCCTTGTTGCCGACATTGTAGTCGAAAATCTCGTACGGGCATCTGTCAACCTCGTAGGAGTCTCCTGCACTAGATGACTTGAACAATACATTGTTAGCAAAGACATTTTGAAATAATAAAAGTAAGAGTTAAGAAGTTTTCAAAGTTCGAAATAAAAAATTCCATCTAACTTGTCAACTAAAAGATTATTTTACCAGTGGCAGCCGGAACTCTGCTACTACCACCCTCACCGCATTGTCCTTGACCACATTCTAGATCAATTCCCAAAAATTCTTGTATAACAAGAATTTAGTAGTTAAAGTTTCTTACAACTCTTTAAAAAAATTGCATCAATAAAGTATTTTTGCACATATTACATATTTTACTTCACAACATAAAAGATTATAAAATATAAATCTTTATTGAACTTTTGTTATAACTAAATATTCATTGGAGCTTACTTCATAACGTTGAGCTTGCGCTTTCAATTTTGATAGCCTCTTCCTCATCTCCTCGGGTTCCATATTTTCCTCATCCAAAATTTTCATTGCTTCTAAATTAATTTGCCTAGTTTTTTTTTCAACATTTTTATAAAATGGGGAATATCAACAATATCGACCTCATCAAAATGCATAGCTAGTGGCTCGGTGGTCACTGCTACTGCTTTACCCTTATTCTGAACATCAAGTTGTGAGAGGAATATTAGTAAAACTATCATAAAACCTCAAAAATCGTAAATAAAATAACGTAATAATATAACATTTTTCAACTATCTAATTTGTACAATTTCAAAAAGGTTTACCCTCACTGAAGAAGGGGTGGGAGTAGCATCCTACTGACCTCTATCATCTTTTGGATCCATATCATCCTATCACAAAGATTAAACATAAAAAATTCAGCTAACTAAAAGCAATAGACAGCAAAAAAAAACTTATTAACAAAATGGTAAATAGTACTTACAACCCTCATGATAGTAACATTGTTTGTATCTATGTGATTTAAATGGTAATCAATTAGCAGTTCTTCCCCTACACTTATTGATTTTATTGCACAAAAAAAAACTTCATTCCCCTCACACGCCTCAAATATGCAATTGGGTTGCTTACTAGTTGAAGCAGGTCATGTACTATTTATAAAACCTACAATATTACCTATTACTTTTGGTCTCCCATCAATGTACATAGCAAATCTTTTACTTTGATAATTTTCTTTCCATTGTATATAATTAGCTAATACCCCATAGCTATGCATACTTTTTTTATATCGAACAATCCGCATCCAATCATTGTAATTGTAACATGGACCGACATACTTGAACAATTTGACAACTTTGTTGTAACATACCTTTATCCCATCCATGGAAAATAGGCCCAAACCATGTAATGAGGATGGAGAAATGCGATATATCCTCTCATTAACACAAAAATCTATTTTAATTGGAGGTAGCTCATTGGGTATCCATTCTTTCTCAATGTGTGAGTACCAAAAGGGCACCTTGATGTCACCTTTGGTCTCATCATCATAAGAACATGACCCCCCATTAGCAAGGAAAAATTGCATGCGTTTATCAAATTCTTTTCTATTCTTTTGACCTCTAGTTGATCTCCCTCTTTTAGCCATACTACATGTAGAGCTTTCATCTACCATTTCCTCATTTCCCTCATTCGATGTAGATAGATCTGACAAGTACCTATTTGGTGGGTCCTGCAATCCATCAAATGGAAAGTGAAAGTGACATATATAAAATGTAGTAAGTTGAAAGTGATTATACAATTATATTTCTATACGGACCTTCTTTGTCTATATATACATTATATGATTATATAATGTCTATTTATAACATACGTGCTCAATGATAAACAAGAAGAATATAAGAAAATTATGTCTATTTATTGACTTATACCTATTGATCCATGTCACTGTGCACAATCCATGCCAAACAGGTCAAATCTCCTGTAGTCAATTGACTGTTTGCAAAAAGGGTGACAATCAGACACAATATAAACATTGGTAATTATAAATAACCTATGTTGTAATCATTAGAAATGAACACAATAAATATGTAATCAAATTTCCTGAATATATTAATCATTTACCTTAAGTTAGCTAAAAATTACATGATACATGTTTGCTACAAATAACTTAGAAGACAACATGAACAATAGGCAACATCACAAATATGTCAACAAAAGGGGTGACGATGTACCTGTAGTCAATTGACTGTTTGCAAAAAGGGTCATAATTAGACACAACATAAACATTGGTAACTATAAATAACATATGTTGTAATCATTAGAAATGAACACAATAAATATATAATCAAATTTCCTGCATATGTTAATAATTTATCATAAGTTCGCTAAAAATTACATGATACGTGTATGCTACAAATAACTTAGAAGACAACATGAACAATATGCAACATCATAAACATGAACAAATTTACCTTATATATGGAATGCAATATTGTCAATAGAAGGGGTGATGATGTTTGTAGTCATTGATTATCTTCTTCTTCTTCATCATCATCATCATCATCATCATCATCGCCATCATCGCCATCATCATCACCATCATCATTGCCATCATCATCACCATCATCATCACCATCAACACCATCATCATCGCCATCATCACCATCACCATCATCATCATCATCGCCATCATCATCATCATCATCATCACCATCACCATCACCATCATCTTCATCACCATCATCTTGATCTTCATCATCTGCTTCTTCATCATCTTCAATATCTTCTTCTTCCATAACATTATACTTTATCGGCCTTCCTCTTGGATCATTTCTAACAACAAATGACCAACCCTATTTATTTGGAACCTCTGAGTAAAACACTCACTCACATTGGCTTGGAAGAATATAGGGCTCATCTCCAACTGGCTCAAACAACCTTGTATTAATCATTGTAAATCCATTATCATGTTGAATAACCGTTCTATCTGGATCATTTTGATTTAGTCGTAACCTATACCATTTGATGACAAATAGAACTACTTTGAAGGTGTTAAATTCACACTCAATTATATCATCCAAGATGCCATAGTATTGATTTTGAGATTGTTGAGGATGTATGTCGCTTCTAGATGATATATTGGTGACCTCAAAAATTGCAGTTATCCTAGAATCACAAGTTTTCTTTGTGTCATCCAACCTTTTTATGCAGAATTTGTGGCCATGATAGTACATAGCTTTGTGGTGCATGACCTACAATTTTTGAAGTTTGTGTAAATTATTTTCATCATGAGTTGATACAAAACATACATCGAGTTATGATCATTAATAAATTTCTACGTACCTCTCCACCTCTTAAACCATTTACTAGATCAACTACCATCGGCATAACATTGGAATTTCCATTACAATGAGCTTCTGTAACCAATGAACCAACACCTTCCCATGTTAATGAGCAACCATTTTGTTGACATCATTCAATCCATTCTATCATCCAATCAAGATTGTTTGCAATATACAAATGTATTGCATCCCACTCTCGACCACCTGTTTCAAATAAATACACCAATTAAAAATAACTTATATTGAAGATTTATATGAATTAATTAACTACAATCAAATCTTAGATTTACCTCTCACTTTCCTCGATCTACCTTTGCCCATCAAGTACTCCCCTTCGAATTTGTTAATTGAGTTGGGATCCCAAATACAATCTACATGGATGTTTGCTGAAAACTTAGGAAGATATTCAGTAATGTACACCATGGTTTGGTATACCATATATCCCTCCACCATGGAACCCTCGGGATGTGCTCTCTGACAAACCAAGCCTTTCAAAAATTTTAAGTGCCTCTCAACCATCCAAATTGACCTGGTTGGTATAGGTCCACACAATTCAATCTCCTCAACTTGATGTATGAGGTAGTGTTCTTGTGCATTGAAAAAACTTGGAGTTAGACACTTTTGCATTTCACACATCAGAAGAGGAATTTTTCTCTTCCAATATTTAATATCTTCTTTATTGATTTCTTTAGATGACAACCACCTCATGTATTTTCCAAGATCATATATAACTTGTTTGACATTGTTGGCAAAGTGGTGTGGGAGAGATAGAGGTAGAATGTACTGCAATATTTGTAAAATGATCTTGTCAATATTTTATAAAAGAATGCAATTGAAACTACATGCAGTATATAAATATATAGTGAATACAAAATAACATGAATTACCTTAATAAATGTATGCCAATCATGTGTTTTCAACCCTAGCCCAAATTCACTTTTATTTGATATGATATTGTTTATGTTCACAGCAAATCCTGTGGGAAATCGTATTTTTTTTATGACTTCTTTTATAGCATTGCTCTGTTGCTTTGACAATAACCAACTAAGGGGACTTGTATCAATCCGATCTCCATTGTTATTTGATCGAATACCATTTTTCATTACATGGTTGGATTCTTCAATGTCACTACAAGTTTTGACAATTTGATCTTTGTCATGCCTTCCATCCAAGATTTTCCATAATGTCTCTGCTACATTCTTTCCAATATGCATAGGATCAAACAAATGCACAATTGGGAGTTGCTCATAGTACGAAAACCTAGTAAATTGTGTAGGATAAATTTTTAGTCCTTTTGGAAGTTGGACATTGATGTCTTGACGACCTTCACAACCATCAATCACATCATCAGTAAACAAAACACAATATCAAAATATAAATTTGAAACAAAAAGCATCAAATGGAATGACATTACCTCGATGATTTATTTTATTGTATGCCAACTTCCATAGGCAAGGTGTCATTCTCTATGGCTTTGATGTAGTCTCTTCTAGACCATTGAAAAGATGTTTTTTGGTAATTTGATACTTATGATTTATGTGCAGAAAGTGTCTATTCTCATCAAACACCTACTTTCTTAAACTTTTTGAATGACAGATTTCGTCTTTGGACCACAAACTAGACATGCAAATTTACCCTTTGTTTGAAGACCTACAAGATTGTGTATAATTGGATTAAATGTGTTAACTTTGACATACCAAAAAAGAGGTGTCAAGAAGAGAACATACCACAAAAATGTGTTAGCCCAGGGGCATCGTGTATTGTCCATACAAGCATTGCATGAAATTGAAATTGTCTTTGTCCTATTGGTCTACAAATGTCATACATAGTAACCCCATTCCATAACACCACCAACTTGTCGATAACGGGTTCAATATATATGTTGATATCTTTGAATTGGTACTTACCTAGTTGAATGAGCAAAAACATTAAATAATTATTTGGACCATTTGATGGATTAGTAATAATAAATTAATTTAGATGACCACTAAATCAAAAAATACCTGGAACAATCAGTGTCAACATTATGTGCTCTCTCTTTATGGACAACCAAGGAGGTATGTTATTGTTGATAACAAAAATAGGCCACACTAAGTAAGTAGATCTCATCTCTCCATTAGGATTGACACCGTCTGCTACCAATGAAAGCTTGAGATTACGAGGTTCTTCTTTAAAGTGTGGCCATTTTTCCTATATTTCCTTAAATGCCAAAGCATCTGCAGGCATTTGCATAATGTCATCTTGACTTCTATTGCATGCATGGTAATCCATAAATTGTGCCAAGCTATGGCACTTGAATAATCGTTACAGACATGGAATAATGGGAATATGCCGAAGAACCTTGCGAGGCACATTTTTTGTTAATTGATTTGATTGATATCTACTGATATGAAAAATAGCGCATTGTGTTGCAAATTCATGCTATTTATAATATATAATATGATCATTTGGACATGCATCTATTGTTTGATACCCCATTCCAATATCTTTCATGATGGCAGATAATTCTCAGTACGAGCGAGGTAGAATGTTTGATGGTGGTAACAAACACTCACCTATCAACCTACGACCAAAAATATAATTTCTTAATTTAATGAATATTAATTGCTACATGAACCCAATGTTAATTGTAAGGGAACTAAGAGTAAAATAATTAAAGAAGATGGCATGCCTTAACATACATGTCATTGCTACATTGGATAAACCATTCATTACCTTCAAGTTCACCAATAGCAATACAGTGGCAAGAAGAGTTGTTTTGGAGCCTTCATATAGGGGCTGCTCTGCTTTCTCAAGTAAAGGTACATCAAACTCTGCATCATCATCATCATCATCATCATCATCATTATCATCTTGATCATCGTGATCATTTTGATCATCGTGATATTCATCATCCTGATCTTCATCATCCCAATCTTCTTCCATGGTATCATTACCTTCTACTTCAATATTCACACCTCCATGTTCCCTCATTTGGAAATCCGCATTCTTCAAATTGTCATGGTCCATAACATGAAACTCAGGGATGTTGACCTATATGAAAATGATTACCTTATATTAACCATGACCATGATGTCATCATCAAATCATGTCTCATGTAATTTATAAACTATTAAAATACATACCAATGGGCAATACTCATTTCCCCCTTTAATGTGACCATGTTGCCTACAATGTTGCTCAGCTATTGTGATTAGATATCTTCAAGTCTTTAAGCCCTTACACATTTTGCAAGGACAATAAAATTTTCCATCACCTTTTCTTTTTAAGTTAAACTGCAGTCTAGCAATTGCCTCCCTTTTTTTTGTGCGTTGATATCGTCAGATATGGTCTTTCTTGAATGGAATGACTTGTTGGTGGAAGAAGGATGATTTGTTTGCAACCTATAGATGGAGTAGTAAGAGGAAGACACATATAAAAAGGAGTATGGTCTCTGAACCAAGTAGGAGTTAGGACATGCTAGAGTGGGGTCAGCCCAAGATATTTTGGAATCTTGAAGAACCTCGTAAAGGGTATCTGGGAAGATGAAAATAAACAAGTATTTTTACAGCTACAAAGGAGGAATCAAGAGCATTATAAATAATGAAGAAGAAACTTAAATCCATACAAGTTCACCTCTATTTACAATTTGACCTTTCTGCAAGTGAAATATGACAATATACAAAATTTCCATCCACATTTTCACTTTAAAAAGAACACCAAATATACCTTTGCTACAATATCTTCTTCAAATTCTTCGCTATGAGATTCTTCAGAACTGCAAGCTCCTATGCAGAAAAAAGATGAGATGTACTAAGTAATTTTTGATGGGCAATATTTAAACAAATCAACTATCAAAAAAATAATTTATGAAATTTAGTTGCTTTATTATGTACTGAAGACTTGGCTAGATGTTCCCAAGTCTATCTATAGAATGCCTATCTGCATGGTTGTTTGCAAATAGTCTAGTATGGTGCCACTTTTGAACAACAACAAATGTCACTGAGGCTGGTAATTTGGCTCAAGAAATGCACAAGCCTGTTGACACCACATAACTTTTAGTTCATCATATAGAATTCAGTTGTCTTCTTTAACAAAATCCAAAGAGAATGCAAACAAACTAATGAGTCGTGTCTATCTCAATTGAATAGCAAGTACTATAGTGAGTGTTAGGAAACTGACCTTGCGAATAGCATCCAGTTCATAAAGTATTAGGAAAGTGACCTTGCTGATTAGTTTAACATAGATTGGTGAATGGAAAATTCATAATAAAAATCTGATTTTTTTCCACATTTGTTCAAAGCATATAATGAAATGAAAAAAAATGAATTGTATACAAAGACCATATTGTAGGCTATCCAAGTTGAAAGTGAATAGATGACCTTTATGGGGTGTTGCACCAAGTGGAGCAAGTATGTGAGAGCTTGAAGATGAAGGGCTCCTATTTTGGGGCAAATATTTGGTGGTTTCGAGGTGCCTAGGGAGAACCTTTGGTGCTAAGTCTTAGTTATGTAGACTTTGGCAAATCTGGTGAGCTTTCTACGAGTTTGTACCTGTTGTATTAGTAGCCACTATGCCCTATTCTAGACCTTCAGTATTCTGATTGACATCAATTATAAGTGTGCATCCAGATGTTAGCTACAATTGATTAGGGTGGCTTTTAGTGTGTATCAATCTAATTTGACATGTGTGATGGCAGTATCAACTTTTTATCAACATCTTACATTATTTAGAAGAGGTGTAGTTCAATGGATAAATGTTCGGTCATTGTGGGAATGGTATTCTATGCTTTCTGTTAGGTTAATTTGTGTTGTTGCAGCAGTCTGATTTTATAATCTGAATGTTGTATCAGTTTGTTTCAATAATATTCTTGTTATTTTGCTATATTGTAATGCATCTCACTATAATGTCCCCTTTTTGACATGACATTCAATAATAAAAATAAAAAGTAAAAATATAAAAAATTAAAATAACATGTAATATAATTATAATTTAATTAAGTTTAGTGAATGATCAAAATGAATGCAATAAAGAGTTATGAGTATTGAAGGATTAAGATATAAAGGAGAGACCATTCAATATTTAAATTTATATTGGAAAAGATAGAAATGAATACTTATTGATTTAACTCAATTTATAATTGTTATTTAAATATTTCTTAAAATAACATAATCCTTAATCTTTTTTTTAATTCTCTTCCAACTATCTCTATTTAGTGCCTACCATGTTTATGTGCATGTTTTTTATGTGTTTTGGATAATAAGTCTAATTTAATTTGTCTATGGACTAAGACCTTAAATTATTGAGCTTCTCTTTCTTTTGTGAAAACTATAGCATTCTCTACTTAACAGGGCCAACCACGTGAAGGTGGAAGCTCATCATGGCCCCTCCTAGGAGGCTCTTATGACCCTTTACGACATTTTAAGATCTCTAAGATTTATTCTTAGGGATCATAAATGGTCGTAAAGGGTCATAAGGGATCTTAGGACACAACAACTAAGAAATATAATTGTAAGCATCATGGTCACATTTTTTTGGAATCAATGTAATTGAATTGTATACCCAAGCGACGAAGTGCATCTAGAAAATGAAACTACAACCTATTGGGATTGAGACAAACCTTATAAAACAAAAGCAACTAGGAATGATTGCTTGCCAATATCTATTAAATAGATTTGTTGGAGGACCTTGTATTCATGAGCTAGGAATGATCGCTTGCCAACAGTTGTGGAATACATTTGCTGGAGGACCTTGTATTCATGAGCTACAGATGTATTTAGCAATTTTTGGCAAGCAATCATTCTTACAGATGAATTCAACTTGGAATTGAAGCTGTGGAAGTTGCTTTGCATTGCTTGGGTACACAACCCAATTACAATTCCAAAAAAATGTGACCATGATACCTACAATTATGTTTCTTAGCTATGGTGAAATCTACATATTTGATAGGAGAAGCATTTGAAGTTTATGTTGTGAATCCATTAAATAGGGTCAAGATTTGATTTGGGAATGTTGGTCAGATGATCTGAGAGAAAGAATGGAGAGAGAGATAATACAAGTGGTAGAAAGAGCCATGCCATTTGTAGGATGCCACCATCCTTTTGGTAGATCACAGGAAAACATGGTAAGGACTATAATACACATTGTCCTCAAGAATATTATCTAGGAGTCTTTTTATCACTTGTATTATCTCTCTCTCCATCTATCTCTCAACTCTTTCTCTCAAATCATTAGACCATCATTCTCAAATCAAATCTATTAAATCAACAAAAATAAGTTTGACCCTATTTAGTGAATTCACAGTTTTTTTTGCATTCAAGATCGAGATTAATGCATATACAGTAGCCTAACACCAATCACCCATTACATGTCAACTATTAAAGCTTTTCAAACAGTTGATGAGTTGTACTTCATAAGAGTTAGGTGCTCCTGCACCATAGACGGAGATGTTGATGCAAGGTATGATGTTATTGACTTCCCTCTTAGCACCCTAGTCCACCAACTCATACATGAAACCATGGGACAAAAAAGAAAAAATGTTGGATTTAAAAGCTTTTCTGATCGGTTATTAGGAGTATGAATGAGGTATATGTCAGTATATGGCAGAGAGTTTTACATGGCATTCCTGGGATAAATAGAATAGTAGTCAAGCCCTATTCAAGAATGAAAAATCTTGTTATTTTCCAAGGAGAGGACTTCTATCAAGATGAATCATTAAATGTGGAGTGCACTTTGTAACAGACACAAAAGATTGCATGAAAGTTGTGAAAGGGGTGCAGAAGATGCTCACTTTTTCCTTGCAGAGTAACAAGTAGTTGGTGTTGCTATTTCTATTAGTGTGAATTATGCAAAGTAGCCAATTGCATTTGATAAGAAACTCAGTGTCAATTCAGACGACATCCATTTCAAAGGAAGAAGACCTGATAAAGATAAGGCTCTTCAAGCTATAAGGAGATCAAAAGTGTTCAAAATTCTAGAACCTACACAGTCGAGAGAAGATAGAGTGTGTAGAGTTTCCCCTAATAGTTGAGATCATGAACATAATCCAAATAGGTAGTTCGTGGAAAGTCGCATAGTATGAGTGAAGAATATAATGAGATGATACACTGCATATCATAAAAAGCATGCCCCAAAAAAGAGTTACAGACTACAATCCTTATCCCTAATTATGTAATCTGATCTATGTCGGAAGCTAATCATGTCACTAAACATCTCTTTGACTCCCTAAAATCTCTACCCTTAGTTTCACCATTTTAATATTTATGTATTCACCCATGTTTTATACAATTTTTTACATTTTTCTGTGCAATTTTCCAATCATTCCCTCAATAGACATACCCGTAGTATACGGTAATAAGTTGAAAGATTGACCACATGATGACCATTTTGACTGTGATGTTAAACAATGTATTGCATGGAATATATAATTGAGATATTGAATAAGTTTTAGGAAAGTCCATTTTTATTATGGTGTGTGATGTGGTCTTGTTGAATAAAAGATTTGGAAAAAGATATGCGGTGTAAATGGCATTCAACTATGAGTGTTGTGGCTTGCCACCCAACTCATTTGTTCCCCAATACTATGAGAAGCAATCTCTTCAAAGATTTATGTAATGTTGTTTGGCTTCCTATAAATGCCTATGAAACCATCTAATTCAAGTAAAATATCAAAAATTCAAAGATAAAAGTTGTTTCTTTGAAAAGCTGCCATTCTGAGTGACCCACTGACCATTTTTATCACTATCTGATATAAATGGTTAGTGATAAAAATGGTACTGTGATTGTAGACACCTAAATTTGATTACATTGCTTTGGTAATCCTATTTAGTTATCTCTAAAGGAATCATTAATTTAATTCCTATTTAATTAATCCTTTGCCATCCCCTAGCTGATTAATTTAATTAATCATCTATAGTCCTAATTGATAAATCAAATAACCTATTATTTATCAATTAAATCCTATTCTTCTATCTAAATCCATAATCCCCATTTATTAAATAAACCTATTTGATAAATAAAACCCTCAAATCTAATAAACCTTAACCTATCCTAAATCCCTCTTTTTAGCCTAATCCACCCCATCCACCCATACTAACTAAGCTTAGTCACTAACTCACCCACCCTCATGAATGCCATCCACTTGAAAATCTCTAACATCCTTAATCTAATCCTAAACCCAAGCCTAATCCACCCCCTAATGTTGTCACATTCCCTAAACAAGCTTAAGACTTTCTTAAGCCAAAGAAAGTCAACAATCTCAACTCCCCTCAAAATATCCCAGCCACCCAACAATGAATGCTCTTACAAAAGCCATAAAGACTCTTACAAGCTCTTACAAGCCATAATGAAGGGTCTTTATGAAGATATTATCCTTTGAGCCTCCTTTGTTGACTCATCCTTCCCCTTTCCTCCATCCACTCACCTTGTGACATGTGTCACTCCCTGATTGGTGCTAAACAAGCATAATCCATATGCTCCCTTTTGAGTGCATCCTAGCCCTCCTTAAGCTTTCATCTTTCCTTCCATCTTAGCCCTCCATCCCTCAAGCCCTTAGCCTATAAATTGCATCCCCTCCCAAGCCATTTCAATCACAATCCATCAAGTAAAGTTATAATGCCATTTTGAAACTAAATCCATACTTTTGCATGCATCCACACCAAAAATTCCAAAAATCTCCATTGAAGCTAGTTTGAAGCTTGAGCATACATCCCAAATCCTATCAAATAGACTCATCCCTAAATCAAGTGACCATCCTCATTGGGAGAGCCATTCCATGGCTCATATTCTCATTTGAGGGTTTCACTTTGTCTCTCATATATGTTATGTCTTTTATGCTAGTTAATGCTTTGTTTTCTTGATAGATTAGTATTACTTGCTAACATATTTCTCATATATAGTGATCGGTTGGATTTCCTTCACAAATGAGAATAAGTGGAATGTTATGCCTATACAAATCAAAACATTGAGCTAACTTTAATTTTATACAATAACCAATTAATATGAATGCAAACTATCATAAACCCATCAACTGATGTCAAAGCATAATGTAGTAGACTGTTTGAAAGCAATTTCAAATGGAAATAGAAATGAAATGCACCCAATAAATTATTTTAAAGGCACATTGCAATTATTTTCATAAATTAGTCTAATGGAATCACATGGAACTCCTCAAAATTTCAGACGTGCCCTCAAAATTTCTACAATCAAACGCACCAGATCAGACATGCCCTCGCACCAAGACATGCCCTCATGCCAATGTTGATGGAGACCCTCACGCCAATGTTGATGGAGACCCTCGCGCCAATGTTGATGGAGACCCTCGCGCCAATGTTGATGACCCTCACACCAATGTTGATGGAGACCCTCACACCAAAGCTAGATGAAAAGGATCTGTAGCAGAGCCAATGTTGATGGAGACCCTCGCTCGCACCAAAGCAAAATGAACCTCGCGCAAAAGACAAATGAAATGTTTTGCCCTTTTTTTTTTTTTATGCTTCCCTGTGTGTCGCAATTCTGACCAAAATAATTGGTCACAATTGCGACCAACACGGGCTAGTTATTAAAAAAAAACAAAAATTTTCTTTATAACGCGACCAAGCAACCCATTTAAAAAACTTGGTTGCAATTTTTGGTCGCAAAATGACCTCAAATGCACTAGTGTTCCTAGTCTTTACAAAACTCACTCTCTTTTGTTTTCCATACACACAACTTTCATAGAAATCCATATTAAAAAATTTCAAACATGGTAAAACTTTCTTTGAATGAAGTACTTTCATACCTTTCTCACTCATGTGCCCAAGTCTGTTGTGCCATAGTATTGTATCAAAATCTATAGCAACTATTTGTTCTCCCTACTCAACTATAGCAATTGTTCCTAAACATTCAATTTTCTCTGAAAAAATCAAAGTATAAGGAACAATATGACCCATACAAAGATTTAAGGTCCCTACTTTCACACCTTTTGCTACTACAAGGGAACCTTTTGAAACCTTCCAATTTTTATCATTAAAAGTAACTACACAACCCTCATCACTGAGTTTCCCTGTTGAAATTAAATTCCTACTTAGCTTTGGAACATGTCTTACCTCATGTAGTAGCCAATGATTTTGATTTTGCAACTTAATCTTGATTTTTCCCTTTCCAACAATCTGAAAGGGTTCATTATCCCCCATATAAACAAGCCCAAAATCCCCTTGGGCATAATCAATGAAATAATGTATATAAGGTGTAGCATGAAATGAAGCACCAAAATCTAAAACCCATGAATGATCAACACTTTCTAAAGACAAAAGAAAAGAATCCTCTTCATATTTGTTACTTACCACATTTTCCTCCTTGTCTCCATTTGATTTATCTCCTTCATTTTTCTTTCGATTCCATCAATCTTTCTTTTTATGACCTGGTTTCCCATAGTACTAATAGTCATTCAGTCCTCTTGATTGAGGCCTCTTGCCCTTTGACTTTCCTCTTGATTTCCCATGATTTCTATAGTTACTTCCTCTCTCAGTCAGTTTTCCCCTGCTTTGTGCATTCAAAGCACTTCTTGATGTAGATCCACCTGAGGATTTCCTATGAGTTTCCTCACTCAAAACAACCCAATCAAATCATCATATTTTAGGGTACTAGATCAAGGAATAAAATTACTCACTACCATTATCAAGCCATTCTAGCTTTTAGGCAAAGAACACAAAATCAAGAGAGCCCTAATTTCTTTATCAAAATTGATACCCACAAAATATAATTGACTAGTACTAGTATTAAACTCATTTAAATAATCCACAACAGATCCACCTTTTGCCATTTTCATATTAAATGAATTCTTCATGAGAAATACCTTGTTTGAAGCGAAGGGCTTTTCATATAGTGTCGCTAGGGTTGTCATCAACTCTTCTATCATCTTCACTTTTGTAATACTAAATGCCACTAATGGTGCCAAGCATAACCAAATGCTTCCAAGTGTCTTTCTATCCAAAAGATCCCATTCATCATTTGACATAGATCCCTAATTCTTGGCTTTGCCTTCCAACGGCTTCCACAAATCCTTCTAATAAATATAGTCTTCCATTTGCATCTTCCATAACTAGAAGTTCTACCCATTAAACCTATCAAACCTTAGGTTACCCTCATCTGCCATCACTCCCACTCAACCATGAGACTCCCACTTAACTATGAGACTTTCTTGCAGAGGATAACTAAAAGACAACCTCGCTCTGATAACACTTGTTAGGATAAAATCATGGACAAAAATAAAAACTACAGGAAAATATTACCATTAATAGAAAATAATAGATCACATAGAAATGAAACAAGGCACCAAGATTTAACGTTGTTCACCCAATCCATGGGGTACCTCCACCAAACTGCAAGTCCAATATTACTACAATCTAGTGATTACTAACTAATTACAATCTATAATCCCTTATAGCTCAATACCACCACAAGAATCAATTTTGCATCACAACATAATGAAAATACCTTACCCTAAACCATTTTATACAAGTATTTTATGTCATTTTAGGTTTACAACATGTCATCCATATGTTGGCCATATGTTGGCTACAACGTTGACCATGGCCCAAATTTTTTTTTTGGGACGATGCCCTAAACTCCAAAGAATTTATGAAGTATGTATAGTACTTTCCTGATCAGTCACCACAATCTAACAACAAGTTAAATTTTCACTTTTTCAAGATAGGTATAGGATGAAAAGTGGGGCAACAAGTACTGAGGATCCCAAGTATCTACTATTTTTATTAATTTGGGCATCACTATATGATCTAGAATGTTATGAAGTATTGAAGCATATAGTAACTTCTCTTATGTCTCTAGAAAATGTAGCATAGGTTCAGAGTTCCTTGGCTCCTATGAATTTTTAGTAGCTATTCTCAGTACTATAAGATTAACTTCAATGAAGAGTTGAGTGTAAGGAGTTGAAGAATCAAGTTTTTCTTTTTCGTAAATGCCAAAATCATGAGGCTTGTTCCCTTGCATAATCCTTTGCCACAATGACATTGCCTCTAAACCATGTAAAGGATGTTGAAGTGGTTTCCAACCTTGAAACACTCTTATAAACAATGCCAAAGCTAAAAATTGTGCATAATAGAGAACATATTATCTAGTGTACTACAAGATTGAGTTATTCTACCTATAAAATTATATCTTCTATAAGGTACAACATTAACCAATTGTGCATATAAGGAAATATGCATTGGAATATATGTGAGTGTCCATTACAATTGGTGATGGCAGATCTAACATATGGAATTAATGAAACCTTGAGAATCCTATTAGGCTCTACATCATAACTAAACCATGAGAATCCTATTTTGGCTCTACATCATAGCTTAACCTTGGAATTAATGTAATGTATCGTTTTCAATTTCATATTTGTTATGTGTTTGTAGTAATAATTTATGATAAATGTTTAGATGAATAACATAGAAGGTAGGCTTAAATCATGAACAAAAAGATCATAAATCAATATGACAATGACATAAATTGCAAATGACAAATATTTGGCTATATGTAATAATTTATGTTTTGAATTGAAATTTTGTTTTGACTCTTGAAGTATGATTATTTCTAATATATATATATATATATATATATATTGATGCAGAGTGGCACAGTGGAAGGATACAATTCCTTTACCCTTTAGTCAACTAGGTTTAAATCACCAACAATCTCCATGAGGATGAAGGACACAAGGTCCCTACTAGGACCCAAGGAGGTGACATATGCATACAAAGGAGGAATGAAGATCTAATAAGGATCCATGAATGCATTTAATGTTATATCATAGCCTTTGAGCCATTGAAATGTACTTGGAATGTTAAAAAGTACAAATGATGTAATAAATTGCCATAAGAGGCCTAAATGGATAAAAAGTTAAAATATGGGATAAGAAGGTCATTTCATGTAATGCAATAGTCCATGGGGTGTATTTGGGTCCTAGGAAGGTTTTATGAGGCCATTAAGTCATAAGTTGCGGGTAAGTGCACCAAGTTGTGGTGCCAAAAGGGGGGTATAAGTGGACACCTTTTTCCTGAAATCAGCAAATTCTAGACTTCAACAAGAATTTGAAGATAGTTACGCTCAAAATTTTAAGATATGACAAAAACAAAAGTAGTAGTCCTTTGAATCTAGTTTCTAAACTACTAATTTTTTTTCAAAATGGTTTAGTTTTAGGTCCTCAAAAAAGGGGGCCACAGAAAGTGGTACTGTTTATTCCAAAAAAAATAACATAGTACAAAGTGTGGCCCCCCTAAAATTTTAACTTTTTTTTTTGAAATTCTTTAATTGCTCTGGTCAAAAGTTACCTAACACTATGTAGTTTATCCTCAATTTTTCGAGTAATTTTATAATGTGTATTTTTTTTTAATGAATTTTTAAATTAGACCCATCCCAAAAACGTTAAATATCTGTGTGCTCCCTCTAGAAATGATTGAAAACTAATCTAAAATCAAAATTTCTTTTTTTCAAAGTGTGTAGAATGGAGTCTAGTTTCTAAAAAACTAAGTTGTTACAAAATTCGATGAATGAGCTAAAATCTACAGCCCAATTAGTACATGGTGGTTTTTGACAAAAAATGAACATACATTCAAAAGAAATTATAGATGAAAGACTTAAAATAGTTCAAATTAAAAATAAATTATATGGTTATATAGCTAACACAGAGACCTATAATGTTATATAACCTAATCTTATCAATACCCAACCACGAAGAATCTTGAAGGGGAGCACACAAGAAAAATCAATCATTTTTTGTATGTTTGCTGGAAAACACGTCTCAGACCTATTTATAAACTCCAAACCTTGGGTTGGATCTCCAAGGCAAAACCAAGCCTTAGGCTTGGTTTTAATGCAAAGCTTTGAATAGTGCATGTGTCCTATAGCATATGCGCCCTATAGTGTGCACACCCTATGAAAATGCTATTGAATTCAAGGTAGTACGCACGTGCTATAGTGTGCATGCGCTATAGTGCACATGCACTATTGAGACCTAAATTACAAACCAAAACCAAGAGAGAGTTGGGGGGGTGGGGCAAGGGAATGGCTATTTGTGTGTGTGAGAGAGATAGAGAGAAAGTAGGGGATGGGAGAGGGGAGAGAGGAAGTGAGAAAGAGTAGGGGTGGCAGAGAGAGTATAGGATAAGAGATAGAGGAAATGTGAGAGAGTAGGGGTGGCAAAGAGAGTACAAGATACAAGAGAGAGGAAGTGTGAGAGAGAGAGTAGAGGTGGAAAAGAGAGAGTATGGGATGGGGAGAGAGATTGAAAGTAGGGGATGGGAGAGAGAGGAAGTGTGAGAGAGAGTACAAGTTGGGAGAGAGAGATTGAGAGTAGGGGATGGGGGAGAGAGAGAGTAGGTGGTGGGAGATGGAGTGGGAGAGGAAGAGCGAGAGAGAGGAGGATGGGAGTGCATGTGTGTGAAAGAGAGAGAGTAGGGAATGGGAGAGGGGGAAGATAGAGTAGCTTGAGAGAGCGTAGGGGATGGAAGAGAGAGTAGGGGATGGAAGAGAGAGTAGGCGATGGGAGAGGGAGTGGGAGAGGGAGAGAGAGAGGGGGGATGGAAATGTGTGTAAGAGAGAAAGAGAGAGAGAGTGTGAAAATGTGAGAGAGGGTAGGGGGTAGCAGAGAGAGAGTAGAGAGGGAGAGAGAGAGAGAGAGAGAGAGAGAGAGAGAGAGAGAGAGAGAGAGAGAGAGAGAGAGTGAGAGTAGGTAGTGGGAGAGGGAGAGCGAGTGAGAGAAAAAGTGGAGGATGGGAGAGGAGAGAGGGGGGATGGGTGTGTGTGAAAGAGAGAGAGTATGGAATGAGAGAGGGGAGAGAGAGATAGAGAGAGTAGGGGATGGGATAGAAAGAGAGTAGGCAATGGCAGAGGGAGTGGGAGAGGGAGAGAGAGGGTGGATGGAAGAGAAAGAGATTAGGCAATGGTAGAGGGAGTGGGAGAGGGAGAGAGAGGGGGGATGGAAGTCTGTGTAAGAGAGAAAGTAGGGGATGGGAGAGAGTGTGAGAGAGAGTAGGGGTGGCAAAGAGAGAGAGTGAGAGTAGGGGATGGGAGAGAGAGGGAGAGAGAGGGGGGATGGGAGTGTGTGTGACAAATCTAGAGAGTAGGGGATGGGAGAGGAGAGAGAGAGGGGGGGATGGGAGTGCATGTCTATGAAAGAGAGAGAGTAGGGGATGGGAGAGGGGAGAGAGAGAGTAGGGGATGGGGGAGAGAAAGTAGGCAGTGGAAGAGGGAGTGGGAGAGGGAGAGAGAGAGAGGGGGAATGGGAATGTGTGTAAGAGAGACAGAGTAGGGGATGGGAGAGAGTGTGAGAGTGTGAGAGAGATTAGGTGGTGGCGGAGAGAGCTCGTACGGGATGGGAGAGAGAGAGTGAGATTAGGGGATGGGAGTGTGAGAGAGAGTAGGGGATGGGAGAGAGAGAGAGAGTCAGAGTAAGGGATGGGATGGGAGAGAGAGAGAGAGTAGAGAGGGAGAGAGAGAACTTGAGAGAGAGAGATCTAGTAGGCGGTAGGAGAGGGAGAGAGATAGGGGGGATGGGAGTGTGCGTGACAGATGTAGAGAGTAGGGGATGGGAGAGAAGAGAGTGGGGGGATAAGAGTGTGTGTGTCTATGAAAGAGAGAGAGTAGGGGATGGGAGAGAGTGTGAGAGTGTGAGAGAGTAGGGGGTGGCAAAGAGAGAGTACGAGATGGGAGAGACAGAGTGAAAGGATGGGAGAGATATAGTGAAAGGATGGAAGAGAGTGAGAGAGAGAGTAGGGGGCGACAGAGAGAGAGAGAGAGTAAGGGATGGGAGAGAGTGTGAGAGAGTTGGGAATGGGAGAGAGAGAGAGTAAGAGTAGGGGATGGGAGAGAGAGAGTAGAGAGGGAGAGAGAGAAATAGTAGGTGACCTGGGAGAGGGAGTGGGAGAGGAGGAGAGAGAGGGATGGGAGTGTGTGTGACAAATCTAGAGAGTAGGGGATGGGAGAGAAGAGAGAGGGGGGATGGGAGTGTGAGTGAGTGTGTGTGTCTGTGAAAGAGAGAGAGTAGGGGATAGGAGAGAGTGTGAGAGTGTGACAGAGAGTAGGGGTGGCAAAGAGAGAGTACGAGATGAGAGAGACAGAGTGAAAGGATGGGAAAGAGTGTGAGAGAGAGTAGGAGGTGACAGAGAGAGAGAGAGAGAGAGAGAGAGAGAGTACGAGATGAGAGAGACGGAGTGAAAGGATGAGAGAGAGTATCAGAGAGAGTAGGGGATGGGAGAGAGTGTGAGAGAGAGTTGGGGATTGGAGAGAGAGAGAGAGTAAGAGTAGGGGATGGGAGAGAGAGAGAGTAGAGAGGGAGAGAGAACTTGAGAGAGAGAGAGATAGTAGGTGGTGGGAGAGGGAGTGGGAGAGGAGGAGAGAGAGGGATGGGAGTGCGTGTGAGCAATCTAGAGAGTAAGGGATGGGAGAGGGGAGAGAGAGGGGGGGATGGGAGTGTGTATCTGCAAAAAAGAGAGTTTAGGGGATGGGAGAGGGGAGAGAGAGAGTAGCGGATGGGAGTGTGTGTAAGAGAGAGTAGGGGATGGGAGAGAGTGTGAGAGAGAGTAGGAGGTGACAAAGAGAGAGAGAGTAATAAGTGGGAGAGGGAGGATAGGAGTGTGTGTGAGAGATCTAAAGAGTAAAGGATGGGAGAGGGGAGAGAGAGAGAGTGTAGGGGATGGGAGAGGGGAGAAAGAGTAGGAAGAGAGAGAGAGAGAGAGTAGGGAGAGAGAGAGAGAGTAGGGAGGGTGGAGAGTGATGTGTTCTCATATAGTGCATACGCGCTATAGCTTAAAAATGGTCAAAAAGCAACTTTGGGGCCCGTTTCATTCATTCTCTGATTTTGTTTTGTTCTGCACTCTGTTATCCCAAAAAAAATTGTGGGTTTCAACATAGAAAACATTCTTTCAAAGTGGCAAACACTATTTCAAGCTAAAAAACACTATTTCAAGGTGGCAAACACTTTTGGAAGCTAACAAACACCAAATTCAATCATTGGATACACGATTTGAAGACTTTTTGAATATTCCTTGTATAGCAAAGGTTAGTGCAATCTGTTTTAAATATTGTTTGTTGATATATAGATACAAATTTGATTATAATTTGACATGTTGTTTAATATATAGTGAATTCATTGAAATTTGTATGTTTCAATGAAATGTTATTTCGAAATGGTTAGAAATTTGACAAGTCATTTTATATATATATATATTGTGTATTCGTTCAAATAATTATAATTTTTATATGTATTTGAATAATTTGTAATTTACACATTTTAAGTAATTCAAATGTTTGAATAATTTGACATGTAGAAATCATCATCATGCCAAGGAAGAAACCAAAAATTCAAACAAATGAAGATAGGGAGAGAGATTTGGCAATTAAAAGAGATAAAATGAAATTACTATGTGAGCAAAGAAAACTGAAAAGCAATAATGAAGAATTGACTTTTGAAGAGGATCAAGAACCACCGGTACCAAGAAACAAAGAGGAAAAATTGGAAAGACAAAGAGAATGAATGAGACTGTTATGCTCAAGAAGACAATTGAATTGTGAAGCTACACCATCTTCTAATGTTGGAGTCATATCGTCCGCTACACCATCTTCCAATGTTGAAGTCATATCATCCTCTCATGTTGAAGAGACACTAATTTGTAGATCCAACGATATACACACTCCATCATGTCATGTTGAAGGCACAACATCAACACATCAAGTAGGTGATATTCCATCTTTTGCATCTT
Source organism: Cupressus sempervirens (assembly GCA_028749045.1). Classification (NCBI taxonomy): domain Eukaryota; kingdom Viridiplantae; phylum Streptophyta; class Pinopsida; order Cupressales; family Cupressaceae; genus Cupressus; species Cupressus sempervirens. The sequence goes on along the minus strand of CM053788.1, from coordinate 704,209,315 downwards.
ATTACCAAGGCACATCATCTTCGGTTCAAGGTACGCAATACACTCAACCTTATGTTGATGTTCAAAATGTTGAGAGAATTGAAGAGATTATAACACCTTCTAGAATTCGTTTTAGAAGACCAAAATATTTGATTGATATTGATAGTAACATTTTGAAATCAATGCCTAACAAGATTAGCAAGCGTACTTGTCAAAGAAAAGTTAATCGTATGTGGAGATTATTTTTTGATGAATTAAATATTACAGGTCAATGCCAATTATTTGTTGAAATGATGAGGAATTTAAAATTTAGGCCTATCATGAAGATTCTTGGGCTAAGAATGATGGATGATTCAAATGAAAAAAATATTTTAAAGAATCTAATGAATGCTTATGACAAAGTGGGTTCTAAATCACACACCAAAGATAATAATATTGCAAGACGAGTACTTACATCGACAATAGTAAGTAGCCAAATGAAGAAAGCTCGACTCATGAGAAAGACAAGAAAAACATTAAAAATTGGTAGAGGTACTCTAAGGAGAGCCATGCTAAGGTGTGAGAGATTGGAAGATCCAATAAAAAATGAGTTATGGACATTTAGCGGTAGACTACCATGAAAGGATAAAGAAATTAGTGAAGCCTTGAAATCATTGATCAAAGATTTTTGGAAAAATAACACACGTGTTTCCCCTAATCAAAGAGATGTTGTAAGAAGGAGGATTGGTAGCCAAAATCGCGAGCCACATGCAAAACATTTTTTGGACACAACTCAGACACAAGTTTTTGCAAAATTTATTGGTATGTATCCTCAAATTCGAATAATTCAAAGATTTTTTGAGATGGGTAAACCTTTTTATGTGAAGATAAATCACACACGCACAACTTGTTGTTGTAGGATACATATTGAATTTTCTAACCATTTTGATGTTTTTAGGCATATATGCATAATTTTGCATTCTTAGTTTGTTTTGCAGGATTGTGACATAAATGAGCCACCAAGATCTTCAAGGGAATTCATATCCAACATTTTATGTGAAATAAGGGATGGCCAACAATTTTACAAGACATCATGCTTGGATGGTACGTGCTTATTTTATGGTTCTTTGCAACTTTTATCAACTTGTCACCATATGGATAGTACACATGCAATTGAAAATGAAATAGTAGATTATGGAAAATTTAAGATAGTGACATATTCTCTAAAAGATGGGAAACATGGTAAAAGATGTGATTTAGTCATTGAAAAGATTTCAGTGTATGAGTTCATGAAGAGTTTTCGTGAAAACATTATTTATGAGTATGCAAGGCATACCCATAGAGCTCGATGGCTGGATTTGCAATTCAAGTTGTGCAAGGATATGTTTCTACTGGATACCATTTTTTCGGTTGTAGATTTCATAGCGAACTACACACTACAACCAAAAAATGAGGTGCAAGCAAAGTATTATACTTCTCAACAGGTTTCCATATTTGTTCACATAACATTCATGCATTCACCTACAAGTACAGAGGATGATAGGAAGATTTTGAGGGAGTACCATTTTTACATCAGTGATGATCGATCACATTCTACGGAGTTCGTACATGGTTTTTTTCAACTATTTTATGGAGATTTGGCTAATAGGGGCATCACATATCGTCAGCACATTATTTGGTCAAACAATTGTGCATCTCAATTCAAGAATGCACGGATGTTCTATTGGTTGAGAAGGATGCACAAGTTGTGTAGAATTCAATACATGTAGAATTTCACAGAGGCTGGTCATGGAAAGGGAGAGCACGATGGTGCAGGCGCATGCATCAAAAGAGCCTTAGCTCATGAAGAACTAAAGTACAAAGATGGCGCAATATTGATAGATGCAAAATCCATCATCCAGTGGTGTAATGCTACAATGGGTCCAGGTAAGGAAGGTGAGTCTACGATTCGTAGATTTTTTTGGTTGATAGATAATACTAACATTGCACCATATCAGGATTGTTGCACACTAATAGGATCCAGTGAGTTGCACTCTTTTAGAAGCTCTGATGTAGGTTCATGGAGTATCCACACACGAAAAATGGCATGCAATTGTCCATCATGTGCAGAGGAAAATTGGGATGACTGTGAGTCGACTGAATGGGTGGACAAATGGGATATACGGGTTTTGGACCCAATTGACACCTATCGTCCCCCACAAGCACTGGAAATGGTACAGATGGAATCATCTATTGACTTTGACCGCTTGTCTAATCTAGTGCAACCTGGTAATATATATTTATATATCTTTGTAATTTCAATATGTAACTTTATAACTTTTACGCAAGTATTTTTTGAATTAATGACCACATTTTGTACATTTGTCACTGTAGGCCATGTTTTTGTTGTTATTGCACCTGAAGACAATGAAGAAGGGATAGATTATTATTTGTGTCGTTGTGTTCAAGCCAAACAAAAATTGGATCACTCGGTTATAGATGGTGAAGGTTTAGAGTACCATGTTGGTGCGATGGTTGTAACCGGCACATGGCTTGGACGATATTCTATGAAGAACCCTAACTTGTTGTTATTCGAGCATTGGCAAACAGAGAGGAAGATTCTTCATTATTCAAATCTTGTTGTCACATCAAATGTCCACTTGATAAAATATGGTGTAAAACCACATAATAAGAATCTTTGGAGAGTTCGCGAGTCAAACCACGAGGCAATACTTGAGACATTAAAATGTTGAGCAGATCCAGTTGGCTCATTAGATTGAATACAGAGAGAGGGAGAGAGAGAAAGAGTGATCAACTGGATCCAAATACATTGTTGCAACCTCTTCCCCAAGACTATCCACATGACTAAGGTGGACTATATTGTTATGATGCGTAAGTGATGAGATTTAGTTTAAATCATAGATTTTATGTTTTTGATTTGTTTAGAATCTAGATTTTATGTTTTGATGTCTCCAATTTTTTTAAAGCTAGAACAATATTTTTCATATTATCTTATTGTGATGATATTTTTCTTTCATTGCATGTTCTCTTGGATGACAAGAGGGAGAGAAGAAAAATAAGTAGATTTCCAAACAACCAGCCACCCTTCTTCATGTAATTTATTCATTTAAGGTAAAAGTCCCATTTCTTTTGTTTGGCTTTGGTATTTGGCTATTTAAAGTCATTATTCTAGTTGGACCTTCGTATGTTTGAATTTGGGATTGTTTAGTGCCTATTTGTTATGATTATACTGAATTATTAATTCTACAATGTTTCTATTATTTAATTATTTAAAATAAATTAAAACTTTTTGTATAAAATTATTATTATTTATTTCTATCTATTTGTTATGATTATTTCTATTATTTAAAATAAATTAATTCTATAATATCTCTATGATGAACTATTTATATTTCTAAACTTTACATATTTTACACCATGACCAACAATCAAACTATTATAACAATACAAATACATTTAAATAGTAATGTAAGAATGGTTTAGTTCACATAAAAAATGAGTCTATCTTATATATTCTAAATACATCACAAAACTTTATCGCTTCAAAAAAATTGGAATTTCTCCCATCTACTTGAGTTCCCATCAATTGTCCATAAAACTAGGAAAGGGAATAGGTGCTATGCTCCCAATCCCAACATCCTCCTATCCACTACTAGGAGATGTGTGTAATGTAGGATTCAGCTCCATCAACTTAGTCATTTTTTTCACTAGTTGATTGGGACTCTCACCATTTGTTGCCAACTATGGTGACAATGCTTGGGGTTACACTTATTGAGTAAGAATATTTCCTAATCTAGGGATTAGAGCATTGAACATATCAGAATGTGATTTATGCTATGGGAGAAGAGGTATGTTGGGCATACTAATTGATTCTAGGGCTAGTGCAATTACATCTCCTTCCACTAGTGTTGTAAATATAATTTCTATAGTTTTTGAAGGTGCACCTCCAATATTTGGTCTATATCTCTTTCAAACATTTAGATTATCCTCTCTTTCTTTCCTCTTCTATTCCTTTAGTGCAACCTTCTCCGCAACTCATTTTCCCCTCTCTATAGCATATAAGATCTCATTTCTTGCAATCTTTTCCTCTCTCCCATCTTTTCTATCCCTGATCTTCTCCTTCATGTAAAGTGCATTAGCCTCAAATAACTTCTTAGTCTCTCTTGTTCCTTAGAATTTTGTATCCTTTTCTTTGGTAGCTATAGGAATCTACTGGGTAAACCACTATGTTGTTTTCTGTCTAGTGGCATGTAATGTATAAAATCAACATCTCCATCATAGTCATTTTGGGCCTGGGTATCAAAAAATTGTTAACTATTTATTTCATCATGGTTGCCACCATTTGCAAAGCATTAGATGACGTCCTTGGGGTCAACATGTGGTGGGGATGAAATTAAAAGGGAAACATTTTCATCCCCACAAGTATTTGGTTACCCAAGGTTTGTGACAACCTCCTACAACCAATCTAGTTGTGAATCTTGCATTAGCAAGCTTAATCTAATATCAATGTTTGTTGTATGCTCAAGGTTTTATCTCCTATAATAGTCCACTGGCTGGTTCAGGTTTTCTGGTTCGGTATTTTTAGGTGCAATTGTACCTAGTCCCTTCATATTTTGTCCATAACTCCTCAACAAAGTGTTAATTGGTTCATCTAATAAGCCATTTATTTTTAGGAAGGATTTAATAGTGATTTTCTCCCCCTCACTTTACAACTCATCAATATTTGCATCATCTACAGTAGTTGTTTCTTGCAACTCATCTCTTACACTTTCTCAATTTTACCTCTTCTAGGCTTGTTCCAACTAGCCCTTGCTAGTCCTAAAATATTGGGTGATTAAAATACCCTTTTCCTCACTCTAAAATATACTCCAAAATGAACTACACTTTTTTTGTAAAATATCACTCAAAACTGGCTATTTCAGTCTGCCAACTAGGCCTAGTTTGAGGCCATTTACAAAGCAACTCACAATCCCTTGACTTTTGGAAATCCCATGACCCAAAAAAGTCTTAAGACATGACTCAAATGCAAGGATTCTTTTATTTTTTTGGTCTCATGATCAACTTTACAATGGTTTTTACAAAACCCTCCTTTCTAGCCCCTTTACCCTAGGGCTTTCTAGAACTCTTACTTTGCAATGTCTCTAGAACCCCAAAATGGTTCAAACACCTTCACTTTGGTTATATTAGATGACTTCAAACATAAAATGCAACTCTTGTTTGGAGAAAACACTAAATCCACCTTGGGAGCAATCACATATGCCTTTTTATGCACTCAAATTTCAGGGAAAACTATGCAAATACTTCTTAAATGGTTTCAACACTCAACTTTTTAGATGGAAATGGTTATTATAGACTCAAACCAACAATAAAAATCCCAAACTGAGGTTTCTCAACACTCAACAATCAAATTTCAAAACTATTACGAGCACTTACTACTAGGACAATTTCTAGTTTTAATGGTCAAACTCCCAAACCATACAAAGGACCCCCCACTATTTTTGCATTTTTAAACACTCTTTTTGGAGACCTACAATAACCTCTCTCACTTTTTGGAGATCACACTCCATTTTCATTTTACGATGCCATCTCGGGTGATGCTGAAACTTGCAATGTCGGCTAGTACAAAGTTGCCAACTGCCAAATCTCTCTCACCTTTCCTCGTGGGATCAAACTGTCTACTCCTTTAGCTCCGCGTGGTTAGGTAAACCCTATCTCCAACCTCGTCCTATCCCCTTCAGTGCTCAAATATTCTCAAGCACGCCAATCTAGAATGTCCTCAAGGGTCACTAAATGCCATAGGGCTGCGATCTTTGACGGGTCATATCTCGGAGCTCGTGCGAGGTATGGATGTAATTCTAGTTCCTACAGGACCATGTTGTAGAAACCTACAATAACCTCTCTCACTTTTTGGAGATCACACTCCATTTTTGTTTTACAATGCCATCTCGGGTGATGCTGAAACTTGCAGTGTGGGCCAGTACAAAGTTGCCAACTGCCAAATCTCTCTCACCTTTCATCGTGGGATTGAACTGTCTACTCCGTTAGCTCTGGGTGGCCAGGTAAACCCTATCCCCAACCTCGTCCTATCCCCTTCAGTGCTCGAACGTTCTCAGGCATGCCAATCCGGAATGTCCCCAAGGGTCACTAAATGCCATAGGGTTGCGATCTTTGACAGGGCATATCTTGGACCTCGTGCAAGGTATGGATGTGACTCCAATTCCTACAGGATTGTGTTGTGGAGACCTACAATAACCTCTCTCACTTTTTGGATATCACATTCTGTTTTCATTTTACAACGCCATCTTGGGTGATGCTGAAACTTGTAGTGTTGGCTAGTACAAAGTTGCCAACTGCCAAATCTCTCTCATCTTTCGTCATGTGATCAAAATGTCTCCTCCATTAGCTTCGGGTGGCTGGGTAAACCTTATCCCCAACCTCTTCCTATCCCCTTTAGTGCTCGAATGTTCTCAGGCACGCTGAACCAGAATGTCCCTAAGGGTCACTAAATGCCACAGGGCTGTGATCTTTGACGGGCATATCTCGGAGCTTGTGCAAGGTATGGATGCAATTCTAGTTCCTACAGGACCATGTTACGGAGACCTACAATAACCTCTCTCACTTTTTGGAGTTCACATTCTGTATTCATTTTACAACACCATCTTGGGTGATGCTGAAACTTGTAGTGTTGGCCAGTACAAAGTTGCCAACTACCAAATCTCTCTCATCTTTCATCGTGGGATCAAACTGTCTGCTCCATTAGCTCTGGGTGGCCGGGTAAACCCTATCCCCAACCTTTTCTTGTCCCCTTCAATGCTTGAACGTTCTCAGGCACGCCGAACCAGAATGTCCCTAAGGGTCACTAAATGCCACAGGGCTGCGATCTTTGACGGGGCATATCTCAGAGCTCGTACAAGATATGGATGAGATTCCAATTCCTACAGGATTGTGTTGCAGAGACCTACAATAACCTCTCTCACTTTTTGGAGATCACATTCCATTTTCATTCTACAATGCCATCTCGGGTGATGTTGAAACTTGTAGTGTTGGCCAGTACAAAGTTGCCAACTGCCAAATCTCTCTCATCTTTTGTCATGGGATCAAACTATCTGCTCCATTAGCTCCGGGTGGCCGGGTAAACCCTATCCCCAACTTCTTCCTGTCCCCTTCAGTGCTCAAACGTTCTCAGGCACACTAAACCAGAATGTCCCTAATGGTCACTAAATGCCACAAGGCTGCGATCTTTGACGGGGCATATCTATGGGCTATCAATACTTCGACTATACTTTAAGTCAACGATTATCAATATGTGAAAAAATGGAACTCATTGTATTTTGAAGTACTGAGAAGATGGCCTTGCCCTTCCCCAGGAGTTTCAGAAATGGGAGACATTAGGTAAGAGAGTGAAAATGTTACTATCACTTCAACACACATGACGCAATTGGAAATGCAAATTTTGATGGTAATCATTTTGTGATAAGGGAGAGACTAGGGATGATCATTGTTACTATCTCTTTAGTAGTGGAATTTTGTTTTCTCTTGAATTTGGTGGTGGGGGATCAGTGGTAAGACTCCTTGGATATTCCTTCTTATGATGTTAGTGACAAGTGTTGCTCTTTGAAAACACTTGTACAATCTTTTTTAAATTATTAGATAAAAATAGAGAATTGTAAGTATTAAACATGATTAGCCTTTAGTTCCTAGAAGATCTTTATTTCCCCATTAATGCATTTACAAAGTTAAGTTTTAAGAAGATCATAAATAGAAAAAATTAGAGAAGCGATTTAAACATTTATATTGATTGGAAACATGTGAGTCTTGAGTTTCCTCTACCTTTTAAAGAATGTTCCTTAGCTAGCAGACCTAATTCCACATTCCATAAGACTGTCATTGTGCTAAAGATTTAGGAAACCAACTACTCTAAGATAAAGCTTCTCAGTCAATAATAATCTATCCTATTGAGGTACATAATACTTCTCAATTAAACTTGTGTTAATTTAGTATTAATTTTGTAATTAACTACAATTTCAATATCTGTGTACAGGGGGTGACTGAGAAAACTATTTGAGGTCCAATTTGAAAATATATTTGTAAGAATCTCGACCAAGGTTCACAACTTCGATGATTAATACATTCATTCAGGCCAGAACCTCACTACAAAAAAATAATATATAAAAAAGGTAGTGAATAACGTCATGTCTAGACCCAAATCAACCAATAAAAGTCAAATTAGCATAATGTGGAACAACAATATATGCATTGAGTGGGTTGTCATAAAAAAGCTTCATAATAAAATTCATGTCTACAATTAAAAGACCTTAAAGAACATTTATGCTTGTAACACAAATGGCCATTCAAAACTGAATATGATTACAATATTTGAAATAGCATTACAAGAACTTGTAATGCTCTTGTGAACATCATGTTAATTCTTGTAAGAATCCCTAAGATGCTTGTTATACTCAAAATTTTGTTGAAATTGAATTAATTTTTATCCTGTCGGTTAATTGGCTTAGGGTGATATATGCTTCTTGGATGGAATAATGAGTTCATGATTAACTTTGTATTAAGATTCATAGCATCTTCTAGTTATTTGCAAAGGAAATTTATAAATTACTTGCTAATGTCATATGGCTTGCTTGAGAAAGATGTCCGTGTTCTTATTGATGGGTACTAATGACTATCCACATTTAGTTCTTCAATATCCTATTTGACAAGCTTTCCATAGACATTTATTTGCCATACTAAGTATTTTTGAAAACATATTTGAGTAGGACTATAGTAGATACTACCAGAAATAGCTTCTTTGCAGTTTTTGAGAAATACTAATAAAGAAAAAAAGAACATCTACTAGTTGGTAGACATAATGGCAACTCTCTAGAAATTGAATTTAATTTCATACATGCACATATCTAATTTAATGTCATACACGAACATATCTAATTTAACATAATACATGAACAAACATATAATATAAAATGATAACCAATAATGTCATATACATTAACAAACACATAATATATTATGATAACCAATAATGTCGTATATGAACAAACATATCATATATTAACCAATAATTTCATACATCAAATATAGTATGTCATATGTACATCAAATGTGTATCGAATATGTCTCTCAGATGCCTATATATATATATATATACATGGGGAAGGAAACAAGTCTCTATATATATGTATCAAATATCTCAACTACATCTTTTCCTTCCCATGAGGGGAAGGAAACAAGTCTCTTGACGTCCTCTGCCGTCGTGTGGAGGGAGACAGTGGAGATGACGGGGCCTTCCTGACACACTCACTTGACCTCTTCTTGAGGCTCTTCTCCAGGTCCAACTAATACAAAGAAAGTAGATATGAATCAATATTTATTATACGTTGAAATAAAATATATGTACTCACAAAATCAATTATTTTCTTACCGCCAAAAAATAGTCACTTTGTAAGTCCACCTCAAATGCTCATGGACGATCAGGCGTGACAAGACCCTACAACAATTCAATAAATATAATCACTTATAAATAACATTAGAAATTTTGAGATTAACTATTATAAACAACAACTAAAACGATGAAAATTCTTTCATACCTCCATCAGTAGCTGTGAGCTAGCCATAGCTGCGGCCACTCCACTATCAACAGACTGTCGCAGATGAGGAGGTGTGTCTGACATCATGAGCTACACGTCATACAATACATGTTATATCTAACATGAAACATGGAATAAATATAATCAAATGAATTAAATTAACATGAAACAATTGTACCTGTGTGAAGCTCGTATGATGTCTCTGCTATGCGTCTGTGGTAAAGGTTGAGGGTCCTGTGGAGAACTGATGCACATGCATATTTTTTTTGGTCAATCCTTAATATGATTACGTAATAAATATATGTATTAATTAAAATTATTAAATTGATACATACCTCAAGACTCGTCGAAGGGGCAAAAAATGGGCCTGGAGGATCACTGCTAGGCCCAGGAACACTTTGACCCTAAATTTTGAACAATGTCAATAAATCCTAATTAATTAATCATTCACTATACGTATGAAATGTGATCAAATTAGTAATTTACCTGTGTGTCAATGCCAAATGTCTCATTCAGGAACTGATCGGTGACAAGTCCATCATCTGCACCATCTTCGACATGAGTGCCAAATGTGCATAGGGATCCGCATGAAGTACACATGTGACCACGACGTATAGAAGGCTCCCCCTCAACTAATGGGCTCGTGGAATGGATGAGGGTCTGTGTCAAAGCATTAATGGTCCCTAGAGTGCTGGCCTCTACATGTTCCTTCACAACTGAAGGAATAATCACATGCTCACGCTGTGGATGGACCACGGGTGCCCTAACTACATTAGGGTCACGACATGCTTCGGGCCTCTCAAATGATGACCCCCCACCTCTACCCTGGGAGTCTAACATATCAAAATAATTGGGGATCTCCCCAAGGACAAACTCACAATATAATTTCTTCAAAAAATACATGGGAACCTCGTGATTGTTGCAAGGAGGGGCATCAAAAACCATCCACCATCTATCCCAAAAATTATTTCTAATAGCATCATGTATGCACCAATGGATGGGGAATCATTTAGTACCCTCTCTAACAGTATTTTGCTCACTATGTTTTCTAAATAATGCACATATACTACCTTTTGGTATTTCCTTTTTTTTAACATCATCATATGACAATTTATTTGCATAAAATCTTTTTTGTTCATCCCTCTTAGCCTGCCAAATATCTAACTGACCACTAACTGAGGCTATCTGAGTGTTAATGGATTCGAGGGGTGATGCCAATTGAGCCCTCATTGGATTGGTTTGTCTGGATTCTTTCAACCGAGCAATGATTCCTTCTAATTCAATTTTGCCTCTCTCTATTTCATTTCTTAGATTTTCTTGTGTGCTTGGTGGAGGTCTTGCAATTGGTTCAGGTTGTGGAATTTGTTCTTCTTCTTGAGGAGGGTTTTGGTTTTGGGGTTCTTGAGGGTTTTGATGTTCTTGTGGATTTTTTGGTTGATTATGAACATTTCCTGATAAAAAATCAATTGAAATTCAAATAAATAACAAATCTAAATGAAATTTGTAAAAACCCTACAAAAGAATATAAAAAACTTACAAAACAATATGAAAAATATATCAAACAATGCAAAGTTAGGTTTATATCACTTACGACGTCGTCGTGGGTGCACTTGTGGTCTTGGATTTCATCAACGAGGAGGCATTTTGGCAAATGGTGGTGCAAATGTTGAGTCTTCAACTTGCGTACACGCTGCTCGCTGTAGGAGTAGAAGAAAATGGTAATGAAAATGATAGGCTGCGGGTTTGCAGCCCATCATACATACTTTTTTTTAAAAAAAAGCACGTGCACGCTATAGTGCGCACGCGCTATAGCACGTACGCACTATTTAAAATAGGAAAAAAAAAATTTGTTATCACCTTTTTGGCACCACAACTCGGTGCATATGCCCTTGCATAGTAAATGCAAGAAAGTCAATTTAATTGCCAAAATATGTGAAGTTGTCATAATGTTACTAATAAGCCAAACATGGCAATCTAGTGGAGTCTAAGAGGTTAAGTTCAGGTCTATAAGTATTTTAGGAATTACAAAGTCAATTATTGGTGATCATAAAGGTATTACAAATCCTAAGTCATAAAAGGTCGAAATGAGAAACAAAATAGTAAAGCTTTGTTAATTAAAAGTTATTAAAACTGTCTAAAACTGTCACAGAATAATTAGACTATTTTAGTCAATCCAAGGGAAGTTGTAGTAGTTTTGGGGAAGAGAAAAGTTGATAAAAGGAAAGTATTTTGTGTGTTTTGGGAGGTGGTCAAAGATCTCAAGAGAAGTTTGAAGAATCAACAACATTTCTTTTTTTTTTTGTCATTTTTGACTGTCACATAATAGTGACTATTGCTTTTTTTGTGGTTTTAAAGTTTAAACAAGTTACTTTGTCTCTTAAGATTTCATATTGAAATATTAATGATTTATAAGGTCTTTTTTATGTTCTCCTAAGATCTCATTTCCATTATAGACAAGTCAACTTGTAGAGTTCTTTGCAATAGTGCAGAATACATCACTTTCTATCTCTATCATGTGATAGTCCTTCATTGTTTTGAGGCTAGATTAATGGATTTACCCCTCCCACTATTTGTGATGTATATGTAACTTGTGGGAGAGGGTGTTACAATTTTAATGAATGTATATATGATGATTTTGTGTGAAAGGTAAGATTTTTGATAGAGAGAAAGAACTTAAGACTGGCTAGGCAATGAAGAGCATGGGCATGGGTGATTGCCCCAATTAGAGAAGTTAGAGTTTTCTCCAAAAAAGGATAATTTTTATGTTTGATATCATCTATGGGGATGCTTTTAAGTATGCTTGATCCATTTACAAGATCTAGGAAGATTGGGAGATGAGTTTTTGGGAAAGCCCTAGGGTAAAGGGCTTAGAAGTGAGGGTTTGGTGAAAGGGGATGTAGAAATGCTACAGTGACCAAAAAAAATTTGAAATTCTTTCATTTGAGTCATATTAAAATATTTTTTTAGGTTGTTAATGTTCCATAAAATAATGTGATATGAGTTGCTTTGTAAATGGCCACTAATTAGGCCTAGTTATGTAACTAAGATAGCAAGATTTGAGAGATACTTTCCAAAAAAACTATAGTTTAAATTTTGATATTTTTTAGAAGAGGATAAAGATTATCTAGAACACCAAAGTTTTTGGGAAGGTCAATGGAAAACTTTGGAGAAAACTAAGAATTACTGTCTAGCAAGGGCTAGTTGAGTCAAGCCTAGAATAGGCAAAATTGGGAAGTGTAAGAGATGAGTTGTTCAAAGGTTGTAAGGAGTTGGAACATGTTAGATGGTATGTGTTGAGATGAACCAAGGTGTTGGGGTCATGGTGTGAAGCCTATGATGGGTTTTGGTATGTTGGAGGCACTAGGGTACACTAAGTGCATAGGTAGCAACGTGGGTGTGTTGAAGACAAACTGAAGAACTAAGTTATAAACTCTTACATATGGTTGTGGAAAGGTATTACCAAGTCAAATATCTCCTCTTTAACCCTAGTGGAGTTATATTCCTTGGGTAGATTCCAAGAGTACAAAGGAATCCTAGAGTTGAGTTGTGATTCCTAAGGGAATAGTGGGAGGCTTTGCATTAGGTACAGTGCTTACGATCTCTTCTAGGGACCATTTAAACACCAAATCCACCTTTCCTTACTTGATTTCTTTCACCTACAACTCTAACAACTCAAATTCTTACAATTTAGGAGCAAATACATACAAATATTTGGCCTAGGGCTTGCAAGTAAAATTACCTTCCCTTGGTTTCTCAACTCCAACTTTTTGAATTTGTAAGAAAAATCCCAAGGCTTTCATTTCCATTGGGTTTTGTGCCATTTGAACTTTACAGTTTAAAGCTATAGGTCCATTTTCACAAAACCCTCCTGAACCTAGGGTTTTTGGACTAATTTTAGAAAAAAATGCTCTAACTTTTCTTAGAAATCACCAATAAACCTCAAATAAAGTGTATATGATAGAGGACTCAATAAAATTTCTCCTTTGACCATTCAACCTCCTATCCTAATCTGTATAGAATGTGTGTAAGCGAGAATGTAGCAATTCTGAGCCAAAAAACCAGTAAATTTTATTAAAACTTGCAAAAATCCGTACATCAGACCAACATGTTCTTTTCAGAAGGTTGGGTGTTACATTTATATTCTTTCTTTCTTGATTAACTACCATAGAAATAGTTGGAATTGGTTCAAACTTCTTCCTCCCTAATTAGCAACTTTTGACAAAAAATTGCTTAGCAACTTTTGTTGCATTTTTGCAATTTTCAAACCAAGAAGTCCTAAGACTTCCAAACCTACCTAAGACTTACCTAAACCTATTCTAAGGTCTTTTCAACCTTCTTTTGAGTATATTCCTTATTCTAATTCTAATTTTTCCCTTATAGGTCTCTAAGGATTCATGGTTTATATGAACACCAAATGAACCTTGAGTCTTTACAAATGGGCTTGTTATGACATGATCTTATTCCTAATACCAAAAAACCTTATCAACTTGTTGAACAGACACCTAGAAAGGTTTTATGATGTAGAGTCCTTGAAAATTCTTCATGAAGACCTTGAGTGTCTTGAGTACCCTACACACACACACACACACACACACACACACACACACACACACACACACACACACACACACACACACACAAGTTATTTAAAAAGTAAAATAGAATAGTAGTAAATTTAACTTGCTTGTAAGTTTTGTGGCCTATCTACACCTAAAGAATCAAAGGCATCACAAGTATCAATTTCAATAACCACAATATTATAAGAAATCCATACAGTAATCTAAGAAATATAGAGAGTAATTCTTCCTTGTATCCCCCTAACAAGGAACCTAAGAGATCACATAACTAATAAGGATAAAAGTGGAATAAATTTTATTCTATTTTTAAAACAAAATTTAAGGACATATATTTTATTTTCAATTCTTCTAAAATTAAATATTTTTATATATCTCATTGATTAAATATATGAATATTCTATATTAACTCAACAACCAAGTTCTTATAGGTTCCCAAACATCAGTACTAGAAACACATACATAAGTTCCCATAATTAAAAACCATCATAAATGTATGAACACGATTTCATTATAAATAATTGAATCCATTATTACAATTAGATAGCATAAAAATCACATAAGCATACCAAGGACAATCATCTTGATATACCCATTCTTCTTTATTGCAACTAAGCATGTGTACATATACATATTACAAGAAGCAAGCAATCATCATATATCATGTTTTCTTATACTTCTAAAAAGTTTCTCCTCCAACATGATCTCTATACAAAATGGATACATAAGTATTATATCACATTCATGATACAAAAATATGATGTTGCAACGTCTAGTCACACACAAAAAAAGATGCCAAATTGAAATGTGTGAAGAAAGATTATCCAAGGCTCTTGAAAAACTCTGAAAAAATACTCAATGGATAAAAGACTTTCCACCCAAACATGGAACCTTACTTCCCCACTCCCCTAATCTAGGATATAACATAAGGCCCCACACCAAGTTCAAACATAAGCAAGAGGATAAAATAGCTATTTTAACACTACTAAAGTTTTTTGCTGATCAATATTGTATCAAAAATTCAAATTGATTAGGTATTGAATTAAAATTCATAAAAAAATGATAGAGAAGGAAAAATTTAAACATTAACAAGATCATAAATCATATGACAATGACATATTGGAAATGATAAACTTATGCTTAAATAGTGATAAAGTTTATTGTTAATCAATACTCTATGAAAGTTTCAAATTGATTAGGTATTGAATTTGATGTCATACATGAACATATCTAATTTAATGTCATACAAAAACATATCTAATTTAATGTAAAATGATAACCAATAATTTCATAAGTCTAATAATTTCATGCATCAAATAAATGTCATACATCAAATATAAAATGTCATATATACATCAAATGTATATCGAATATGTCCACTGACATAAAATCCAACATATATGTCTATTGATTCCTATAAATGTACATGTCTATCAACTATATCTTCTCCTTCCCATGAGGGGAAGGAAAAAAATCTCTAGAGGGCTTCGTTCATCATGTGGAGGGAGACAGTGGCAATGATGGGGTCTTCCTCACACATTCACTTGTCCTCTTGTTGAGGCTCTTCTCTAACTTGAGATGATACAGAAAAACTAGAAATGAATGAATAATTATTATACATTGAAATCAAATATATGTACACACAATTAATTATTTTCTTACTACCATCATATAGTCACTCTGTAAGTCCACCTTGAATGCTCATGGATGATCAGGTGTGACAAGACCCTACAACAATTGAATCAATATAATCACTTATAAATAACATTAGAAATTTTTATAATAACTATTATAAACAACAACAAAACCAAAAAAAATATTTCATACCTCAATCAATGACTATGAACTAGCCATAGCTATAGCCACTCCATGATTGATGAACTATCAAAGGTAAGGACGAGTGTTTGATGTGATCATGAGCTACATGTCATACAATACACATTACATGTAACATGAAACATGAAAAAAATATATTCAAATGAATTAAATTAACATAAAACAAATGTACCTCTATGAAGCTCATATGATGTCTATGCTCTAAGTCTATAGTAAATGTCGATGGTCCTATAGAGAACTGATGCACATGCATAATTTTTTTTTGTCGATCCTTAATATGATTAATTCATAAATATATGTATTAATTTAAATGATTAAATTGATAGATACCTCTAGACTCATGGATGGGGCAAAAAATGGGGTTGAGGGATCACTACTAGGCCCGCCAACACTCTAACCCTAAATTTTGAACAATGTCAATAGATGCTAATCAATTAATCATTCACTATACATATGAAATGTGATCAAATTAGTAAATTATAATTGTAATTTACCTATGTTTCAATGCCAAATGTGTCATTCAAGAACTAATTAGTGATGAGCCCATCATCCGCACCGTCTCTAGTATGAGTGCCAAATATGCATAGGGATCCGCATGATGTGCACATGTGACCGCGACACACTGAAGGCTCCCCCTCAACTAATGGACTGATGTAATGGATGAGGTTCTATGTCAAAGCATTAATGGTCCCTAGAGCACTAGCCTCTACATGTTCCTTCACAACTGAAGGAATAGTCACATGCTCACCTTGTGGCTTGACCACAGGTGCCCTAACTATATTAGGGTCATGACATGCTTCCAGCCTCTCAAATGATGAACCCCCACCTCTATCCTACAAGTCTAATATATCAAAATATTTGGGGATCTCCCCAAGAACAAACTCACAATACAATTTCTTTAAAAAATACACGGGGACCTCATGATTGTTGCAAGGAGGGGCATAAAAAACCAGTCACCATCTATCCCAAAAATTATTTCTAATAGCATCGTGTATGAACCAATGGATGGGGAACCATTTTGTACCCTCTCTAATAGTATTTTGTTCGTCAAGTTTTCTAAATAATGCACATATTCTACCTTTTGGTATTTCTTTTTTTTTTTTAACATCTTGATATGAAAATTTATTTGCATAAAATCTTTTTTTCTCATCCCTCTTAACCTTCCAAAAATCTAACTACCACTAACTGAATCTATCTAGGTCTTAATGGATACAAGGGATGATGCCAATTGAGCCCTCATTAGATTGGTTTGTCTAGATTCTTTGAACTAAACAATGGGTCCTTCTAATTGAGTTTGTCCTCTTTCTATTTACTTTATTATATTTTCTTGTGTGCCAAGCAGAGGTCTTGCAATTGTTTTAGGATGCAAAATTTGTTGATCTTCTTGGGGAGGGTTTTGGTTTTGATTTTCTTGAGGGTTTTGAGCTTCTTGGGGATTTTTCAGTTGATTATTGACATTTCCTGATAAAAAACTAATTTAAATCTATATAAATAAAAAAAATTTAAATAAAAATTGTAAAAACCCTAAAAAATAATATAAATAACATATAAAACAATGCAAATTGAAACTTAGGTCACATACAACATGCTCATGATCTCGTATTTTGCCAACAAGGAGGCATATTGGCAAGGTGGGTGGTGAAAAGTTTGACTTTCTCCAATTCATGTATGCATTGATGTGAGGAGAGGTTAAAAGAAAGAGCTAATGAATGGGCTATAGGTATGCAGCCCATTTATAACATTTTTCTTTTTTTAAAGTGTGTATGGGCTATGGCGCATACATGCTATTGAAAATTTTTTAAAAAAAAAGGTTGTCACCTTTTTGGCACCACAACTTGGTGCACATACCCTTTTCACAGGTTATATCTCAGAATCAAAATCTTATAGATAGTATGATCTAATCAACAAGAAGATCATCATTTCAAAAGATGTGGAGTTTCTTGAAAATTAGTCATGGGATGGCTTGGTTGATGAATCTTCTAGCTCTTCAAGAAAAGTGCCAAGTATTGATGAGGAAGAAGATGACATTGGTGATCAAAAAGACTATGGAGCAACAAACATGGAAAATTGTAGACAAAGGCAAAAAGGGAAGCAACCTATTACATGCTAAGTGATAGCTCCAAATAGCTCAACACAACCCTGAGCTAGTATGAAATTTAGTAGCAACAATAGTACTAATAATTTAGACCCCACTCTCACTTCCCTATTGCCAAGAGAGACTAAGAGTCTAAGGGAGATATACCAAGATGAAATGTATGAGTATGATTATGATGAGAGTGTTAATTTAATATTATTTTCTCATAATGATCCAATTTACTTTGAAGAAGTTATGAAAGAGAAGAAATTGTGTAATGCCATGGATGAGGAAATAGATCCTATTGAAAGAAATAAGATACAAAAATTAACTATATTGCCTCCCAAGAAGCAAGTAATTGGAGTGAAATGTGTTCACAACACCATGTCAAATATTGACGGAAAAAGAGATAGGCATCAGGCACGTTTAGTGGTCAAGGGGTACAAGGAGTAGTATGGTAGAGATTATGATGAGACATGTGCCCTGATTGCAATAATGGAAATCATGTATGTTGTCAAAGAAATTGTAGCCCAGAAAAAAATGGAAGGTATATTAAATGGATGTGAACTCTTCCTTCTTCAATGGTATATTAAAAGAAGAGGTTTATGTGGAGTAGCTACCTAGTTATAAAGTCTTGGGTAAAAAACACAAGGTGTATAGATTGAAGAGAGCTCTTTCTAGGCTCAAGCAAGCTCCAAGGGAATGGTACAATAGAATTGAGTCATACTTAATGAGCAAAGGCTTTAGCAAAAGAGATGATGAGAACACATTCTACATCAAGGTAGAAAATCCTAAGGTTTTCATTGTCATCTTGTATGCAGATAACTTAATTTTCACTGGAAATGATAATTTCCTAATTGGAGAGTTCAAAGAGGCCATGAAGAATGAATTTGAAATGAAAAACCTAGGTCACTTGAAGTATTTTCTAGGCATAGAATTAAAACAAATGCATGATACTATTTTCATCTCTTAATAAAAATATACAAAGTAGATCTTGGAAAGATTCAAAATACAAAACATTAAGGCAACCCCAACACTAACAATAGTAGGCCTAAAGTTGAGAAAGGAAGATTGGAACAAAAGTGTGAATCCAATATTATATAAGAGTATGGTTGGAAGCTTAATGTATTTAACAATAAATTGACCTTACATCATGCATACAACAAGTTTGATTTCAAGATTTATGAAATCATCAAGGGATTCCCATTGGCAAGTAGGAAAGAGGATACCAAGGAATGTGAATTGTACCAAAGGATTTGGGATTTTTTATACTACAGATAATGATTTTAAGTTGGTTGGTTACACTAATAGTGATTGGGCTAAAAGTCTAGATGATAGGAAGAACACTTCCAAATACATGTTCCATATGCTATCAGGTGCAATTTCATGGGCATCCAAGAAGAAACCTATTATTTCTCAATCTACAGTAGAGCCTAAATACATAGTAGTAGATGCTATTTGGATCATGAGTAATAAGTCTAAGCAACAACTAGTAGACATTTTTATTGAGCCTTTGGGCCTAGAAAATTTTGTGTACCTTAGAAAGATTCTTGGTGTAGTTAATTTGGATTAGGAGTGATCCTTGTTTTGTTTGACTCAAGACAAATGGGGAGTGTAAAAATTTTGAAGTGACATCGATCAATTGCCCCTAGAGCCAAATTCTGACCTACCCACTTGACGCTCATTAACTTAGTAGGTGAGTTTGAAATTTGGAAAAGAGGGAAATATTTTTGAAGCCAAAAGAAAGGAATGAATCTCATTCATTCAATGAGTTAGAAGAAATAGGAGAAAAGTAGAGAGTAGAGAGAAGAAGAAGATTAACAGATTAGAGCAGAGGAGGAATATTTAGAATAGAGATCAGAGGATAGAAGTAAGGTTTAGTTTTAGTGTATGTAACTACATGTGTATGAATCTCTCTATTATTCTGTAAGTACATTTTGATTTGTTATGAGAAGTAGTGATTGATCTAGGAAATATTATATGTATCCTTTAGTGCTATAAGTTTAAGATTAAGTTTTATTAGTTGAAGTATTTAGTGTTTTTGGGTTGAAGCCAAATCCTCCTAGATTTTTTAATGGTTTAACCTAGTTGAATAGAAAGAAAGAAATAATGCATAATAATGAATCCTATTGTGTTGGTTCTTTTCTATCTTCTTTCAATTTGTTATTGCATGTTTTTTAGTATTTGATAAGCTCATACTTGAAAGTTTCCTTTTTACCTTCTCTATATTTTAATAGTAGAAAATTTTAGATAGAAGTCTATTAATAACTCAATCGGATCACTCCTTAATCAAGCTCCTTCTTTGAAAAATTGGTTTGTGTAAGACTTGTTATTTTTACCAAGTATACTAAGTTGCAATTCGTTATTCTTGTTAACCTCAATCAATGCCTTCATCAACCAAGTCCACTCAGTCCTTGTGTAGGTTGTGTATTGAGCTTGTCGAGCTTCACTCTCCATTGTTGACTGAGGTCACTTGGCATTCTTTGTGTGAATTTTCCCTTACTAACAAGCTCACTCGGCTTCTTCATGTGCTAATTTTCTCAACACTATCTACTTGTCACTCAACTTCTTCAAGTGCTAAGTTACTTAGTGCCATCTACCTATCACTCGACACTTTCTTGTGCTGAGAAAAACTATAACTTGACATCCTCTTGTGCCAAGAAAAAATTTAGTTTCTGAAGAATGCCAACATTTTAATGATTTTTAGTAATCATAGGGGTAGAGTTATAAAGGTTCCTTTGAAACTTCATCAATCTTACCATGAGTTTTATGAATGATACTAGAAACACAATTTCCATGCTTAGTTCCATTGCAAAAAGTGACGATGAATTTAGACATTTAACTGTCAATATGGAGTGCAACACTTGTCAAATAATTCTCTATTTCCTCATAACCTACAAAGGCACCTACTTAAATGTCAAACCTCAAGGAAGAGGAACTAGGAAAGTCTCACTCATTGGCACTACAAAACTAAAGTTGAAAAGGCCGCAACATCTAGTTCAATCCTTGATATTGAATTTTGGGTTTCCAAAATAAAGATATATGTTGATCAAGATCAAGATAGGATAGTTAATGATGACAAAGTTCTCAACATTGGAACTACTTGAGAAAATGTCCAAACAGTTTCAAAGACTTGAGACTCCTATTCAGAAGTAACATGAATCTCAAGGCATTGAGCATCATAGAAGGAAAAATCCATAAAAATTCCATCAAAGATGTTAGGGAAAAGAGTTAGGAGCCTAGACATTCGACACAAATTTCCAACATTTACACTAAAACTTCTCTCCATAACATGATGGTTGATAGGTAAAAGAGTGGTGTCATTATCTCAAGAACCATTATGTGTGTTGGGAATTCATTAAAGATGGTTTGACTATTAAGATATTATAGACATAGATGTTCATTTTTGTCATGTACTAGTGGAAAGAGATACATGAAAAAAAGTTTCAACTAATGGTGTATTATGAAAATAATTCACTTAGTGAGCATCTCTCCAAATCCATAAGGTGTCCCCAAAATATAATTATATGTGATGATTGTGTGCATTATTGGGTCACAAGTGAAATTTTTTGCACAATGACAAGTGGATATTACTATCTAATAAAATAGATTTAGTTTCCACTATTTCTATGAGGGAGAAACATTCATGAGGGGTGACATGAATTGTCAAAGTGAAATATTATTTACTAGATAGAGAAAGATAAATGTGAAGGTCAGTTTTCCCAAGAAATAATTATTAGAACAAAAATTAAGGTTATGAATATTATTTATTACTAAACCTTGAAGAAAATATAGTTTGTTCTTCTTCTGTGGGAGTCTTATGGCTATAGGGGAAAGTAGTATAAAGGGATATTAATGGTGATCGAGAGAGAGGGGGAGGTTTTCTTTTGTTCTTTCTACACTTTTCTTTTGTAAGGAAGGGCATTGAAAGATCTTAAGATTATTATGTTGTATTCATGAGTAAGAATAATTTTATTTAATAGATCATATGATCCATCTATTTTCTTTATTGATTAAGATTAATCATAAGGTTATCTTCTTCATGTTTTTGAATATTATTTCCATTATTGTATTATGCATGTGTTTTTATAATCTTATGGTTCACACATCCACACATTGTAGAATGTAATATTTAATTTTCCTCATCTCCTTTGTAATACACAAGATTGGATAGGTTGTTATGTCATTGTTCATTCATCTTTCTATCTATTTAACTCTAATAAGCACATTCATTTCATGTTGATGGATAGATGTTAAAGCTTTTGTGTCTTTAGGTTAAAGACATATCCAATAATTTGATTCATTAAATATCTTCAAATAGGGAGTTGTACCTCTTAATTCAGAAGAAGATTATAAATGCAATGATAATCTATCCAACTATTAGTTTTTTTTGTTCTTCTTTCTATGCATCTAAGAGTCAATTTATTTCATTATTATTGAAGGAATATATATATATATATATATATATATATATATATATATATACACACACTAACATGGTTGATACTAAGGCTTGGTCAACACTTGTATTTTTCTTGTCTTATATTATCGCGTGGTCAAATCTACCATCACTTGGCATAAAATTCTAGTTCCTTAATATTATTCTATTTTTTTTATTAACCCTATGCATTTGGTCTTTCACTAATTACTTCTTCTAGGCTTCAATACAAGTGTCTTCTCCACTTAGGTTATGATTAAACAATCACATTATCTTATCAAGGTCTATCTAATCAAGTTCCCATTATAGTTTCTCAAAGCTCAACCTTTCCTCTAGGTTCTTTTGTTATGTTTTCCTCTCAAATCCTCTCCACCAATCATCTTGATATGGAACTCTACTCAGATAGTAACTATCTTACCAATGAGGTTTGGCATCAATGACAACATAATAATTGTTTCAATTATTATTTCCATCAATGTAGCTTCATAAAATTCTCATTGTCAAAGAATAAAAAGGAAACATTTGGAGTAGAGACTCAAAATCATCAAAATGATCCATAAAGCTAACATAACAATGAGAACATTCCAAAACACATAACATTTCCATGAAAATCACATAGGAACTTTCTAGGTTCCAAACATAACTATAATTCCAAATACAACATAGAACATGAGTGATTTATCTTTTGGATGTCTGCCATAAAATAAATCATCTTGATTCATCAAAGTCATGATCCATCAGAGTCATAATTGATCTTCCAAAATATCAATAATCCATAGCACAATAATATAAAGAACACCATTGATCAAGGAAGACCAAGGAAGTCCCACTTATCACAAGAAAATAATCTACCAACTTCAAAAATCAAACATCAAGAAAAAATACCAAAAAACACATGTGATCTCAATCACACAATTATGATCAAACATCATAAATATCAAACTATCATCATAAATCAATACCAATGAGAAAATAAACCAATAATGAACATATCATAATTCCAAGCCTTTCGTTACATGAGGAAAATAAAACCCAAAATAAGTCAATACTCACATACACACCCTTACACTAGCTCTACATAACTTGAACCATAAAATATCATCACATAAAGCATATACATTTACTTCCAATAAGAGTCAACTTATCAATACAACCTTACTCATAGTGACATTTCAACATAATGAAATACAAATTAAGAAGGTTCAAGAATCAAAATGCTAACAATATGAAGTATCATACATATGCTCTAAACCCTAATGTAGATGTAGATTATAGTTCCATATATGCAATCAAAACATAAAATGAATTAAATAAGTATGAATTTAAATAAAAGGATAACCCAAGTTACCAATATCAAATGTAACTCAAGTATCCAAACATAAATATCTCCATCAATAATGAAGCCACTAATAACACATTTATTACTTCAAGAACATAAAATCATCTAATAATTTCCATTTCCTACATAGAGATACAAGTTATTAACAAGGTTAATGGGAAAACTATATCACCCTCAACATACTCAATGACTTTTTGACCTTACAATAAAATTAGAACACCAACTAGGAAAGGAAATAACATAGGTACAATATATAATTAACATTAATACATTTCCAAACTTTAATTATGAGTTTAGGAAGAAATAGCTATAGTTAGTTTAATATTTAGAAATGAAGATTCAAAGAAGGTAGAAATACACAATTTGAAAATTCTTCTGGATGTTACTAAAGGGAGTTAGGATACACAAAATAGATAATTGAATCATTATTTATCTCAAGATATAACACATCGTATCTTTGACACTAGACATAAATTAATGTTAATGGTCTTGTGAAAAGTTTGAAAGATTCTTACTTATAACTAGATATAAGTTGTGTATCATTAAGACCCCTACATCATTTTTTGTTTAAAAGAATGTACTAATGACCAAATAGGGTCCTAGCAAAGCCTTCTAAGTAGAACTAAAATGGAATACCCTAATTCATATAAAATAAACTTCCTAACAAATCTAATCCATCATTCAAATAACTAAACTGAAGTAGTGATATCAAATTAACTAATTTAACCTAGTGCAAACAACTAGTTTCTAACTAAACTATTTAAAAGATGGCCAACAATTTCATTTAACAAACTTCCCTAGTTTAAGGTTCTTAATATAACTATAATTATTACTACTTAAATATTTACAACTTTAAACAAGTATAAAGATAAAGCCATTTTCTTAATAGCTCAAATTCACTTATAGTAGGCTAAAATATAATATATTGAAGATGTATTAGCATAGGAGGAAAAATTTCATTAAAGGATCTTGTAATTTAAGAAGAATAAAATAAAATCAAAAGATAATTTGTGAAAGACAAGCATCTACCGCAACCAACATAAAAATCCTCTAACTTTTGATCAAATAAACATTTAAATGCTACATTAGAAGTAAGGGAACAAACTACCCAATCATCCTTGATAGGGATGTAAAAAGAACTCATAAGTCATAATGGTATTTTAAAATGCAAGATGCAAAAAATTACAATGTGATTCCAATAATTGTAGTTGAAACATGTTTTTGATCATTAAAGAAATATCCTAGTTAGCATATGAGAGGTCCCTTGGTAGTTATGCTCTAATTACAAAAAAATAATTTAATTTATAAATAAACATGGTATTTTCGAACAATGATTCAATTTTATACCCAATAGCTAAATGGGAATAGTAATTTTATACTATATTTTAATGCTATCAATTAAGAAGAAATGAATCAATCAAATGAAGTGGCTCATAGCATACTAGTTAAGATCCATATATAGACCATATATTCATCCTCCTAAATTTAAAGAGATAAAATATTAAAATAAATTGGTCCCCATGTCTAGGGGAGGATTATTTTTGGGCCACACCTACTCCTTCCCATCTCGTTTGTAATGACATAAAGTATACCCCTTACCAAGGTTGATTACCATTCTTTCACAAGATACTCACATAAGGCCTACATATCATCATAAAATAATCCCCATGCATTACAACGGTGATTGAAATAGAAATTTCTATGATAGAGAGTTTTTAAGAAACCATACATTTCCACACTCCCTCCATGGTTAGAGAAGATAAAAATTATATACAAAGTCCTTGTAAATTTAGCTAACATGATTCTAAAGTTTGATACCAAAATTGATGGAAATCCCCATGAGAATTGTGAGATGGTGGAATTTTATATTAGAGAATCCATGCTCTCCTTTTTTGTGACTACCCTTAAACAATATGCCTTCCAAAAAAGTGAAGCTTGAAACAATTTTATATTTCCACAATCCATGCAAATGAGATTTTAATTTCTGGATTTGATTGTGTAGATTTTTTTACCATCAACATTTCAGATCATACTACATGATCCATCATCAGGATGCAAGAGAACAAGAAGAAAAAAAGATGATGGTGCTAGAAATGTAGTATAGACTAGGTGACTGAGAGGGGGAGGGGGTGAATCACGAACCAATAAAACTTGTACTTTAATTCACCAATCAAGCCTTCATAATATAATTTGGTCTAATTGCATGCATGAAATATTGAAAGCAATAAAGAATTCATTACACTTGACAAAATATTTAGTAACCCAAAAACCTTCCAAATAGAAAGTAAAACTGGGGTGGGGATGATACCCACAAGCTTTATTACTAGAGTATAAATTTATCCTATTAAAGACTATAATTGATCACTTATAATGATCTTCCCTATTAGGAGCAATAAGGACTATTAGGTCCACCTTGTGAAAGGATTTACAACATACAATGAAGTATGCACTCAATTAGGAGATTTAGAAAAGATTGTTAAATCTACCTTGTTAGAGGATTTGACTGATGCACATGTTAGGAGGAATCAATGGTTGATCTATGACTTTGTTTTTAGAATGAGATTCCTTTGACATATAATGATCACCTAGTTGTGATAGACAAGACTCTTCTTTTCCTTATAATTCTTGTAGCCTTCTTAATTTTCACTCAAACTACTTCTTTCTTGATTCACTTTTGTGCTTTGGATATCATAAAATGTATTGCATATATACCAATCCAATAAATTACTTTCTAGAGTCTGCTACAACACCTAGTGCAAACATTCTTCACTAAGTTGGCTTACTGGTGTAACATGGGTTCTAAAGACCACTCAAGTTATATTATGACACTCAAAATGTTGTCAACTAGGAAAATTCTAGCATTAATTTGACACTAGTGTTCAATCCACATTAATCACTCTAGAGTAGTAGGAACCCGAATAGCATTGGGTGACTTGGTGAATACCAAATAACTCAGTAGACTTAGTTGACACTGAACCTTAGTCAACACTACCTTTATCCTATTTTGTTAGCATATTGTCACTCGATAGACATTGATAGACTTAGTAGACATGACAAAGTTTGGTTAATATTAAAACCTTTATCGATTACACTAATGAACTTAGTAGCAACTAAATTTCTACTTCTGGAGCTTGGTAGACTTTACGAAGCTCGAGAGACTATTCTTTCTACATATAGATTTCGGTATAAATTGTGAAAAATTGGCCAAGTGTTAAGTTACTAATTGACAAATAATTTGACCTTAATGTCAACAATCTTCCACTTTGGCATTAGTGAGAAAAAAACTTATCATAGCAAAAATCTGAATACTCAAAATACAAGTCAAAACTCCTCCTATCAACATGCCTATGTCTATAACTCGGTTTTGACTACTATTTATTGCTCGATAAATTTTAACTCTTTTTTTTTGAGTTTTCAAGAAAAAAATTGTAAACATATTTTATTCTATGTATATACATCTCTCTTAGTGTACATATATTTGCTTCTTGTATATAAACATTTCACTTGATTTTATTTATGATAACATATGATAAACATTCTCCCTTGATTTTGGAACAAATGCCAAAATTGCATAACTACAAGGTAACATCAAAATGTGGAAGGAAGTCACTATGTACATTCAAAAGTATGGACATTTTCTTGTCCCAATTCTCTTACAAAACTTTTAAACTTGGCAAAGCTATTTGCACCCTTGCTAATTTGAAATTCATCCATGTTGGGAGGTATCATGCCTTGAATTTCTACTAGTGTTTCTATTATCCTTAGATAACTAATGTGCACTTGCCTTCATATCAACATCTATCTTAGATAACTTATCATTTATTTCCTTGGTAAAATTTGATGTGTCTCTCAACTTCACAAAAAAAGTAACAACATCATCTAAAAAAATTTCAAAAGAAACAAGGATGGTGGATAATTCCACTTGAGCAATGGCTATTTCTTGAGCCACTTTCTCCAAAACCTTATTTCCAAATTTCCTTTATGGTCTTTATAGAATTTTTTCTTGTCCACACAATTCCTCACTAAACTTATGAACTATTTGAACAAGCTGATCCAAAATTGGTTTATTTTCATCAACCTCAATATTTATTGCATTAACAAATATGCCCATAATATCTTCAAGAACTTGATTTTTCTTTTTCTTCTCCTCTCTAAGCTTTTACTATTTGGCCTTTCTCTTCCATAGCTCACTAAGGGTATCCATTTGAGCAAGGGTTAAATTGGAGAGATATGTTGGAAATATAAGAGGAGTAACTGAGAGGGGAGGGGTGAATTAGTTGCTACAAAAATAAATCCCAAATCTCTTAAATGTTAGTACAAAATAACTTTGAGAAAGCTTGACTCTATTGATGTTTGCTAAACACTTTGAAAATGTTGTAACTCGATAAATACTGAAATTTCTCAGCAAACACTTAATATGAAAATCTTAAAATTCTATCTATGATTGCTTTAACTTAGTTGCAAACACATAAAAGAAATAGGATAAACACATTTGACACAAGGATTTAACATGGAACCCCATTTTGGGAAAAACCATTAGTTGCAACTAGTTACTACTTTTCACTCTTCTCAAGTGAGCTCAATTAGGAGCCAACCCTACTAAAGGTTACAAAACACACTATTAGGTGTGTCCCTATTAGAGATTTAATCACCGTATTAGGAGTTTCCTTTTTAGAGGTCTTTAGACAATTCAATAGAACTAATGCCTTTTTAGAGGATTTACATATAGTTGCTATCCCAACTCTATTAAGAGATTTAGATGACTACTATAATGGTTAGAGAGTAACAATGACATCACCTGATTTAAATTTAACTAAATTACTAATTTAAGATCTAAATTTTGGCTTGTATACTTGATCCTTTTTGATTGAATAGATCTTTTTAGCTCCACAATGATATTTTGCTTATTCTTCTAATTTTCTTCCTCTCAGCATCATCAAATCTTCAAATGTACTCATACTTCACACTTCTAATCCTAAACTTGACCTTTTATTTATATCTTTCAAATTTTTAAGTTAGCTCAAATATAACTTGGAATAATTAATATTCATCTTCTCAGTTTGCTAGAACCAGCAAAACAAATCAATTGAACTCAATATGCCAAAACAAGAAAATCTTTCATTAGCTAGCCTTGCTTGGTATAAAATAACCTAAAAATGATTTTCTTGTGTTATCCAAGTGAACATAGTCAACACTACATACTCACAAAGTTCCTTTAGTAACTAAGTGAGATTGGTTAGCACTGGTTCCGTCCAACATTTTATTCATTAATTGAGTGAGCTTGGTTAACACTCATCTTCTACAAACTTTCCTTTAACACTCGAGTAAACTTAGCAGATACTATTATCTAAATTAAACAAGCTTTGGAATGCTTGGTTGCCACAAAAAACTATCTACATTGCCCAAGTGAGCTTGACATACACTGACTAGTAATGAGATGACATTTTTTGTCACATCAAAGACAATACACAATTTATTTCAACAATCTCCCTCTTTGGCATTGATGGCAACAAAAACATGTCATAACACAATGAAATTTTGGATTAGGAATAAAGTAAGGAACATATACTTAGTTTTATTCTAGTTCTCATCCATAAGAAATCCCTCTATCAGTGAGAACTCTTTCTGCCTTTAGTTTCTCCCTTTATTAGAAAAGTTCTATTTGCTAGAACTCCTCCCAAGTTCATTCTCCCTCTTTGACAATTCTTCTTTTCCTCTTTGACATCTCTTTATCAAACTTCTCCCTCTTTTCGACAAAATTTCTATGAGATACGACAATATACTTCTCCCTCTTTGACATCTCATGCCAAATACAATGCTTAGTTAATATTAAAGTATCTCAAGCATAGACTCATTTGCAATATGCCCTTGTCAATATTGCACCAACTACCTTATCTTCAACATGCTCTAGTTGATGCATCACTAAACTTCATTTAGTGAGCTTTAGATAGGGGAATTAGCCCTAGGTTACCTCTTAGATATAGGAATGCATCCTTAGGTAATGGCTTGGTGAATATGTCTGTAATTTTTTCTTTTGTATTTACATATTCCCATCTAACTTCTTTATCTTGTACCAATTCTCTAAAGAAATGATATTTTATAGAAATGTGCTTTGTTTTGGTATTCATTACTAGATTCTTTGATATATTGATTGCACTAGTATTAACATAGTATATGACTACTCAATCCTTGATCTCTATTTTCACACCTATCATCAATTGTTTGAACCAAACAATATTAGAAAAATTAATTATTGTTACCACATATTCTGCCTCTTTTATGGACTAAGAAATACAATTGTATTTCTTACTTTTCCATGACATAAGTCTTTTACTAAGAAAGAATGCTCCAGTACTAGTGTTTTCTTTGTCATCAACACTTCCTGCCAAATCAGCATTTGTAAATACTTTTAATTCCAAATTACCTCCTATTTTGTACCATAAACCATATTCTTTAGTACCTTTCAGATATCTCATGAGTCTTTTAATTGCCATCATGTGATTTTCTTTGGGATTTTTTGAAAATCTTAACACCATACTAACTATCAA
Organism: Cupressus sempervirens; assembly: GCA_028749045.1. NCBI lineage: Eukaryota > Viridiplantae > Streptophyta > Pinopsida > Cupressales > Cupressaceae > Cupressus > Cupressus sempervirens. Next base: position 704,178,949 of record CM053788.1, on the reverse strand, counting down.
TGTAATATCAGGCCTTGTATGTACTACATACTATAATTTTCCAATCATTGATCTATATGTGGTTTGATCTACCTCTTTGGAATCATCAATTTTGGAAAGCTTATGTTTAGTAGACATAGGGGTTCCAACTGGTCTTGAATCTTCCATTGCAAATTTCCTTAGTATATCCTTGATATATTTAGATTGAGTATTGTAGATACCATCTTTCTTCTATTGAATCTACAATCCAACAAAGAATTTTATCTCACCAAACATAGACATCTAAAATTATTTTCTCATTTCTTCTAAAAATCCCTTGCACAAGTCATCATTTCCTATGAATAAAGTATCATTAGCAAATATTTTTGGCAACACAATCTTCTTATCTAGTCCTTCATTGATATAAAGGCTACTATTGCCATTAGTTCTTTGAAAACCCATCTGTATCAAGTAGTCATGAAGTCTTTCATACTAATATTTGGGAGCTTTCTTGAGTCCATACTTGTGAAATTTTTAGACCATGTCCTTTTTTCTAGGATCTACAAAACCTTCAAGTTGTTCAATGTAGACTTCCTCATCAAGAATTCTATTCAAGAATGCAGATTTTACATCCATTTGATAAAATTTAAATCCTCTATAGATGCATATGCTAGTAAAGTCCTAACACCTTCTAGTCTTTCAATAGGAGAAAAAGTTTCACAATAATCAATACCTTCTTCTTGAAAATAGCCTTTACATACCCCAACCTTACATTTTTTCTAGAAACTTTTCCATCTTTATTTAGCTTGTTTTTGAATACCTACTTTGTGCCAATTACATTTTTATCCTTGGGTCTAAGAAAAAGAGTCCAAGTTTAATTCTTCTCTATCTACTCTATTTATTCATTCATGACTTCAATCAAACTTTCATTATCCAATGCATCTTTATCATTTCTAGGTTCAAATTCAGCAAGTAAACATGTGCCTTTTAATTTGCTTCTTGTTATTGTTCCATCTAAATTTTTATTAATGATCTGATCAGTTACATGATACCTTCTAACATATCTTGCTAATAAAATTTCTTTGGATTTGGAATTAGTTTCACTAATTTCATCATGAACTTCAACATCAAGCTCGAGTCCCACTATCTATGACTCAGGTACTTCAAGCTCGATTTGAACTAGCTTAATAGCCTCTAACTACAACTTGGGTCCTTTAGACTATAACTTAGGTTGCACTATTTGTGACTCAGTAACTATTTGAGATTTTGGGGACTTGGACATAAAGTCTCCTTTCTTTTAAATAGGTTTATCATGGTATCAGGTTCATAGTAAAAAATCTTCTATAATTGTCTAGTTCTTTGCTACTTTCTTCTTTACTCTTTTCTGTAAACTCATTAATTCTCACATGTGCACTTTCTATGATTTTATGAGTAGACAAAACTCAAACACTTGTATGCTTTACTTCTACAAGAATATCCTAAGAATATGGCTTCATCACCTTTGCCATCAAATTTTTCTTTTCTAGATTCATTCAAGATATAAAATTTTCTTCCAAATACTCTAAAGTAACTTATGTTAGGTTTGTAGCCATAGCATAGGTCATAAGAAGTTTGGTTTGTGTCTTTCTTTAATTGTACTCAATTCAAGGTATGAACTATAGTGCTAATTACTCCCTTCCAATATTGATTGCAACATTCTTTTCTATCATCAATGTCCTTGAACAAGCCATGATGGATTCATTCCTTCTTTAATCTATTCCATTCCATTTAGGTATACTAGGAGTTGATACTTGTCTTTTAATTCCCTTTTCTTTGTAGAATTCATTGAATTCATTGGAGATTAAGTCTCGATCTGATCTCAAACATTTTGACTTCTTTTTAGTTTCCCTTTCTACTCTTACCAAATACCACTTGAATTTTTGAAAAGCTTTTAATTTTTCTTCTAGATATAATACAGTCATCATTCCAAAATAGTCATCAACAAAAATAATGAAAAAATTATCTCCACTATAGCTCTCTATTCCAATAGGTCCACATAAGTCTATATGCACAAGCTCTAAGACTTCTTTAGAATGATAACCTTCTTTCTTTTGAAGCTAGTCTTTCCCATTTTACCAATTTGATAATTTTTGCATAGACCCATATCAGATTTCCTCAAGCTAGAAATACATCTTACTCTTTTTTGTTTACTTATCTTAACCAAATTATCAAATTTAACATTACATAATATTTTGTGCCATAACCATCTTTCTTCTATTTGAGCAATAAAATATGAACTTTCATTGAGATCAAGATAGAATAGGTTACCTTTTGTTTATTTACTAGATCCAACTAGATTTCCTTTTCTAGCCAGTAATTTGGCCTTTCCATCCATGAATTCTACCTTAAATCCAATATTATTCAAGTATGTAACACTCACTAGATTGTATTTTAGTCCTTCAACCCAATAACCATTATCACATATAAGTTCTTTAGTCAAAGAAATGCATCCTTTTCCTTTTATGTAACAAGGTTCATTGTTTCCAAATCTCACACTACCACCATCATAATATTCCATCTACTCAAATTTTGTTTTATCTTGAGTCATATGATGTGAGTAGCCACTATCAATAATCCATGTATCATTTTTGTTAACATGAGAGATAAGTGTCATCTCATCTCTTTCATCATCAGATTCATCTTTTACAACAATATATGCCATTTCATCTTCACTGTTATCAGAATCTTTAGCCATAAAACAAGATTTCTTACCTTTTTCCTTGTAGTCCTTGTACTTCTTGAATTCCTTCTTTCCTTTGTGTGTATTTCTTTTCTTTTATCCTTTTTTTTTCTCTATTTGGGCACCTAGCAGCAACGTAGCCAACTTCTTCACAAGAAAAACAAATTAGAGGAATTTTACCTTTGTACTTTCCTCTACCTTTGGAATATTTCCTTGCAAGTAGGGCTTCAACAACTTCAAGATCACTGTTAAAAATTTCTTATATTTCTTCTTCACTTTGTGATTTATTGGATTTTGATTTCTAAGTCTTTCTCTTGATTGAGAGTTTGGCTTCAAATGCAAACTCAATACCTTTTGAACTAGGGACAGTTATCATAGTTATCCAACTCAAAAGTTATCAATCTTCCAACTAGAGCATCCAAAGTTATTTTTTTATTTGGATCACATCTCATCTCTTGAAAAACCAACACTCTAATTTCATAAATAGGAAGAAGGGTTCTGAGTACCTTGCTTACAGCTATTTTTTCATCAATGTCTCCTCCAAATGCTTTTATTACACTCACACTTTCTTTGATTCTTTCCACATCTATTGCAATATTTTCATCTTCTCTCATTTTAATCTAATCAAAATGACCTCTAAGACATTCTACTTTATCTCTTCTTATATTTTCATCTCATCCATAAATGTATTTTAGTTTGGTGCAAATTTCAAGAGTTGTTTTGGAATCTTTTACTTCATCAAATTCAACATAACTAAGAGTAGATGCAATATCAATCATCACGATGTTATAATTCTTCTTTTCAATAATATCTTCAATTCATAATGTTCTAGTGGGAGTCTTATATTCATGAAGATACCTAGAACCTAAATAACTAATAGTTTCCATATGTAATCTCATAAGTCCTTGCCATTCTACAATGTTCTCTCAATTTAGCTTGGTAATCTATTTTTTGTGAGAAATCCCGATCTTTAGCTTAGGCCCTTGAACCTTCTCTACAAGAACCAAAAAGCTCTAATACCAATTATTGGAAATAGAAGAGTAGTAATTAAGAGGGTAGGGGTGAATCAGTTACTACAAAAATAAATCCCAAATCACTTAGATGTCAGTACAAAATAACTCTAAGAAAACTTAACTCTACTAATGTTTGGTAAACACACTTAAAATGTTGTAACTCAGTAAGTACTAAAATTTCTCAGCAAACACTTAATATGAAAATCTTAATATGATATCTATGATTAATTTAATTTAGTTACAAACACATAAAAGTAATAGCATGAACACATTGGACACCAAGATTTAATGTGGAAATCAAATTTGGGAAAAACCACCAATTACAACTAGTTTCTATTTTTCAATCTTCTAAAGTGAGCCCTATTAGGAGCCAACTCTATTAAGAGATTTAGATCACTAATACAAAAGTTAGAGATTAATAATGACATGACCTAATTTGAATGCAACTATATTGTTAATTATAGATCTCAATTCTAGCTTGTATACTTGATCCTTCCTGATTGAATATATATTTTCAACTCCACAAGTATATTCTACTTATCCTTTTGATTTTCTTCCTCTAGCATCATCAAATCTTCAAATGTACTCATAGTTCACACTTATAATCCTTAACTTGACCTTTTATTTATATTTTTCATATTTTCAAGTTGTCTCAAATATAACTTAGAATAATTAATATTCATGTTCTTAGTCAGCTAGAACCAACAGATAAATCAATTGAACTCAATATGCCAAAACAAGAAAATCTTTCATTAGCCAACCTTTATTAGTAGACACTAACTCATAAATAATTTTTCTATGTTAACCAAGTGAACTTGGTCAACACTACATACTCATAAAGTTCCTTTGGTAACCAAGTGAGCTTGATTAGCACTAGTTCTATCCAACATTTTTTTAATTAACCAAGTGAGCTCGGTTAACACTCATATTCTAAAAAATTTCCTTTGATGCCCAAGTGAACTTGGTAGATATTTTTTTCTAAACTAAAGAATCTTTGGAACACTCAATAACCATAGAAAACTATCTAGACTACCTAAGTGAGCTTGACATACACTAACTAGTAATGATATGACATTTTGTGTAACATCAAAGACAACACAATTTGTTTCAACAAGATCCCAATTTGGTATTACAATATCTTCCTCTAGATTAGTTTCCTCATTAGAGGCTTCTACCCCTTTACCCTTTTCTTTATGTGCAATAGAAAGAATAGTTTCCTTTCCTTTGCTCAAGACTTTAGTGGTCACTTGAGGCTTAACTTGAATTGTCATTGCACTTTCCATAGTAGAAAAAATAGTAGAAATAGTATAAATTGTAGGATAAATAGTACTAATAGTAGGAATACTTGTAGTACCTTTCTGAGACTTGGTTTTTCCTATTACTAAGATGATTGGAGCATGTTTCTTAGAAGATGAAGTAATAGAAACAACACTCATTATTTCACTTCATAGAATTCCTTCAATAGTCAATTGGATGCTTGGTAAAACAATATTTACCTCAATTGACTTAATAGTAGCCTTCTCTAATTGAGGTTTCACTAAGGTTTTTCTTAGAGAGAGTGGGAGAGAGGATATTACCTTTTCTACTATCTTCCCAGGATCTAAGTCTTCGATACTCTGGATGTCAGGAAGATCTTCACTTGTAGTCTAATCCTCTTCATTATTGACCTCTTCATCAAAATAATCAATTTCATCATCATTTATCTCCTCACCATCTTTCTCATCATCATCTATTTGCAAAACCTCCTTAATAGTTTATGCAATCCATAGATGTCCTTCTATGCAATTGTGTTTGACTTCACAACTAATTCAACATATTATAATAGAATCAGGAATGCACTAAATATGGGGAACATCTATTTTTCATTCTTCTTCAATGATTTTTCACTTCCTTGTTAGAAATATTTGGCATAATTTATATCAAGGGTTGTTCTCTAATGTCCCTAACAACATTTAATGCATTCTCCTAGTGATCTGTAAAAACCTTTGATAGGATATCAGGAACTTTCTTTGACAGTTCTTCTAGGGAGTACTTCCACTTAGCCATTTTAGCCACTAAGGCTCCTTAAAATAGTTTATGTTCTTTCTTAGTACTTGTTTCATACCTCAAAAACTTGAAATTAGACATACCTCGACTATCTTGAATTTTTTTCATTCTTTTTTCAAAGGTGAGGGCATTGCAGTCCACTAGCTCATTTATAAGAGGTTTAATTATATCTTTTGTATCATTAATATTAACCTCATAACCAAGAGGCTTCATCCATAATATCCTTGGCCTTACTGCTTGTATATGTACTTTTTCACAATCCATAAGGAAATATACATCATGCTCATAGTCTTCAACTAGCTTCTTAGGAATTATATATCTACTCTACATTTTCTTTGTAAAGTTCTCAAAGTAGGCATCCATTATGCCTTCAAAACTCTCTCCCATTACTACTATGAACTCATTGATCTAATATATAATGGGTGAATCCTTATTCTATGCCACATTTCCTTTGGAAGGGAAACAATTTTGAACATAAAATAATAAGTAGGTCAAAAGACATCCAAACTCATAAGGATTTGTATTTGATGACCGAATGCTCTCCATATTTTTTCTAAGTTGATTGAGTTGTAGCTCACCAAGGATGAAAGATAAGTTGTTCTTCATAACTTTGTAAGCTAGGTCAATAGCCTTGCATGAAACACTATTGAGATGGCTCAATCTCTAGAGCTTGTGAGGAATCACATGTGTGCCAAATTTGATCTCCATGTCTATAAATTTGTTCAACTTCATAACCTTTCCATCCCTTTTGGTAAGATTTTTCTTCACAAGTTTGACCCAACCTAGGGTTTTGGTAGTTTTCACTTTTTTTAGTATAGGTAACCCTATGATTCTATGAATAATCTCTTTATTAATTTGAATGGGTTCATCAATCCATAAATGCATTTCATGAACTTAAATTACAATGAACCTAATCCACTTCTCTTGAAAATATCTTGACATGTGCAAGATACGTGTCAAACCCTTCATTTCCAAATGCTTGTGCTTGAGTTTCAAACTCCCATCCACAGATAGCTATTATATGCCTTGTTCAACTCTAGGGTTCCTAATTCTAAGATATAATAGTGATAGAATGATAGAATATCATGACTTAGAAGTACCTTAGGAGGAATTTATGATTGAGCTCCAATTGGTTCAAGTTCCTCCACAATTTTTGGACTTAATTTAAATGTTGGGAGACCAATATTTCTAAATCTTTCTTCACTTTTTTGTTAGAAGATGCCATTACACTTAGTGATGCTCCAGTGTAGGAATAAACTTCAAAAAACCTACTCTAGATCAGTTGGGGGCTCAAAAGATGATCTTCACTTTTTTCTCTAAAATTTTCCATTGAAATAATAACCTTTTGTTAGAGTAAATAATTAATTATTCATTATTTATTCTATTTACTTAAGCTTACTTAGGTAAATGCATTCATTAATTAGTTGTAGTCTAGGAGTTTGTTATAAGTTGTTGACAATACAGGAGTTTGTTCTCTCCTAAGTCATACTTATCCTCTCACTTTGTTGAGGACTTTCAACCTCATGTGGATGTATGCTTAGTTGTCACACTTATCTCCTAGAGTCTTCTAGCTTGTTCTAGGAGATTCCTTGAGGCCTTTATAAACAGTCTCTCCCTCATTGTATTTACACATCAACTAACATCATTTCTTGCATATTGTAAATACATATTTTCTTATGTTTTCATATTTTCACTCTCATGTCCATTTAGGGTTTTTCCCTTGCTCCATGCTCTTCTCTCCTTGGCTTCCCTTCGATAGGTTTTCGCATGCAAGTGATCTTGGGCATCTTTGGAGTTGGATTTCATCAACTCTAACATGGTATCAGAGCCTTCCTGCTGCTGCTTCATTGAAGAATTTTTTAAGCTATGATTTGGAGTCAAAAATCCTAATTTTTTTGTGCATTTTTCTTCAAATCAAGGGAAAAGAAATTTTTTGGAGCACTTTCAACCCAAACAGACACTGCCATTGGATTTAGAAGGCACTTTTTAGCTAGGATCCATATAAAATTTGTCAATTTTGGAGATAGAGCTTCAGGAGGCAAAAAAAATTTCATTCTAGGGTTGTCGTACAAACAATTTCATCAAAAAAAAATTAAAAATAATTTTTTGGGAGTGCCACCACAGCAGCACCCTCGCACCACTATGGTGCCACCCCTGCCCTGCTCCAGAGTCTCCTTCGCCAGCATGACACTCTAGAGCCATCGCAGCATAGCCTATCTACAACCTCCACCCCAAAGCTGCCATCTTGCCATCGCAGCTAGTGGTCCCTCCACTTAGCTAGTGGTGCAGTGCCTAATCTCCACTCCTAGCCCACCTGTGTAGTCACAATAAAGGCACTTGCCACTTGGTTGAGTGCTGGGGTGACATGTGGCTAGGGTGCCACATGGCACTTTGCCACATGGATCTACCACATCACCTTAGCCACATAAGCATTTTTCCATGTGGACCTACCATGTGGTGTGCCACATGGCATCTTTTTTTGCTATGATGACTATTTAGCCATCAATTTTAAACCCATTGTTTGCTGATCTTAGCATGACATCATTGCATCTTAGCCCTTGCACCTCTCCAAGGTCCTTTTTGACCTACTTGTAATTTCTTGGCCATAACTTGGGCATACGAAGGTATTTTTCTAATCCAAAAGAAGCACCAAAAAGCTAGTTCCAAGACAGAGACATTGGTGTAGATATTTTTAAGTTTTGATGCATTTTTATTGCCCTTTTTTTAGTTGAATTTTGAATTTTAGTTTTTGACTCTAGCAAGCTTATCTTTTGTGTCCCTCATCAATTTTTTAGAAACTTTATATTTTTGGAAAGCTCGTTTTGTCACCTTTTCAAAAATGTGGTCCTTTTCCTTAGTTTTTTGGCCCATGCTCTTTCTATCATATTTTTGGTGTTTTTGCACTATGGTGGATATCTTGGGTGTTTTAGGTCTAAGGGTCATTTTTCTGGCATGGTTTCCTATGTTTTGGGCTGTACTTTATTTTGTTGCAGCCTATTTTTAGTTTTGATCATTGTAGCTACCATTTTGAAGCACTTTTATGTATCACATTGAGATAAAGTGCTCCTCTTGCATTTCGTGGGTCATGAACGTTTTTCTTGAGTCAGTTGTAGATGCACTATTTTTATAAAGCACCATGGGGGGGATAATTGTTTTTTTTTTAGGCATTCTCCTTTTTTCAAGTGAGTGTCCCTTCCATGACATGAGCCCCATGTAGCATCGGTGTGACCGTGTCTTTATAGGTGTTTGTACCTCTTCCTCTCTCATCATTCTCAATTCAGGAGACTTTGGCCCACCTTCTTAGTTGCCTATCATCTCACTCTATTTGAATTAAGGGGGGGTTATGTTGTTGTTCTAATGCATCCATGGTTCAATAGTGTGAACTATGTATTCAATGGTTAATCTTATATACAAGGTGATTGAAGTGGCTGGCTACCTATGCATTTCAGTGAGATGGATCATCTACCATATAGACATGCTTGGTTTGTGCCTTCTTCTTTCATGGAGTTTCTTCAGATTAGAAGTTTTTTTTTTATGGTAGATTTGCAGCTTCTTCATGCTTTAGTGATGCTCTTCATGATCACTCTTTGTTCCTATTTTAGGGGACATTTCCCTAGTTGGAGTCTTCTTCAGTTCTTCACTAGCTTCTTACCTCTTTTTGGGGGAGGGTTTTTCCCATGTGGTTTTCTCTCTTTCTCCATTTTTAGAGGTTGCATCTTTTGCATTTGTACATGGGTACCTAACATGGCCTTGTTACTGGGACCCATTTCTACATTTCTTAGTTTTGTGAGCTTAAGGCATTTCCCTAAGTTGCACTTAAGGGAGAGTTTTAGAGTAAATAATTAATAATTAATTATTTATTCTATTTACTTAAGCTTACTTAGGTAAATGAATTCATTAATTAGTTGTCATCTAGGAGTTTGTTATAAGTTGTTGTCAATACCAGAGTTTTTTCTCTCCTAAGTCATACTTATCCTCTCACTTTGTTCGAGAACTTTCCACCTCATGTGGATGTATGCTTAGTTGTCACACTTATCTCCTAGCATCTTCTAGCTTGTTCTAGGAGATTCCTTGAGGCCTTTATAAGCAGTCTCTCCCTCATTGTATTTACACATCAACTAACATCATTTCTTGCATCTTGTAAATACATATTTTTTTGTGTTTGTATATTTTCACTCTCATGTCCATTTAGGGTTTTTCCCTTGCTCCATGCTCTTCTCTCCTTGGCTTCCCTTTAATAGAATTTTGCATGTAGGTGATCTTGGACATCTTCGAAGTTGGATTTCATCAACTCCAACTATAGTGCCTGCCCTCATTTACATTTTTTTGGACACATTGTTGCTATCATGGTCAAACTCTTTTAGACATATTTTATGATGATGGTTAGTATTATTGTTTTGAGACTATAAGATATTATGTTATGCATTCAGTTGATGTATGATGAGATTACTTAGACTCTACATTTCATGTATGCATGAGTATTATTACCTTATTTATAGTTATTGATGATAATTAGTTAGATTGTTATTATCACATAAATTTTCTTATAGATACTTACCCCATACTTGCATGTGTATGGTATGCATGTTTGTTCTCTTATTGTATGGCATTTCTAATGTGGTTAAGGAAGGGAGTTGTAGTCACCTACTAGTTAGGATCTACATGATGCACCACTTCTTGCCATTACCTATTTAGCTTAGTGTGTGCACGCGCGCCCACACACACACACACACACACACACACACACACACACACATTGTATGTACATGCATGGATTTTATGCAGGTTGTAGGTACCGAGTATCGACTTCTCTGAATTGCCAAGATGAGTGTACCCTATCGCACTATCTCAATGGTAAGAGAGGGGAGATAAATTCTCAAGTCCAAATCCTAAATCCTTAAACCATTTGTCCTTGAAAGGTAGGACAAGTATCTGAGATATTTTACCCTCCAAATGTGTCGAATGACATAATTCATGATTTTGACCCTTTAGACTAATTTTGTATGGATTGTTCTGTGATGGGTTTTCATATTTTATCTTGGTGGTCTTTGGAGAATA